>CATKUP010000113.1:1200000-1673000 GCA_949786385.1 Onychomys leucogaster
TGAACAATGTAGCTTCGTTTGAGATGAAAAGTGACTGCGTTTACCTGAAACGAAATCTTGCTTGTAGGAAGACATGTGCCTGGCATTTAACTCTGTTTCTGAAGGGAAACACACGGCACAGTTCTCATCCATGAAACACACTCTGCTTTAGAGCAAGAAGGATGCTCTTGCTTTCTAGAGT
This sequence comes from Onychomys leucogaster, assembly GCA_949786385.1. Taxonomy (NCBI): domain Eukaryota; kingdom Metazoa; phylum Chordata; class Mammalia; order Rodentia; family Cricetidae; genus Onychomys; species Onychomys leucogaster. Next base: position 1,200,182 of record CATKUP010000113.1, read on the forward strand.
CTCTAATACAGAGGGAAACATTAGTGTGCTCAGAACAAAAGAACTGTGTTTCCTACACACACGGACCATATCTAGTTCAACTCTGTTTCTGAAACTGATACAAACCACAGGTAATCTAACATCTAATGCTTTTCAGTTAGGAGCGAGAAACGTGTGGGCTTTGTGAACAATGTAGCTTCGTTTGACGTGAAAAGTGACTGAGTTTACCTGAAACGAAGTCTTGCTTGAAGAAAGACACAGAGTCTGGCATTTTACTCCGCTTCTGAAGGGAAACACACGGCACAGTCCTCTTCCATGAAACACACTCTGCTTTAGAGCAAGAAGCACGCTCTTGCTTTCTAGAGTCTCTAATATAGAGGGAAACGTGAGTGTGTTCAGAACAAAAGAACTGTGTTTCCTACACACACGGACCATATCTAGTTCAACTCTGTTTCTGAAACTGATACAAACCACAGGAACTCTAACATCCAATACTTTTCAGTTAAGAGCGAGAAACATTTGAGCTTCGTGAACAATGTAGCTTCGTTTGAGGTGAAAAGTGACTGTGTTTACCTGAAACGAAGTCTTGCTTGTAGGAAGACACACTTCTGGCATTTAACTCCGTTTCTGAATGGAAACACACGGCACAGTCCTCTTCCATGAAACACACTCTGCTTTAGAGCAAGAAGCATGCTCTTGCTTTCTAGAGTCTCTAGTACAGAGGGAAATGTGAGTGTGCTCAGAACAAAAGAACTGTGTTTCCTACACACACAGACCATATCTAGTTCAAGTCTGTTTCTGAAACTGATACAAACAACAGGTCCTCTAACATCCAATGCTTTTCAGGTAAGAGCGAGAAACGTGTGAGCTTCGTGAACAATGTAGCTTCGTTTGAGTTGAAAAGTGACTGTGTTTACCTGAAACGAAGTCTTGCTTTTAGGAAGACACACGCCTGGCATTTAACTCCGTTTCTGAAGGGAAACACACGGCACAGTTCTCTTCCATGAAACACACTCTGCTTTAGAGCAAGAAGCACGCTCTTGTTTTCTAGAGTCTCTACTACAGAGGGAAACGTGAGTGTGCTCAGAACAAAAGAACTGTGTTTCCTACACACACGGACCATATCTAGTTCAACTCTGTTTCTGAAACTGATACAAACCACAGGTCCTCTAACATCTAATGCTTTTCAGTTAAGAGCGAGAAACATTTGAGCTTCGTGAACAATGTAGCTTTGTTTGAGCTGAAAAGTGACTGCGTTTACCTGAAACGAAGTCTTGCTTGTAGGAAGACATGCGCCTGGCATTTAACTCTGTTTCTGAAGGGAAACACACGGCACAGTTCTCATCCATGAAACACACTCTGCTTTAGAGCAAGAAGCACGCTCTTGCTTTCTAGAGTCTCTAATACAGAGGGAAACGTGAGTGTGCTCAGAACAAAAGAACTGTGTTTCCTACACACACAGACCATATCTAGTTCAAGTCTGTTTCTGAAACTGATACAAACAACAGGTCCTCTAACATTCAATGCTTTTCAGGTAAGAGCGAGAAACGTGTGAGCTTCGTGAACAATGTAGCTTCGTTTGAGCTGAAAAGTGACTGTGTTTACCTGAAAAGAAGTCTTGCTTGTAGGAAGACACACGCCTGGCATTTAACTCCGTTTCTGAAGGGAAACACACGGCACAGTTCTCATCCATGAAACACACTCTGCTTTAGAGCAAGAAGCACGCTCTTGCTTTCTAGAGTCTCTAATACAGAGGGAAATGTGAGTGTGCTCAGAACAAAAGAACTGTGTTTCCTACACACACAGACCATATCTAGTTCAAGTCTGTTTCTGAAACTGATACAAACAACAGGTCCTCTAACATCCAATGCTTTTCAAGTAAGAGCGAGAAACGTGTGAGCTTCGTGAACAATATAGCTTCGTTTGAGCTGAAAAGTGACTGAGTTTTCCTGAAACGAAGTCTTGCTTGTAGGAAGACACACGCCTGGCATTTAACTCCGTTTCTGAAGGGAAACACATGGCACAGTTCTCATCCATGAAACACACTCTGCTTTAGAGCAAGAAGCACGCTCTTGCTTTCTAGAGTCTCTAATACAGAGGGAAACGTGAGTGTGCTCAGAAAAAAAGAACTGTGTTTCCTACACACACGGACCATATCTAGTTCAACTCTGTTTCTGAAACTGATACAAACCACAGGTCCTCTAACATCCAATGCTTTTCAGTTAAGAGCGAGAAACGTGTGAGCTTCGTGAACAATGTAGCTTCGTTTGAGCTGAAAAGTGACTGCGTTTACCTGAAAAGAAGTCTTGATTGTAGGAAGACACACGTCTGGCATTTAACTCCGTTTCTGAAGGGAAACACACGGCACAGTTCTCTTTCATGTAACACAAATTGCTTTAGAGCAAGAAGGATGCTCTTGCTTTCTAGAGTCTCTAATACAGAGGGAAACTTGAGTGTGCTCAGAACAAAAGAACTGTGTTTCCTACACACACGGACCATATCTAGTTCAACTCTGTTTCTGAAACTGATACAAACCACAGGTAATCTAACATCTAATGCTTTTCAGTTAGGAGCGAGAAACGTGTGGGCTTCCTGAACAATGTAGCTTCGTTTGAGGTGAACAGTGACTGAGTTTACCTGAAACGAAGTCTTGCTTGAAAAAGACACAGAGTCTGGCATTTAACTCCGCTTCTGAAGGGAAACACACGGCACAGTCCTCTTCCATGAAACACACTCTGCTTTAGAGCAAGAAGCACGCTCTTGCTTTCTAGAGTCTCTAATATAGAGGGAAACGTGAGTGTGTTCAGAACAAAAGAACTGTGTTTCCTATACACACAGACCATATCTAGTTCAAGTCTGTTTCTGAAACTGAAACAAACAACAGGTCCTCTAACATCCAATGCTTTTCACATAAGAGCGAGAAACGTGTGAGCTTCGTGAACAATGTAGCTTCGTTTGAGCTGAAAAGTGACTGTGTATACCTGAAACGAAGTCTTGCTTGTAGGGAGGCACAGAGCCTGGCATTTAACTCCATTTCTGAAGGGAAACACACGGCCCAGTTCTCATCCATGAAACACACTCTGCATTAGAGCAAGAAGCACGCTCTTGGTTTCTAGAGTCTCTACTACAGAGGGAAACGTGAGTGTGCTCAGAACAAAAGAACTGTGTTTCCTACACACACGGACCATATCTAGTTCAACTCTGTTTCTGGAACTGATACAAACCACAGGTCCTCTAACATCTAATGCTTTTCAGTTAAGAGCGAGAAACGTGTGGGCTTCGTGAACAATGTAGCTTCGTTTGAGGTGAAAATTGACTGAGTTTACCTGAAACGAAGTCTTGCTTGAAGAAAGACACAGAGTCTGACATTTAACTCCGTTTCTGAAGGGAAACACACGGCACAGTTCTCATCCATGAAACACACTCTGCTTTAGAGCAAGAAGCACGCTCTTGCTTTCTAGAGTCTCTAATACAGAGGGAAACGTGAGTGTGCTCAGAACAAAAGAACTGTGTTTCCTACACACACAGACCATATCTAGTTCAAGTCTGTTTCTTAAACTGATACAAACAACAGGTCCTCTAACATCCAATGCTTTTCAGGTAAGAGCGAGAAACGTGTGAGCTTCATGAACAATGTAGCTTCGTTTGAGCTGAAAAGTGACTGTGTTTACCTGAAACGAAGTCTTGCTTTTAGGAAGACACACGCCTGGCATTTAACTCCGTTTCTGAAGGGAAACACACGGCACAGTTCTCTTCCATGAAACACACTCTGCTTTAGATCAAGAAGCATGCTCTTGCTTTCTAGAGTCTCTAATACAGAGGGAAACGTGAGTGTGCTCAGAAAAAAAGAACTGTGTTTCCTATACACACAGACCATATCTAATTCAACTCTGTTTCTGAAACTTATACAAACCATAGGTCCTCTAACATCCAATGCTTTTCAGTTAAGAGCGAGAAACGTGTGAGCTTCGTGAACAATGTAGCTTCGTTTGAGCTGAAAAGTGACTGCGTTTACCTGAAACGAAGTCTTGCTTGTAGGAAGACATGCGCCTGGCATTTAACTGTGTTTCTGAAGGGAAACACACGGCACAGTTCTCATCCATGAAACACACTCTGCTTTAGAGCAAGAAGCACGCTCTTGCTTTCTAGAATCTCTAATACAGAGGGAAACGTGAGTGTGCTCAGAACAAAAGAACTGTGTTTCCTACACACACAGACCATATCTAGTTCAAGTCTGTTTCTGAAACTGATACAAACAACAGGTCCTCTAACATTCAATGCTTTTCAGGTAAGAGCGAGAAACGTGTGAGCTTCGTGAACAATGTAGCTTCGTTTGAGCTGAAAAGTGACTGTGTGTACCTGAAACGAAGTCTTGCTTGTAGGAAGACACACGCCTGGCTTTTAACTCCGTTTCTGAAGGAAACACACGGCACAGTTCTCTTCCATGGAACACACTCTGCTTTAGAGCAAGAAGCACGCTCTTGCTTTCTAGAGTCTCTAATACAGAGGGAAACATGAGTGTGCTCAGAAAAAAAGAACTGTGTTTCCTACACACACAGATCATATCTAATTGAACTCGGTTTCTGAAACTTATACAAACCATAGGTCCTCTAACATCCAATGCTTTTCAGTTAAGAGCGAGAAACGTGTGAGCTTCGTGAAAAATGTAGCTTCGTTTGAGCTGAAAAGTGACTGCGTTTATCTGAAACGAAGTCTTGCTTGTAGGAAGACATGCGCCTGGCATTTAACTCTGTTTCTGAAGGGAAACACACGGCACAGTTCTCATCCATGAAACACACTCTGCTTTAGAGGAAGAAGGATGCTCTTGCTTTCTAGAGTCTCTAATACAGAGGGAAACGTGAGTGTGCTCAGAAAAAAAGAACTGTGTTTCCTACACACACGGACCATAACTAGTTCTACTCTGTTTCTGAAACTGATACAAACCACAGGTCCTCTAACATCCAATGCTTTTCAGTTAAGAGCGAGAAGCGTGTGAGCTTCGTGAACAATGTAGCTTCGTTTGAGCTGAAAAGTGACTGCGTTTACCTGAAACGAAGTCTTCCTTGAAGAAAGACACAGAGCCTGGCATTTAACTCCGTTTCTGAAGGGAAACACACGGCCCAGTTCTCATCCATGAAACACACTCTGCATTAGAGCAAGAAGCACGCTCTTGGTTTCTAGAGTCTCTACTACAGAGGGAAACGTGAGTGTGCCCAGAACAAAAGAACTGTGTTTCCTACACAAACGGACCATATCTACTTCAACTCTGTTTCTGAAACTGATACAAACCACAGGTCCTCTAACATCTAATGCTTTTCAGTTAAGAGCGAGAAACGTGTGGGCTTCGTGAACAATGTAGCTTCGTTTGAGGTGAAAAGTGACTGAGTTTACCTGAAACGAAGTCTTGCTTGAAGAAAGACACAGAGTCTGGCATTTAACTCCGTTTCCGAAGGGAAACACATGGCACAGTCCTCTTCCATGAAACACACTCTGCTTTAGAGCAAGAAGCACGCTCTTGCTTTCTAGAGTCTCTAATACAGAGGGAAATGTGAGTGTGCTCAGAACAAACAACTGTGTTTCCTACACACGGACCATATCTAGTTCAACTCTGTTTCTGAAACTGATACAAACCACAGGACCTCTAACATCCAATGCTTTTCAGTTAAGAGGGAGAAACGTGTGAGCTTTGTGAACAATATAGCTTCGTTTGAGCTGAAAAGTGACTGTGTTTACCTGAAAAGAAGTCTTGCTTGTAGGAAGACACACGCCTGGCATTTAACTCCGTTTCTAAAGGGATACACACGGCACAGTTCTCATCCATGAACTACACTCTGCTTTAGAGCAAGAAGCACGCTCTTGCTTTCTAGAGTCTCTAATACAGAGGGAAACATGAGTGTGCTCAGAACAAAAGAACTGTGTTTCCTACACACACAGACCATATCTAGTTCAAGTCTGTTTCTGAAACTGATACAAACAACAGGTCCTCTAACATCCAATGTTTTTCATGTAAGAGCGAGAAACGTGTGAGCTTCCTGAACAATGTAGCTTCGTTTGAGCTGAAAAGTGACTGAGTTTACCTGAAACGAAGTCTTGCTTGTAGGAAGACACACGCCTGGCATTTAACTCCGTTTCTGAAGGGAAACACATGGCACAGTTCTCATCCATGAAACATACTCTGCTTTAGAGCAAGAAGCACGCTCTTGCTTTCTAGAGTCTCTAATACAGAGGGAAACGTGAGTGTGCTCAGAACAAAAGAACTGTGTTTCCTACACACACGGACCATATCTAGTTCAACTCTGTTTCTGAAACTGATACAAACCACAGGTCCTCTAACATCCACTGCTTTTCAGTTAAGAGCGAGAAACGTGTGAGCTTCGTGAACAATGTAGCTTCGTTTGAGCTGAAAAGTGACTGTGTTTACCTGAAAAGAAGTCTTGATTGGAGGAAGACACACGTCTGGCATTTAACTCCGTTTCTGAAGGGAAACACACGGCACAGTTCTCTTCCATGTAACGCAAACTGCTTTAGAGCAAGAAGGATGCTCTTGCTTTCTAGAGTCTCTAATACAGAGGGAAACTTGAGTGTGCTCAGAACAAAAGAACTGTGTTTCCCACACACACGGACCACATCTAGTTAAACTCTGTTTCTGAAACTGATACAAACCACAGGACCTCTAACATCCAATACTTTTCAGTTAAGAGCGAGAAACATTTGAGCTTCGTGAACAATGTAGCTTCGTTTGAGGTGAAAAGTGACTGTGTTTACCTGAAACGAAGTCTTGCTTGTAGGAAGACACACTTCTGGCATTTAACTCCGTTTCTGAATGGAAACACACGGCACAGTCCTCTTCCATGAAACACACTCTGCTTTAGAGCAAGAAGCATGCTCTTGCTTTCTAGAGTCTCTAATACAGAGGGAAATGTGAGTGTGCTCAGGACAAAAGAACTGTGTTTCCTACACACACAGACCATATCTAGTTCAAGTCTGTTTCTGAAACTGATACAAACAACAGGTCCTCTAACATCCAATGCTTTTCAGGTAAGAGCGAGAAACGTGTGAGCTTCGTAAACAATGTAGCTTCGTTTGAGCTGAAAAGTGACTGTGTTTACCTGAAACGAAGTCTTGCTTTTAGGAAGACACACGCCTGGCATTTTACTCCGTTTCTGAAGGGAAACACACGGCACAGTTCTCTTCCATGAAACACACTCTGCTTTAGAGCAAGAAGCACGCTCTTGCTTTCTAGAGTCTCTAATACAGAGGGAAACGTGAGTGTGCTCAGAAAAAAAGAACTGTGTTTCCTACACACACAGACCATATCTAATTCAACTCTGTTTCTGAAACTTATACAAACCATAGGTCCTCTAACATCCAATGCTTTTCAGTTAAGAGCGAGAAACGTGTGAGCTTCGTGAAAAATGTAGCTTCGTTTGAGCTGAAAAGTGACTGCGTTTACCTGAAACGAAGTCTTGCTTGTAGGAAGACACACGCCTGGCATTTAACTCTGTTTCTGAAGGGAAACACACGGCACAGTTCTCATCCATGAAACACACTCTGCTTTAGAGCAAGAAGCATGCTCTTGCTTTCTAGAGTCTCTAATACAGAGGGAAACGTGAGTGTGCTCAGAACAAATTAACTGTGTTTCCTACACACACAGACCATATCTAGTTCAAGTCTGTTTCTGAAACTGATACAAACAACAGGTCCTCTAACATTCAATGCTTTTCAGGTAAGAGCGAGAAACGTGTGAGCTTCGTGAACAATGTAGCTTCGTTTGAGCTGAAAAGTGACTGTGTGTACCTAAACGAAGTCTTGCTTTTAGGAAGACACACGCCTGGCATTTAACTCCGTTTCTGAAGGGAAACACACGGCACAGTTCTCTTCCATGGAACACACTCTGCTTTAGAGCAAGAAGCACGCTCTTGCTTTCTAGAGTCTCTAATACAGAGGGAAACATGAGTGTGCTCAGAAAAAAAGAACTGTGTTTCCTACACACACAGATCATATCTAATTGAACTCGGTTTCTGAAACTTATACAAACCATAGGTCCTCTAACATCCAATGCTTTTCAGTTAAGAGCGAGAAACGTGTGAGCTTCGTGAACAATGTAGCTTCGTTTGAGCTGAAAAGTGACTGCGTTTACCTGAAACGAAGTCTTGCTTGTAGGAAGACATGTGCCTGGCATTTAACTCTGTTTCTGAAGGGAAACACACGGCACAGTTCTCATCCATGAAACACACTCTGCTTTAGAGCAAGAAGGATGCTCTTGCTTTCTAGAGTCTCTAATACAGAGGGAAACATTAGTGTGCTCAGAACAAAAGAACTGTGTTTCCTACAGACACGGACCATATCTAGTTCAACTCTGTTTCTGAAACTGATACAAACCACAGGTAATCTAACATCTAATGCTTTTCAGTTAGGAGCGAGAAACGTGTGGGCTTTGTGAACAATGTAGCTTCGTTTGACGTGAAAAGTGACTGAGTTTACCTGAAACGAAGTCTTGCTTGTAGGAAGACACACTTCTGGCATTTAAGTCCGTTTCTGAATGGAAACACACGGCACAGTCCTCTTCCATGAAACACACTCTGCTTTAGAGCAAGAAGCATGCTCTTGCTTTCTAGAGTCTCTAGTACAGAGGGAAATGTGAGTGTGCTCAGAACAAAAGAACTGTGTTTCCTACACACACAGACCATATCTAGTTCAAGTCTGTTTCTGAAACTGATACAAACAACAAGTCCTCTAACATCCAATGCTTTTCAGGTAAGAGCGAGAAACGTGTGAGCTTCGTGAACAATGTAGCTTCGTTTGAGTTGAAAAGTGACTGTGTTTACCTGAAACGAAGTCTTGCTTTTAGGAAGACACAGGCCTGGCATTTAACTCCGTTTCTGAAGGGAAACACACGGCACAGTTCTCTTCCATGAAACACACTCTGCTTTAGAGCAAGAAGCACGCTCTTGTTTTCTAGAGTCTCTACTACAGAGGGAAACGTGAGTGTGCTCAGAACAAACGAACTGTGTTTCCTACACACACGGACCATATCTAGTTCAACTCTGTTTCTGAAACTGATACAAACCACAGGTCCTCTAACATCTAATGCTTTTCAGTTAAGAGCGAGAAACATTTGAGCTTCGTGAACAATGTAGCTTTGTTTTAGCTGAAAAGTGACTGCGTTTACCTGAAACGAAGTCTTGCTTGTAGGAAGACATGCGCCTGGCATTTAACTCTGTTTCTGAAGGGAAACACACGGCACAGTTCTCATCCATGAAACACACTCTGCTTCAGAGCAAGAAGCACGCTCTTGCTTTCTAGAGTCTCTAATACAGAGGGAAACGTGAGTGTGCTCAGAACAAAAGAACTGTGTTTCCTACACACACAGACCATATCTAGTTCAAGTCTGTTTCTGAAACTGATACAAACAACAGGTCCTCTAACATTCAATGCTTTTCAGGTAAGAGCGAGAAACGTGTGAGCTTCGTGAACAATGTAGCTTCGTTTGAGCTGAAAAGTGACTGTGTTTACCTGAAAAGAAGTCTTGCTTGTAGGAAGACACACGCCTGGCATTTAACTCCGTTTCTGAAGGGAAACACACGGCACAGTTCTCATCCATGAAACACACTCTGCTTTAGAGCAAGAAGCACGCTCTTGCTTTCTAGAGTCTCTAATACAGAGGGAAATGTGAGTGTGCTCAGAACAAAAGAACTGTGTTTCCTACACACACAGACCATATCTAGTTCAAGTCTGTTTCTGAAACTGATACAAACAACAGGTCCTCTAACATCCAATGCTTTTCAAGTAAGAGCGAGAAACGTGTGAGCTTCGTGAACAATTTAGCTTCGTTTGAGCTGAAAAGTGACTGAGTTTTCCTGAAACGAAGTCTTGCTTGTAGGAAGACACACGCCTGGCATTGAACTCCGTTTCTGAAGGGAAACACATGGCACAGTTCTCATCCATGAAACACACTCTGCTTTAGAGCAAGAAGCACGCTCTTGCTTTCTAGAGTCTCTAATACAGAGGGAAACGTGAGTGTGCTCAGAAAAAAAGAACTGTGTTTCCTACACACACGGACCATATCTAGTTCAACTCTGTTTCTGAAACTGATACAAACCACAGGTCCTCTAACATCCAATGCTTTTCAGTTAAGAGCGAGAAACGTGTGAGCTTCGTGAACAATGTAGCTTCGTTTGAGCTGAAAAGTGACTGCGTTTACCTGAAAAGAAGTCTTGATTGTAGGAAGACACACGTCTGGCATTTAACTCCGTTTCTGAAGGGAAACACACGGCACAGTTCTCTTTCATGTAACACAAATTGCTTTAGAGCAAGAAGGATGCTCTTGCTTTCTAGAGTCTCTAATACAGAGGGAAACTTGAGTGTGCTCAGAAAAAAAGAACTGTGTTTCCTACACACACGGACCATATCTAGTTCAACTCTGTTTCTGAAACTGATACAAACCACAGGTAATCTAACATCTAATGCTTTTCAGTTAGGAGCGAGAAACGTGTGGGCTTCCTGAACAATGTAGCTTCGTTTGAGGTGAAAAGTGACTGAGTTTACCTGAAACGAAGTCTTGCTTGAAAAAGACACAGAGTCTGGCATTTAACTCCGCTTCTGAAGGGAAACACACGGCACAGTCCTCTTCCATGAAACACACTCTGCTTTAGAGCAAGAAGCACGCTCTTGCTTTCTAGAGTCTCTAATATAGAGGGAAACGTGAGTGTGTTCAGAACAAAAGAACTGTGTTTCCTATACACACAGACCATATCTAGTTCAAGTCTGTTTCTGAAACTGAAACAAACAACAGGTCCTCTAACATCCAATGCTTTTCACATAAGAGCGAGAAACGTGTGAGCTTCGTGAACAATGTAGCTTCGTTTGAGCTGAAAAGTGACTGTGTATACCTGAAACGAAGTCTTGCTTGTAGGGAGGCACAGAGCCTGGCATTTAACTCCATTTCTGAAGGGAAACACACGGCCCAGTTCTCATCCATGAAACACACTCTGCATTAGAGCAAGAAGCACGCTCTTGGTTTCTAGAGTCTCTACTACAGAGGGAAACGTGAGTGTGCTCAGAACAAAAGAACTGTGTTTCCTACACACACGGACCATATCTAGTTCAACTCTGTTTCTGAAACTGATACAAACCACAGGTAATCTAACATCTAATGCTTTTCAGTTAAGAGGGAGAAACGTGTGAGCTTTGTGAACAATGTAGCTTCGTTTGAGCTGAAAAGTGACTGTGTTTACCTGAAAAGAAGTCTTGCTTGTAGGAAGACACACGCCTGGCATTTAACTCCGTTTCTGAAGGGAAACACATGGCAGAGTTCTCATCGATGAAACACACTCTGCTTTAGAGCAAGAAGCACGCTCTTGCTTTCTAGAGTCTCTAATACAGAGGGAAATGTGAGTGTGCTCAGAACAAAAGAACTGTGTTTCCTACACACACAGACCATATCTAGTTCAAGTCTGTTTCTGAAACTGATACAAACAACAGGTCCTCTAACATCCAATGCTTTTCAGGTAAGAGCGAGAAACGTGTGAGCTTCGTGAACAATTTAGCTTCGTTTGAGCTGAAAAGTGACTGAGTTTACCTGAAACGAAGTCTTGCTTGTAGGAAGACACACGCCTGGCATTTAACTCCGTTTCTGAAGGGAAACACATGGCACAGTTCTCATCCATGAAACACACTCTGCTTTAGAGCAAGAAGCACGCTCTTGCTTTCTAGAGTCTCTAATACAGAGGGAAACGTGAGTGTGCTCAGAAAAAAAAACTGTGTTTCCTACACACACGGACCATATCTAGTTCAACTCTGTTTCTGAAACTGATACAAACCACAGGTCCTCTAACATCCACTGCTTTTCAGTTAAGAGCGAGAAACGTGTGAGCCTCGTGAACAATGTAGCTTCATTTGAGCTGAAAAGTGACTGCGTTTACCTGAAACGAAGTCTTGATTTAGGAAGACACACGTCTGGCATTTAACTCCGTTTCTGAAGGGAAACACACGGCACAGTTCTCTTTCATGTAACACAAATTGCTTTAGAGCAAGAAGGATGCTCTTGCTTTCTAGAGTCTCTAATACAGAGGGAAACTTGAGTGTGCTCAGAACAAAAGAACTGTGTTTCCTACACACACGGACCATATCTAGTTCAACTCTGTTTCTGAAACTGATACAAACCACAGGTAATCTAACATCTAATGCTTTTCAGTTAGGAGCGAGAAACGTGTGGGCTTCCTGAACAATGTAGCTTCGTTTGAGGTGAACAGTGACTGAGTTTACCTGAAACGAAGTCTTGCTTGAAAAAGACACAGAGTCTGGCATTTAACTCCGCTTCTGAAGGGAAACACACGGCACAGTCCTCTTCCATGAAACACACTCTGCTTTAGAGCAAGAAGCACGCTCTTGCTTTCTAGAGTCTCTAATATAGAGGGAAACGTGAGTGTGTTCAGAACAAAAGAACTGTGTTTCCTATACACACAGACCATATCTAGTTCAAGTCTGTTTCTGAAACTGAAACAAACAACAGGTCCTCTAACATCCAATGCTTTTCACATAAGAGCGAGAAACGTGTGAGCTTCGTGAACAATGTAGCTTCGTTTGAGCTGAAAAGTGACTGTGTATACCTGAAACGAAGTCTTGCTTGTAGGGAGGCACAGAGCCTGGCATTTAACTTCCATTTCTGAAGGGAAACACACGGCCCAGTTCTCATCCATGAAACACACTCTGCATTAGAGCAAGAAGCACGCTCTTGGTTTCTAGAGTCTCTACTACAGAGGGAAACGTGAGTGTGCTCAGAACAAAAGAACTGTGTTTCCTACACACACGGACCATATCTAGTTCAACTCTGTTTCTGAAACTGATACAAACCACAGGTAATCTAACATCTAATGCTTTTCAGTTAAGAGGGAGAAACGTGTGAGCTTTGTGAACAATGTAGCTTCGTTTGAGCTGAAAAGTGACTGTGTTTACCTGAAAAGAAGTCTTGCTTGTAGGAAGACACACGCCTGGCATTTAACTCCGTTTCTGAAGGGAAACACATGGCAGAGTTCTCATCCATGAAACACACTCTGCTTTAGAGCAAGAAGCACGCTCTTGCTTTCTAGAGTCTCTAATACAGAGGGAAATGTGAGTGTGCTCAGAACAAAAGAACTGTGTTTCCTACACACACAGACCATATCTAGTTCAAGTCTGTTTCTGAAACTGATACAAACAACAGGTCCTCTAACATCCAATGCTTTTCAGGTAAGAGCGAGAAACGTGTGAGCTTCGTGAACAATTTAGCTTCGTTTGAGCTGAAAAGTGACTGAGTTTACCTGAAACGAAGTCTTGCTTGTAGGAAGACACACGCCTGGCATTTAACTCCGTTTCTGAAGGGAAACACATGGCACAGTTCTCATCCATGAAACACACTCTGCTTTAGAGCAAGAAGCACGCTCTTGCTTTCTAGAGTCTCTAATACAGAGGGAAACGTGAGTGTGCTCAGAAAAAAAAACTGTGTTTCCTACACACACGGACCATATCTAGTTCAACTCTGTTTCTGAAACTGATACAAACCACAGGTCCTCTAACATCCACTGCTTTTCAGTTAAGAGCGAGAAACGTGTGAGCCTCGTGAACAATGTAGCTTCATTTGAGCTGAAAAGTGACTGCGTTTACCTGAAACGAAGTCTTGATTTAGGAAGACACACGTCTGGCATTTAACTCCGTTTCTGAAGGGAAACACACGGCACAGTTCTCTTTCATGTAACACAAATTGCTTTAGAGCAAGAAGGATGCTCTTGCTTTCTAGAGTCTCTAATACAGAGGGAAACTTGAGTGTGCTCAGAACAAAAGAACTGTGTTTCCTACACACACGGACCATATCTAGTTCAACTCTGTTTCTGAAACTGATACAAACCACAGGTAATCTAACATCTAATGCTTTTCAGTTAGGAGCGAGAAACGTGTGGGCTTCCTGAACAATGTAGCTTCGTTTGAGGTGAACAGTGACTGAGTTTACCTGAAACGAAGTCTTGCTTGAAAAAGACACAGAGTCTGGCATTTAACTCCGCTTCTGAAGGGAAACACACGGCACAGTCCTCTTCCATGAAACACACTCTGCTTTAGAGCAAGAAGCACGCTCTTGCTTTCTAGAGTCTCTAATATAGAGGGAAACGTGAGTGTGTTCAGAACAAAAGAACTGTGTTTCCTATACACACAGACCATATCTAGTTCAAGTCTGTTTCTGAAACTGAAACAAACAACAGGTCCTCTAACATCCAATGCTTTTCACATAAGAGCGAGAAACGTGTGAGCTTCGTGAACAATGTAGCTTCGTTTGAGCTGAAAAGTGACTGTGTATACCTGAAACGAAGTCTTGCTTGTAGGGAGGCACAGAGCCTGGCATTTAACTTCCATTTCTGAAGGGAAACACACGGCCCAGTTCTCATCCATGAAACACACTCTGCATTAGAGCAAGAAGCACGCTCTTGGTTTCTAGAGTCTCTACTACAGAGGGAAACGTGAGTGTGCTCAGAACAAAAGAACTGTGTTTCCTACACACACGGACCATATCTAGTTCAACTCTGTTTCTGGAACTGATACAAACCACAGGTCCTCTAACATCTAATGCTTTTCAGTTAAGAGCGAGAAACGTGTGGGCTTCGTGAACAATGTAGCTTCGTTTGAGGTGAAAATTGACTGAGTTTACCTGAAACGAAGTCTTGCTTGAAGAAAGACACAGAGTCTGACATTTAACTCCGTTTCTGAAGGGAAACACACGGCACAGTTCTCATCCATGAAACACACTCTGCTTTAGAGCAAGAAGCACGCTCTTGCTTTCTAGAGTCTCTAATACAGAGGGAAACGTGAGTGTGCTCAGAACAAAAGAACTGTGTTTCCTACACACACAGACCATATCTAGTTCAAGTCTGTTTCTTAAACTGATACAAACAACAGGTCCTCTAACATCCAATGCTTTTCAGGTAAGAGCGAGAAACGTGTGAGCTTCGTGAACAATGTAGCTTCGTTTGAGCTGAAAAGTGACTGTGTTTACCTGAAACGAAGTCTTGCTTTTAGGAAGACACACGCCTGGCATTTAACTCCGTTTCTGAAGGGAAACACACGGCACAGTTCTCTTCCATGAAACACACTCTGCTTTAGATCAAGAAGCATGCTCTTGCTTTCTAGAGTCTCTAATACAGAGGGAAACGTGAGTGTGCTCAGAAAAAAAGAACTGTGTTTCCTATACACACAGACCATATCTAATTCAACTCTGTTTCTGAAACTTATACAAACCATAGGTCCTCTAACATCCAATGCTTTTCAGTTAAGAGCGAGAAACCTGTGAGCTTCGTGAACAATGTAGCTTCGTTTGAGCTGAAAAGTGACTGCGTTTACCTGAAACGAAGTCTTGCTTGTAGGAAGACATGCGCCTGGCATTTAACTGTGTTTCTGAAGGGAAACACACGGCACAGTTCTCATCCATGAAACACACTCTGCTTTAGAGCAAGAAGCACGCTCTTGCTTTCTAGAATCTCTAATACAGAGGGAAACGTGAGTGTGCTCAGAACAAAAGAACTGTGTTTCCTACACACACAGACCATATCTAGTTCAAGTCTGTTTCTGAAACTGATACAAACAACAGGTCCTCTAACATTCAATGCTTTTCAGGTAAGAGCGAGAAACGTGTGAGCTTCGTGAACAATGTAGCTTCGTTTGAGCTGAAAAGTGACTGTGTGTACCTGAAACGAAGTCTTGCTTGTAGGAAGACACACGCCTGGCATTTAACTCCGTTTCTGAAGGAAACACACGGCACAGTTCTCTTCCATGGAACACACTCTGCTTTAGAGCAAGAAGCACGCTCTTGCTTTCTAGAGTCTCTAATACAGAGGGAAACATGAGTGTGCTCAGAAAAAAAGAACTGTGTTTCCTACACACACAGATCATATCTAATTGAACTCGGTTTCTGAAACTTATACAAACCATAGGTCCTCTAACATCCAATGCTTTTCAGTTAAGAGCGAGAAACGTGTGAGCTTCGTGAAAAATGTAGCTTCGTTTGAGCTGAAAAGTGACTGCGTTTACCTGAAACGAAGTCTTGCTTGTAGGAAGACATGCGCCTGGCATTTAACTCTGTTTCTGAAGGGAAACACACGGCACAGTTCTCATCCATGAAACACACTCTGCTTTAGAGGAAGAAGGATGCTCTTGCTTTCTAGATTCTCTAATACAGAGGGAAACGTGAG
This sequence comes from Onychomys leucogaster, assembly GCA_949786385.1. NCBI lineage: Eukaryota > Metazoa > Chordata > Mammalia > Rodentia > Cricetidae > Onychomys > Onychomys leucogaster. The sequence goes on from CATKUP010000113.1 coordinate 1,216,375, forward strand.
TGTGCTCAGAAAAAAAGAACTGTGTTTCCTACACACACGGACCATAACTAGTTCTACTCTGTTTCTGAAACTGATACAAACCACAGGTCCTCTAACATCCAATGCTTTTCAGTTAAGAGCGAGAAGCGTGTGAGCTTCGTGAACAATGTAGCTTCGTTTGAGCTGAAAAGTGACTGCGTTTACCTGAAACGAAGTCTTCCTTGAAGAAAGACACAGAGCCTGGCATTTAACTCCGTTTCTGAAGGGAAACACACGGCCCAGTTCTCATCCATGAAACACACTCTGCATTAGAGCAAGAAGCACGCTCTTGGTTTCTAGAGTCTCTACTACAGAGGGAAACGTGAGTGTGCCCAGAACAAAAGAACTGTGTTTCCTACACAAACGGACCATATCTACTTCAACTCTGTTTCTGAAACTGATACAAACCACAGGTCCTCTAACATCTAATGCTTTTCAGTTAAGAGCGAGAAACGTGTGGGCTTCGTGAACAATGTAGCTTCGTTTGAGGTGAAAAGTGACTGAGTTTACCTGAAACGAAGTCTTGCTTGAAGAAAGACACAGAGTCTGGCATTTAACTCCGTTTCCGAAGGGAAACACATGGCACAGTCCTCTTCCATGAAACACACTCTGCTTTAGAGCAAGAAGCACGCTCTTGCTTTCTAGAGTCTCTAATACAGAGGGAAATGTGAGTGTGCTCAGAACAAACAACTGTGTTTCCTACACACGGACCATATCTAGTTCAACTCTGTTTCTGAAACTGATACAAACCACAGGACCTCTAACATCCAATGCTTTTCAGTTAAGAGGGAGAAACGTGTGAGCTTTGTGAACAATGTAGCTTCGTTTGAGCTGAAAAGTGACTGTGTTTACCTGAAAAGAAGTCTTGCTTGTAGGAAGACACACGCCTGGCATTTAACTCCGTTTCTAAAGGGATACACACGGCACAGTTCTCATCCATGAACTACACTCTGCTTTAGAGCAAGAAGCACGCTCTTGCTTTCTAGAGTCTCTAATACAGAGGGAAACATGAGTGTGCTCAGAACAAAAGAACTGTGTTTCCTACACACACAGACCATATCTAGTTCAAGTCTGTTTCTGAAACTGATACAAACAACAGGTCCTCTAACATCCAATGTTTTTCAGGTAAGAGCGAGAAACGTGTGAGCTTCCTGAACAATGTAGCTTCGTTTGAGCTGAAAAGTGACTGAGTTTACCTGAAACGAAGTCTTGCTTGTAGGAAGACACACGCCTGGCATTTAACTCCGTTTCTGAAGGGAAACACATGGCACAGTTCTCATCCATGAAACATACTCTGCTTTAGAGCAAGAAGCACGCTCTTGCTTTCTAGAGTCTCTAATACAGAGGGAAACGTGAGTGTGCTCAGAACAAAAGAACTGTGTTTCCTACACACACGGACCATATCTAGTTCAACTCTGTTTCTGAAACTGATACAAACCACAGGTCCTCTAACATCCACTGCTTTTCAGTTAAGAGCGAGAAACGTGTGAGCTTCGTGAACAATGTAGGTTCGTTTGAGCTGAAAAGTGACTGTGTTTACCTGAAAAGAAGTCTTGATTGGAGGAAGACACACGTCTGGCATTTAACTCCGTTTCTGAAGGGAAACACACGGCACAGTTCTCTTCCATGTAACGCAAACTGCTTTAGAGCAAGAAGGATGCTCTTGCTTTCTAGAGTCTCTAATACAGAGGGAAACTTGAGTGTGCTCAGAACAAAAGAACTGTGTTTCCCACACACACGGACCATATCTAGTTAAACTCTGTTTCTGAAACTGATACAAACCACAGGACCTCTAACATCCAATACTTTTCAGTTAAGAGCGAGAAACATTTGAGCTTCGTGAACAATGTAGCTTCGTTTGAGGTGAAAAGTGACTGTGTTTACCTGAAACGAAGTCTTGTTTGTAGGAAGACACACTTCTGGCATTTAACTCCGTTTCTGAATGGAAACACACGGCACAGTCCTCTTCCATGAAACACACTCTGCTTTAGAGCAAGAAGCATGCTCTTGCTTTCTAGAGTCTCTAATACAGAGGGAAATGTGAGTTTGCTCAGGACAAAAGAACTGTGTTTCCTACACACACAGACCATATCTAGTTCAAGTCTGTTTCTGAAACTGATACAAACAACAGGTCCTCTAACATCCAATGCTTTTCAGGTAAGAGCGAGAAACGTGTGAGCTTCGTAAACAATGTAGCTTCGTTTGAGCTGAAAAGTGACTGTGTTTACCTGAAACGAAGTCTTGCTTTTAGGAAGACACACGCCTGGCATTTTACTCCGTTTCTGAAGGGAAACACACGGCACAGTTCTCTTCCATGAAACACACTCTGCTTTAGAGCAAGAAGCACGCTCTTGCTTTCTAGAGTCTCTAATACAGAGGGAAACGTGAGTGTGCTCAGAAAAAAAGAACTGTGTTTCCTACACACACAGACCATATCTAATTCAACTCTGTTTCTGAAACTTATACAAACCATAGGTCCTCTAACATCCAATGCTTTTCAGTTAAGAGCGAGAAACGTGTGAGCTTCGTGAAAAATGTAGCTTCGTTTGAGCTGAAAAGTGACTGCGTTTACCTGAAACGAAGTCTTGCTTGTAGGAAGACACACGCCTGGCATTTAACTCTGTTTCTGAAGGGAAACACACGGCACAGTTCTCATCCATGAAACACACTCTGCTTTAGAGCAAGAAGCATGCTCTTGCTTTCTAGAGTCTCTAATACAGAGGGAAACGTGAGTGTGCTCAGAACAAATTAACTGTGTTTCCTACACACACAGACCATATCTAGTTCAAGTCTGTTTCTGAAACTGATACAAACAACAGGTCCTCTAACATTCAATGCTTTTCAGGTAAGAGCGAGAAACGTGTGAGCTTCGTGAACAATGTAGCTTCGTTTGAGCTGAAAAGTGACTGTGTGTACCTAAACGAAGTCTTGCTTTTAGGAAGACACACGCCTGGCATTTAACTCCGTTTCTGAAGGGAAACACATGGCACAGTTCTCATCCATGAAACACACTCTGCTTTAGAGCAAGAAGCACGCTCTTGCTTTCTAGAGTCTCTAATACAGAGGGAAACGTGAGTGTGCTCAGAAAAAAAAACTGTGTTTCCTACACACACGGACCATATCTAGTTCAACTCTGTTTCTGAAACTGATACAAACCACAGGTCCTCTAACATCCACTGCTTTTCAGTTAAGAGCGAGAAACGTGTGAGCCTCGTGAACAATGTAGCTTCATTTGAGCTGAAAAGTGACTGCGTTTACCTGAAACGAAGTCTTGATTTAGGAAGACACACGTCTGGCATTTAACTCCGTTTCTGAAGGGAAACACACGGCACAGTTCTCTTTCATGTAACACAAATTGCTTTAGAGCAAGAAGGATGCTCTTGCTTTCTAGAGTCTCTAATACAGAGGGAAACTTGAGTGTGCTCAGAACAAAAGAACTGTGTTTCCTACACACACGGACCATATCTAGTTCAACTCTGTTTCTGAAACTGATACAAACCACCGGTAATCTAACATCTAATGCTTTTCAGTTAGGAGCGAGAAACGTGTGGGCTTCCTGAACAATGTAGCTTCGTTTGAGGTGAACAGTGACTGAGTTTACCTGAAACGAAGTCTTGCTTGAAAAAGACACAGAGTCTGGCATTTAACTCCGCTTCTGAAGGGAAACACACGGCACAGTCCTCTTCCATGAAACACACTCTGCTTTAGAGCAAGAAGCACGCTCTTGCTTTCTAGAGTCTCTAATATAGAGGGAAACGTGAGTGTGTTCAGAACAAAAGAACTGTGTTTCCTATACACACAGACCATATCTAGTTCAAGTCTGTTTCTGAAACTGAAACAAACAACAGGTCCTCTAACATCCAATGCTTTTCACATAAGAGCGAGAAACGTGTGAGCTTCGTGAACAATGTAGCTTCGTTTGAGCTGAAAAGTGACTGTGTATACCTGAAACGAAGTCTTGCTTGTAGGGAGGCACAGAGCCTGGCATTTAACTCCATTTCTGAAGGGAAACCCACGGCCCAGTTCTCATCCATGAAACACACTCTGCATTAGAGCAAGAAGCACGCTCTTGGTTTCTAGAGTCTCTACTACAGAGGGAAACGTGAGTGTGCTCAGAACAAAAGAACTGTGTTTCCTACACACATGGACCATATCTAGTTCAACTCTGTTTCTGGAACTGATACAAACCACAGGTCCTCTAACATCTAATGCTTTTCAGTTAAGAGCGAGAAACGTGTGGGCTTCGTGAACAATGTAGCTTCGTTTGAGGTGAAAATTGACTGAGTTTACCTGAAACGAAGTCTTGCTTGAAGAAAGACACAGAGTCTGACATTTAACTCCGTTTCTGAAGGGAAACACACGGCACAGTTCTCATCCATGAAACACACTCTGCTTTAGAGCAAGAAGCACGCTCTTGCTTTCTAGAGTCTCTAATACAGAGGGAAACGTGAGTGTGCTCAGAACAAAAGAACTGTGTTTCCTACACACACAGACCATATCTAGTTCAAGTCTGTTTCTTAAACTGATACAAACAACAGGTCCTCTAACATCCAATGCTTTTCAGGTAAGAGCGAGAAACGTGTGAGCTTCGTGAACAATGTAGCTTCGTTTGAGCTGAAAAGTGACTGTGTTTACCTGAAACGAAGTCTTGCTTTTAGGAAGACACACGCCTGGCATTTAACTCCGTTTCTGAAGGGAAACACACGGCACAGTTCTCTTCCATGAAACACACTCTGCTTTAGATCAAGAAGCATGCTCTTGCTTTCTAGAGTCTCTAATACAGAGGGAAACGTGAGTGTGCTCAGAAAAAAAGAACTGTGTTTCCTATACACACAGACCATATCTAATTCAACTCTGTTTCTGAAACTTATACAAACCATAGGTCCTCTAACATCCAATGCTTTTCAGTTAAGAGCGAGAAACCTGTGAGCTTCGTGAACAATGTAGCTTCGTTTGAGCTGAAAAGTGACTGCGTTTACCTGAAACGAAGTCTTGCTTGTAGGAAGACATGCGCCTGGCATTTAACTGTGTTTCTGAAGGGAAACACACGGCACAGTTCTCATCCATGAAACACACTCTGCTTTAGAGCAAGAAGCACGCTCTTGCTTTCTAGAATCTCTAATACAGAGGGAAACGTGAGTGTGCTCAGAACAAAAGAACTGTGTTTCCTACACACACAGACCATATCTAGTTCAAGTCTGTTTCTGAAACTGATACAAACAACAGGTCCTCTAACATTCAATGCTTTTCAGGTAAGAGCGAGAAACTTGTGAGCTTCGTGAACAATGTAGCTTCGTTTGAGCTGAAAAGTGACTGTGTGTACCTGAAACGAAGTCTTGCTTGTAGGAAGACACACGCCTGGCATTTAACTCCGTTTCTGAAGGAAACACACGGCACAGTTCTCTTCCATGGAACACACTCTGCTTTAGAGCAAGAAGCACGCTCTTGCTTTCTAGAGTCTCTAATACAGAGGGAAACATGAGTGTGCTCAGAAAAAAAGAACTGTGTTTCCTACACACACAGATCATATCTAATTGAACTCGGTTTCTGAAACTTATACAAACCATAGGTCCTCTAACATCCAATGCTTTTCAGTTAAGAGCGAGAAACGTGTGAGCTTGGTGAAAAATGTAGCTTCGTTTGAGCTGAAAAGTGTCTGCGTTTACCTGAAACGAAGTCTTGCTTGTAGGAAGACATGCGCCTGGCATTTAACTCTGTTTCTGAAGGGAAACACACGGCACAGTTCTCATCCATGAAACACACTCTGCTTTAGAGGAAGAAGGATGCTCTTGCTTTCTAGATTCTCTAATACAGAGGGAAACGTGAGTGTGCTCAGAAAAAAAGAACTGTGTTTCCTACACACACGGACCATAACTAGTTCTACTCTGTTTCTGAAACTGATACAAACCACAGGTCCTCTAACATCCAATGCTTTTCAGTTAAGAGCGAGAAGCGTGTGAGCTTCGTGAACAATGTAGCTTCGTTTGAGCTGAAAAGTGACTGCGTTTACCTGAAACGAAGTCTTCCTTGAAGAAAGACACAGAGCCTGGCATTTAACTCCGTTTCTGAAGGGAAACACACGGCCCAGTTCTCATCCTTGAAACACACTCTGCATTAGAGCAAGAAGCACGCTCTTGGTTTCTAGAGTCTCTACTACAGAGGGAAACGTGAGTGTGCCCAGAACAAAAGAACTGTGTTTCCTACACAAACGGACCATATCTACTTCAACTCTGTTTCTGAAACTGATACAAACCACAGGTCCTCTAAAATCTAATGCTTTTCAGTTAAGAGCGAGAAACGTGTGGGCTTCGTGAACAATGTAGCTTCGTTTGAGGTGAAAAGTGACTGAGTTTACCTGAAACGAAGTCTTGCTTGAAGAAAGACACAGAGTCTGGCATTTAACTCCGTTTCCGAAGGGAAACACATGGCACAGTCCTCTTCCATGAAACACACTCTGCTTTAGAGCAAGAAGCACGCTCTTGCTTTCTAGAGTCTCTAATACAGAGGGAAATGTGAGTGTGCTCAGAACAAACAACTGTGTTTCCTACACACGGACCATATCTAGTTCAACTCTGTTTCTGAAACTGATACAAACCACAGGACCTCTAACATCCAATGCTTTTCAGTTAAGAGGGAGAAACGTGTGAGCTTTGTGAACAATGTAGCTTCGTTTGAGCTGAAAAGTGACTGTGTTTACCTGAAAAGAAGTCTTGCTTGTAGGAAGACACACGCCTGGCATTTAACTCCGTTTCTAAAGGGATACACACGGCACAGTTCTCATCCATGAACTACACTCTGCTTTAGAGCAAGAAGCACGCTCTTGCTTTCTAGAGTCTCTAATACAGAGGGAAACATGAGTGTGCTCAGAACAAAAGAACTGTGTTTCCTACACACACAGACCATATCTAGTTCAAGTCTGTTTCTGAAACTGATACAAACAACAGGTCCTCTAACATCCAATGTTTTTCAGGTAAGAGCGAGAAACGTGTGAGCTTCCTGAACAATGTAGCTTCGTTTGAGCTGAAAAGTGACTGAGTTTACCTGAAACGAAGTCTTGCTTGTAGGAAGACACACGCCTGGCATTTAACTCCGTTTCTGAAGGGAAACACATGGCACAGTTCTCATCCATGAAACATACTCTGCTTTAGAGCAAGAAGCACGCTCTTGCTTTCTAGAGTCTCTAATACAGAGGGAAACGTGAGTGTGCTCAGAACAAAAGAACTGTGTTTCCTACACACACGGACCATATCTAGTTCAACTCTGTTTCTGAAACTGATACAAACCACAGGTCCTCTAACATCCACTGCTTTTCAGTTAAGAGCGAGAAACGTGTGAGCTTCGTGAACAATGTAGGTTCGTTTGAGCTGAAAAGTGACTGTGTTTACCTGAAAAGAAGTCTTGATTGGAGGAAGACACACGTCTGGCATTTAACTCCGTTTCTGAAGGGAAACACACGGCACAGTTCTCTTCCATGTAACGCAAACTGCTTTAGAGCAAGAAGGATGCTCTTGCTTTCTAGAGTCTCTAATACAGAGGGAAACTTGAGTGTGCTCAGAACAAAAGAACTGTGTTTCCCACACACACGGACCATATCTAGTTAAACTCTGTTTCTGAAACTGATACAAACCACAGGACCTCTAACATCCAATACTTTTCAGTTAAGAGCGAGAAACATTTGAGCTTCGTGAACAATGTAGCTTCGTTTGAGGTGAAAAGTGACTGTGTTTATCTGAAACGAAGTCTTGTTTGTAGGAAGACACACTTCTGGCATTTAACTCCGTTTCTGAATGGAAACACACGGCACAGTCCTCTTCCATGAAACACACTCTGCTTTAGAGCAAGAAGCATGCTCTTGCTTTCTAGAGTCTCTAATACAGAGGGAAATGTGAGTGTGCTCAGGACAAAAGAACTGTGTTTCCTACACACACAGACCATATCTAGTTCAAGTCTGTTTCTGAAACTGATACAAACAACAGGTCCTCTAACATCCAATGCTTTTCAGGTAAGAGCGAGAAACGTGTGAGCTTCTTAAACAATGTAGCTTCGTTTGAGCTGAAAAGTGACTGTGTTTACCTGAAACGAAGTCTTGCTTTTAGGAAGACACACGCCTGGCATTTTACTCCGTTTCTGAAGGGAAACACACGGCACAGTTCTCTTCCATGAAACACACTCTGCTTTAGAGCAAGAAGCACGCTCTTGCTTTCTAGAGTCTCTAATACAGAGGGAAACGTGAGTGTGCTCAGAAAAAAAGAACTGTGTTTCCTACACACACAGACCATATCTAATTCAACTCTGTTTCTGAAACTTATACAAACCATAGGTCCTCTAACATCCAATGCTTTTCAGTTAAGAGCGAGAAACGTGTGAGCTTCGTGAAAAATGTAGCTTCGTTTGAGCTGAAAAGTGACTGCGTTTACCTGAAACGAAGTCTTGCTTGTAGGAAGACACACGCCTGGCATTTAACTCTGTTTCTGAAGGGAAACACACGGCACAATTCTCATCCATGAAACACACTCTGCTTTAGAGCAAGAAGCATGCTCTTGCTTTCTAGAGTCTCTAATACAGAGGGAAACGTGAGTGTGCTCAGAACAAATTAACTGTGTTTCCTACACACACAGACCATATCTAGTTCAAGTCTGTTTCTGAAACTGATACAAACAACAGGTCCTCTAACATTCAATGCTTTTCAGGTAAGAGCGAGAAACGTGTGAGCTTCGTGAACAATGTAGCTTCGTTTGAGCTGAAAAGTGACTGTGTGTACCTAAACGAAGTCTTGCTTTTAGGAAGACACACGCCTGGCATTTAACTCCGTTTCTGAAGGGAAACACACGGCACAGTTCTCTTCCATGGAACACACTCTGCTTTAGAGCAAGAAGCACGCTCTTGCTTTCTAGAGTCTCTAATACAGAGGGAAACATGAGTGTGCTCAGAAAAAAAGAACTGTGTTTCCTACACACACAGATCATATCTAACTGAACTCGGTTTCTGAAACTTATACAAACCATAGGTCCTCTAACATCCAATGCTTTTCAGTTAAGAGCGAGAAACGTGTGAGCTTCGTGAACAATGTAGCTTCGTTTGAGCTGAAAAGTGACTGCGTTTACCTGAAACGAAGTCTTGCTTGTAGGAAGACATGTGCCTGGCATTTAACTCTGTTTCTGAAGGGAAACACATGGCACAGTTCTCATCCATGAAACATACTCTGCTTTAGAGCAAGAAGCACGCTCTTGCTTTCTAGAGTCTCTAATACAGAGGGAAACGTGAGTGTGCTCAGAACAAAAGAACTGTGTTTCCTACACACACGGACCATATCTAGTTCAACTCTGTTTCTGAAACTGATACAAACCACAGGTCCTCTAACATCCACTGCTTTTCAGTTAAGAGCGAGAAACGTGTGAGCTTCGTGAACAATGTAGCTTCGTTTGAGCTGAAAAGTGACTGTGTTTACCTGAAAAGAAGTCTTGATTGGAGGAAGACACACGTCTGGCATTTAACTCCGTTTCTGAAGGGAAACACACGGCACAGTTCTCTTCCATGTAACGCAAACTGCTTTAGAGCAAGAAGGATGCTCTTGCTTTCTAGAGTCTCTAATACAGAGGGAAACTTGAGTGTGCTCAGAACAAAAGAACTGTGTTTCCCACACACACGGACCATATCTAGTTAAACTCTGTTTCTGAAACTGATACAAACCACAGGACCTCTAACATCCAATACTTTTCAGTTAAGAGCGAGAAACATTTGAGCTTCGTGAACAATGTAGCTTCGTTTGAGGTGAAAAGTGACTGTGTTTATCTGAAACGAAGTCTTGTTTGTAGGAAGACACACTTCTGGCATTTAACTCCGTTTCTGAATGGAAACACACGGCACAGTCCTCTTCCATGAAACACACTCTGCTTTAGAGCAAGAAGCATGCTCTTGCTTTCTAGAGTCTCTAATACAGAGGGAAATGTGAGTGTGCTCAGGACAAAAGAACTGTGTTTCCTACACACACAGACCATATCTAGTTCAAGTCTGTTTCTGAAACTGATACAAACAACAGGTCCTCTAACATCCAATGCTTTTCAGGTAAGAGCGAGAAACGTGTGAGCTTCGTAAACAATGTAGCTTCGTTTGAGCTGAAAAGTGACTGTGTTTACCTGAAACGAAGTCTTGCTTTTAGGAAGACACACGCCTGGCATTTTACTCCGTTTCTGAAGGGAAACACACGGCACAGTTCTCTTCCATGAAACACACTCTGCTTTAGAGCAAGAAGCACGCTCTTGCTTTCTAGAGTCTCTAATACAGAGGGAAACGTGAGTGTGCTCAGAAAAAAAGAACTGTGTTTCCTACACACACAGACCATATCTAATTCAACTCTGTTTCTGAAACTTATACAAACCATAGGTCCTCTAACATCCAATGCTTTTCAGTTAAGAGCGAGAAACGTGTGAGCTTCGTGAAAAATGTAGCTTCGTTTGAGCTGAAAACTGACTGCGTTTACCTGAAACGAAGTCTTGCTTGTAGGAAGACACACGCCTGGCATTTAACTCTGTTTCTGAAGGGAAACACACGGCACAATTCTCATCCATGAAACACACTCTGCTTTAGAGCAAGAAGCATGCTCTTGCTTTCTAGAGTCTCTAATACAGAGGGAAACGTGAGTGTGCTCAGAACAAATTAACTGTGTTTCCTACACACACAGACCATATCTAGTTCAAGTCTGTTTCTGAAACTGATACAAACAACAGGTCCTCTAACATTCAATGCTTTTCAGGTAAGAGCGAGAAACGTGTGAGCTTCGTGAACAATGTAGCTTCGTTTGAGCTGAAAAGTGACTGTGTGTACCTAAACGAAGTCTTGCTTTTAGGAAGACACACGCCTGGCATTTAACTCCATTTCTGAAGGGAAACACACGGCACAGTTCTCTTCCATGGAACACACTCTGCTTTAGAGCAAGAAGCACGCTCTTGCTTTCTAGAGTCTCTAATACAGAGGGAAACATGAGTGTGCTCAGAAAAAAAGAACTGTGTTTCCTACACACACAGATCATATCTAACTGAACTCGGTTTCTGAAACTTATACAAACCATAGGTCCTCTAACATCCAATGCTTTTCAGTTAAGAGCGAGAAACGTGTGAGCTTCGTGAACAATGTAGCTTCGTTTGAGCTGAAAAGTGACTGCGTTTACCTGAAACGAAGTCTTGCTTGTAGGAAGACATGTGCCTGGCATTTAACTCTGTTTCTGAAGGGAAACACACGGCACAGTTCTCATCCATGAAACACACTCTGCTTTAGAGCAAGAAGGATGCTCTTGCTTTCTAGAGTCTCTAATACAGAGGGAAACATTAGTGTGCTCAGAACAAAAGAACTGTGTTTCCTACACACACGGACCATATCTAGTTCAACTCTGTTTCTGAAACTGATACAAACCACAGGTAATCTAACATCTAATGCTTTTCAGTTAGGAGCGAGAAACGTGTGGGCTTTGTGAACAATGTAGCTTCGTTTGACGTGAAAAGTGACTGAGTTTACCTGAAACGAAGTCTTGCTTTTAGGAAGACACACGCCTGGCATTTTACTCCGTTTCTGAAGGGAAACACACGGCACAGTTCTCTTCCATGAAACACACTCTGCTTTAGAGCAAGAAGCACGCTCTTGCTTTCTAGAGTCTCTAATACAGAGGGAAACGTGAGTGTGCTCAGAAAAAAAGAACTGTGTTTCCTACACACACAGACCATATCTAATTCAACTCTGTTTCTGAAACTTATACAAACCATAGGTCCTCTAACATCCAATGCTTTTCAGTTAAGAGCGAGAAACGTGTGAGCTTCGTGAAAAATGTAGCTTCGTTTGAGCTGAAAAGTGACTGCGTTTACCTGAAACGAAGTCTTGCTTGTAGGAAGACACACGCCTGGCATTTAACTCTGTTTCTGAAGGGAAACACACGGCACAGTTCTCATCCATGAAACACACTCTGCTTTAGAGCAAGAAGCATGCTCTTGCTTTCTAGAGTCTCTAATACAGAGGGAAACGTGAGTGTGCTCAGAACAAATTAACTGTGTTTCCTACACACACAGACCATATCTAGTTCAAGTCTGTTTCTGAAACTGATACAAACAACGGGTCCTCTAACATTCAATGCTTTTCAGGTAAGAGCCAGAAACGTGTGAGCTTCGTGAACAATGTAGCTTCGTTTGAGCTGAAAAGTGACTGTGTGTACCTAAACGAAGTCTTGCTCTTAGGAAGACACACGCCTGGCATTTAACTCCGTTTCTGAAGGGAAACACACGGCACAGTTCTCTTCCATGGAACACACTCTGCTTTAGAGCAAGAAGCACGCTCTTGCTTTCTAGAGTCTCTAATACAGAGGGAAACATGAGTGTGCTCAGAAAAAAAGAACTGTGTTTCCTACACACACAGATCATATCTAATTGAACTCGGTTTCTGAAACTTATACAAACCATAGGTCCTCTAACATCCAATGCTTTTCAGTTAAGAGCGAGAAACGTGTGAGCTTCGTGAACAATGTAGCTTCGTTTGAGCTGAAAAGTGACTGCGTTTACCTGAAACGAAGTCTTGCTTGTAGGAAGACATGTGCCTGGCATTTAACTCTGTTTCTGAAGGGAAACACAGGGCACAGTTCTCATCCATGAAACACACTCTGCTTTAGAGCAAGAAGGATGCTCTTGCTTTCTAGAGTCTCTAATACAGAGGGAAACATTAGTGTGCTCAGAACAAAAGAACTGTGTTTCCTACACACACGGACCATATCTAGTTCAACTCTGTTTCTGAAACTGATACAAACCACAGGTAATCTAACATCTAATGCTTTTCAGTTAGGAGCGAGAAACGTGTGGGCTTTGTGAACAATGTAGCTTCGTTTGACGTGAAAAGTGACTGAGTTTACCTGAAACGAAGTCTTGCTTGAAGAAAGACACAGAGTCTGGCATTTTACTCCGCTTCTGAAGGGAAACACACGGCACAGTTCTCTTTCATGAAACACACTCTGCTTTAGAGCAAGAAGCACGCTCTTGCTTTCTAGAGTCTCTAATATAGAGGGAAACATGAGTGTGTTCAGAACAAAAGAACTGTGTTTCCTACACACACGGACCATATCTAGTTCAACTCTGTTTCTGAAACTGATACAAACCACAGGAACTCTAACATCCAATACTTTTCAGTTAAGAGCGAGAAACATTTGAGCTTCGTGAACAATGTAGCTTCGTTTGAGGTGAAAAGTGACTGTGTTTACCTGAAACGAAGTCTTGCTTGTAGGAAGACACACTTCTGGCATTTAACTCCGTTTCTGAATGGAAACACACGGCACAGTCCTCTTCCATGAAACACACTCTGCTTTAGAGCAAGAAGCATGCTCTTGCTTTCTAGAGTCTCTAGTACAGAGGGAAATGTGAGTGTGCTCAGAACAAAAGAACTGTGTTTCCTACACACACAGACCATATCTAGTTCAAGTCTGTTTCTGAAACTGATACAAACAACAAGTCCTCTAACATCCAATGCTTTTCAGGTAAGAGCGAGAAACGTGTGAGCTTCGTGAACAATGTAGCTTCGTTTGAGTTGAAAAGTGACTGTGTTTACCTGAAACGAAGTCTTGCTTTTAGGAAGACACAGGCCTGGCATTTAACTCCGTTTCTGAAGGGAAACACACGGCACAGTTCTCTTCCATGAAACACACTCTGCTTTAGAGCAAGAAGCACGCTCTTGTTTTCTAGAGTCTCTACTACAGAGGGAAAAGTGAGTGTGCTCAGAACAAACGAACTGTGTTTCCTACACACACGGACCATATCTAGTTCAACTCTGTTTCTGAAACTGATACAAACCACAGGTCCTCTAACATCTAATGCTTTTCAGTTAAGAGCGAGAAACATTTGAGCTTCGTGAACAATGTAGCTTTGTTTTAGCTGAAAAGTGACTGCGTTTACCTGAAACGAAGTCTTGCTTGTAGGAAGACATGCGCCTGGCATTTAACTCTGTTTCTGAAGGGAAACACACGGCACAGTTCTCATCCATGAAACACACTCTGCTTCAGAGCAAGAAGCACGCTCTTGCTTTCTAGAGTCTCTAATACAGAGGGAAACGTGAGTGTGCTCAGAACAAAAGAACTGTGTTTCCTACACACACAGACCATATCTAGTTCAAGTCTGTTTCTGAAACTGATACAAACAACAGGTCCTCTAACATTCAATGCTTTTCAGGTAAGAGCGAGAAACGTGTGAGCTTCGTGAACAATTTAGCTTCGTTTGAGCTGAAAAGTGACTGAGTTTTCCTGAAACGAAGTCTTGCTTGTAGGAAGACACACGCCTGGCATTGAACTCCGTTTCTGAAGGGAAACACATGGCACAGTTCTCATCCATGAAACACACTCTGCTTTAGAGCAAGAAGCACGCTCTTGCTTTCTAGAGTCTCTAATACAGAGGGAAACGTGAGTGTGCTCAGAAAAAAAGAACTGTGTTTCCTACACACACGGACCATATCTAGTTCAACTCTGTTTCTGAAACTGATACAAACCACAGGTCCTCTAACATCCAATGCTTTTCAGTTAAGAGCGAGAAACGTGTGAGCTTCGTGAACAATGTAGCTTCGTTTGACCTGAAAAGTGACTGCGTTTACCTGAAAAGAAGTCTTGATTGTAGGAAGACACACGTCTGGCATTTAACTCCGTTTCTGAAGGGAAACACACGGCACAGTTCTCTTTCATGTAACACAAATTGCTTTGGAGCAAGAAGGATGCTCTTGCTTTCTAGAGTCTCTAATACAGAGGGAAACTTGAGTGTGCTCAGAAAAAAAGAACTGTGTTTCCTACACACACGGACCATATCTAGTTCAACTCTGTTTCTGAAACTGATACAAACCACAGGTAATCTAACATCTAATGCTTTTCAGTTAGGAGCGAGAAACGTGTGGGCTTCCTGAACAATGTAGCTTCGTTTGAGGTGAAAAGTGACTGAGTTTACCTGAAACGAAGTCTTGCTTGAAAAAGACACAGAGTCTGGCATTTAACTCCGCTTCTGAAGGGAAACACACGGCACAGTCCTCTTCCATGAAACA
Source organism: Onychomys leucogaster (assembly GCA_949786385.1). NCBI lineage: Eukaryota > Metazoa > Chordata > Mammalia > Rodentia > Cricetidae > Onychomys > Onychomys leucogaster. The sequence continues at coordinate 1,231,438 of CATKUP010000113.1, forward strand.
CACTCTGCTTTAGAGCAAGAAGCACGCTCTTGCTTTCTAGAGTCTCTAATATAGAGGGAAACGTGAGTGTGTTCAGAACAAAAGAACTGTGTTTCCTACACACACAGACCATATCTAGTTCAAGTCTGTTTCTGAAACTGAAACAAACAACAGGTCCTCTAACATCCAATGTTTTTCACATAAGAGCGAGAAACGTGTGAGCTTCGTGAACAATGTAGCTTCGTTTGAGCTGAAAAGTGACTGTGTATACCTGAAACGAAGTCTTGCTTGTAGGGAGGCACAGAGCCTGTCATTTAACTCCGTTTCTGAAGGGAAACACACGGCACAGTTCTCATACATGAAACACACTCTGCTTTAGATGCAGAAGGATGCTCTTGCTTTCTAGAGTCTCTAATACAGAGGGAAACGTGAGTGTGCTCAGAACAAAAGAACTGTGTTTCCTACACACACAGACCATATCTAGTTCAACTCTGTTTCTGAAACTGATACAAACCACAGGTCCTCTAACATCCAATGCTTTTCAGTTAAGAGCGAGAAGCGTGTGAGCTTCGTGAACAATGTAGCTTCGTTTGAGCTGAAAAGTGACTGCGTTTACCTGAAACGAAGTCTTCCTTGAAGAAAGACACAGAGCCTGGCATTTATATCCGTTTCTGAGGGGAAACACACGGCCCAGTTCTCATCCATGAAACACACTCTGCATTAGAGCAAGAAGCACGCTCTTGCTTTCTAGAGTCTCTAATACAGAGGGAAACGTGAGTGTGCTCAGAAAAAAAGAACTGTGTTTCCTACAAACACAGACCATATCTAGTTCAAGTCTGTTTCTGAAACTGATACAAACAACAGGTCCTCTAACATTCAATGCTTTTCAGGTAAGAGCGAGAAACGTGTGAGCTTCATGAACAATGTAGCTTCGTTTGAGCTGAAAAGTGACTGTGTGTACCTGAAACGAAGTCTTGCTTGTAGGAAGACACACGCCTGGCATTTAACTCCGTTTCTGAAGGGAAACACACGGCACAGTTCTCTTCCATGGAACACACTCTGCTTTAGAGCAAGAAGCACGCTCTTGCTTTCTAGAGTCTCTAATACAGAGGGAAACATGAGTGTGCCCAGAAAAAAAGAACTGTGTTTCCTACACACACAGATCATATCTAATTGAACTCGGTTTCTGAAACTTATAAAAACCATAGGTCCTCTAACATCCAATGCTTTTCAGTTAAGAGCGAGAAACGTGTGAGCTTCGTGAAAAATGTAGCTTCGTTTGAGCTGAAAAGTGACTGCGTTTACCTGAAACGAAGTCTTGCTTGTAGGAAGACATGCGCCTGGCATTTAACTCTGTTTCTGAAGGGAAACACACGGCACAGTTCTCATCCATGAAACACACTCTGCTTTAGAGCAAGAAGGATGCCCTTGCTTTGTAGAGTCTCTAATACAGAGGGAAACATTAGTGTGCTCAGAACAAAAGAACTGTGTTTCCTACACACACGGACCATATCTAGTTCAACTCTGTTTCTGAAACTGGTACAAACCACAGGTAATCTAACATCTAATGCTTTTCAGTTAGGAGCGAGAAACGTGTGGGCTTCGTGAACAATGTAGCTTCATTTGAGGTGAAAAGTGACTGAGTTTACCTGAAATGAAGTCTTGCTTGAAGAAAGACACAGAGTCTGGCATTTAACTCCGCTTCTGAAGGGAAACACACGGCACAGTCCTCTTCCATGAAACACACTCTGCTTTAGAGCAAGAAGCACGCTCTTGCTTTCTAGAGTCTCTAATATAGAGGGAAACGTGTGTGTGTTCAGAACAAAAGAACTGTGTTTCCTATACACACAGACCATATCTAGTTCAAGTCTGTTTCTGAAACTGAAACAAACAACATGTCCTCTAACATCCAATGCTTTTCACATAAGAGCGAGAAACGTGTGAGCTTCGTGAACAATGTAGCTTCGTTTGAGCTGAAAAGTGACTGCGTTTACCTGAAACGAAGTCTTCCTTGAAGAAAGACACAGAGCCTGGCATTTAACTCCGTTTCTGAGGGGAAACACACGGCCCAGTTCTCATCCATGAAACACACTCTGCATTAGAGCAAGAAGCACGCTCTTGGTTTCTAGAGTCTCTACTACAGAGGGAAACGTGAGTGTGCTCAGAACAAAAGAACTGTGTTTCCTACACACACGGACCATATCTAGTTCAACTCTGTTTCTGAAACTGATACAAACCACAGGTCCTCTAACATCTAATGCTTTTCAGTGAAGAGCGAGAAACGTGTGGGCTTCGTGAACAATGTAGCTTCGTTTGAGCTGAAAAGTGACTGTGTGTACCTGAAACGATGTCTTGCTTGTAGGAAGACACACGTCTGGCATTTAACTCCGTTTCTGAAGGGAAACACACGGCACAGTTCTCTTCCATGGAACACACTCTGCTTTAGAGCAAGAAGCACGCTCTTGCTTTCTAGAGTCTCTAATACAGAGGGAAACATGAGTGTGCTCAGAAAAAAAGAACTGTGTTTCCTACACACACAGATCATATCTAATTGAACTCGGTTTCTGAAACTTATACAAACCATAGGTCCTCTAACATCCAATGCTTTTCAGTTAAGAGCGAGAAACGTGTGAGCTTCATGAAAAATGTAGCTTCGTTTGAGCTGAAAAGTGACTGCGTTTACCTGAAACGAAGTCTTGCTTGTAGGAAGACATGCGCCTGGCATTTAACTCTGTTTCTGAAGGGAAACACACGGCACAGTTCTCATCCATGAAACACACTCTGCTTTAGAGCAAGAAGGATGCTCTTGCTTTCTAGAGTCTCTAATACAGAGGGAAACATTAGTGTGCTCAGAACAAAAGAACTGTGTTTCCTACACACACGGACCATATCTAGTTCAACTCTGTTTCTGAAACTGATACAAACCACAGGTAATCTAACATCTAATGCTTTTCAGTTAGGAGCGAGAAACGTGTGGGCTTCCTGAACAATGTAGCTTCGTTTGAGGTGAAAAGTGACTGTGTTTACCTGAAACGAAGTCTTGCTTGTAGGAAGACACACTTCTGGCATTTAACTCCGTTTCTGAATGGAAACACACGGCACAGTCCTCTTCCATGAAACACACTCTGCTTTAGAGCAAGAAGCATGCTATTGCTTTCTACAGTCTCTAGTACAGTGGGAAATGTGAGTGTGCTCAGAACAAAAGAACTGTGTTTCCTACACACACAGACCATATCTAGTTCAAGTCTGTTTCTGAAACTGATACAAACAACAGGTCCTCTAACATCCAATGCTTTTCAGGTAAGAGCGAGAAACGTGTGAGCTTCGTGAACAATGTAGCTTCATTTGAGCTGAAAAGTGACTGTGTTTACCTGAAACGAAGTCTTGCTTTTAGGAAGACACACGCCAGGCATTTAACTCCGTTTCTGAAGGCAAACACACGGCACAGTTCTCTTCCATGAAACACACTCTGCTTTAGAGCAAGAAGCACGCTCTTGCTTTCTAGAGTCTCTAATACAGAGGGAAACGTGAGTGTGCTCAGAAAAAAAGAACTGTGTTTCCTACACACACAGACCATATCTAGTTCAAGTCTGTTTCTGAAACTGATACAAACAACAGGTCCTCTAACATTCAATGCTTTTCAGGTAAGAGCGAGAAACATGTGAGCTTCATGAACAATGTAGCTTCGTTTGAGCTGAAAAGTGACTGTGTGTACCTGAAACGAAGTCTTGCTTGTAGGAAGACACACGCCTGGCATTTAACTCCGTTTCTGAAGGGAAACACACGGCACAGTTCTCTTCCATGGAACACACTCTGCTTTAGAGCAAGAAGCACGCTCTTGCTTTCTAGAGTCTCTAATACAGAGGGAAACATGAGTGTGCCCAGAAAAAAAGAACTGTGTTTCCTACACACACAGATCATATCTAATTGAACTCGGTTTCTGAAACTTATAAAAACCATAGGTCCTCTAACATCCAATGCTTTTCAGTTAAGAGCGAGAAACGTGTGAGCTTCGTGAAAAATGTAGCTTCGTTTGAGCTGAAAAGTGACTGCGTTTACCTGAAACGAAGTCTTGCTTGTAGGAAGACATGCGCCTGGCATTTAACTCTGTTTCTGAAGGGAAACACACGGCACAGTTCTCATCCATGAAACACACTCTGCTTTAGAGCAAGAAGGATGCTCTTGCTTTGTAGAGTCTCTAATACAGAGGGAAACATTAGTGTGCTCAGAACAAAAGAACTGTGTTTCCTACACACACGGACCATATCTAGTTCAACTCTGTTTCTGAAACTGGTACAAACCACAGGTAATCTAACATCTAATGCTTTTCAGTTAGGAGCGAGAAACGTGTGGGCTTCGTGAACAATGTAGCTTCATTTGAGGTGAAAAGTGACTGAGTTTACCTGAAACGAAGTCTTGCTTGAAGAAAGACACAGAGTCTGGCATTTAACTCCGCTTCTGAAGGGAAACACACGGCACAGTCCTCTTCCATGAAACACACTCTGCTTTAGAGCAAGAAGCACGCTCTTGCTTTCTAGAGTCTCTAATATAGAGGGAAACGTGTGTGTGTTCAGAACAAAAGAACTGTGTTTCCTATACACACAGACCATATCTAGTTCAAGTCTGTTTTTGAAACTGAAACAAACAACAGGTCCTCTAACATCCAATGCTTTTCACATAAGAGCGAGAAACGTGTGAGCTTCGTGAACAATGTAGCTTCGTTTGAGCTGAAAAGTGACTGCGTTTACCTGAAACGAAGTCTTCCTTGAAGAAAGACACAGAGCCTGGCATTTAACTCCGTTTCTGAGGGGAAACACACGGCCCAGTTCTCATCCATGAAACACACTCTGCATTAGAGCAAGAAGCACGCTCTTGGTTTCTAGAGTCTCTACTACAGAGGGAAACGTGAGTGTGCTCAGAACAAAAGAACTGTGTTTCCTACACACACGGACCATATCTAGTTCAACTCTGTTTCTGAAACTGATACAAACCACAGGTCCTCTAACATCTAATGCTTTTCAGTGAAGAGCGAGAAACGTGTGGGCTTCGTGAACAATGTAGCTTCGTTTGAGGTGAAAAGTGACTGAGTTTACCTGAAACGAAGTCTTGCTTGAAGAAAGACACAGAGTCTGGCATTTAACTCCGTTTCTGAAGGGAAACACACGGCACAGTCCTCTTCCATGAAACACACTCTGCTTTAGAGCAAGAAGCACGCTCTTGCTTTCTAGAGTCTCTAATACAGAGGGAAACATGAGTGTGCTCAGAAAAAAAGAACTGTGTTTCCTACACACACAGACCATATCTAATTCAACTCTGTTTCTGAAACTTATACAAACCATAGGTCCTCTAACATCCAATGCTTTTCAGTTAAGAGCGAGAAACGTGTGAGCTTCGTGAACAATGTAGCTTCGTTTGAGCTGAAAAGTGACTGCGTTTACCTGAAACGAAGTCTTGCTTGTAGGAAGACATGCGCCTGGCATTTAACTCTGTTTCTGAAGGGAAACACACGGCACAGTTCTCATCCATGAAACACACTCTGCTTTAGAGCAAGAAGCACGCCCTTGCTTTCTAGATTCTCTAATACAGAGGGAAACGCGAGTGTGCTCAGAACAAAAGAACTGTGTTTCCTACACACACAGACCATATCTAGTTCAAGTCTGTTTCTGAAACTTATACAAACCATAGGTCCTCTAACATTCAATGCTTTTCAGGTAAGAGCGAGAAACGTGTGAGCTTCGTGAACAATGTAGCTTCGTTTGAGCTGAAAAGTGACTGTGTGTACCTGAAACGATGTCTTGCTTGTAGGAAGACACACGTCTGGCATTTAACTCCATTTCTGAAGGGAAACACACGGCACAGTTCTCTTCCATGGAACACACTCTGCTTTAGAGCAAGAAGCACGCTCTTGCTTTCTAGAGTCTCTAATACAGAGGGAAACATGAGTGTGCTCAGAAAAAAAGAACTGTGTTTCCTACACACACAGATCATATCTAATTGAACTTGGTTTCTGAAACTTATACAAACCATAGGTCCTCTAACATCCAGTGCTTTTCAGTTAAGAGCGAGAAACGTGTGAGCTTCATGAAAAATGTAGCTTCGTTTGAGCTGAAAAGTGACTGCGTTTACCTGAAACGAAGTCTTGCTTGTAGGAAGACATGCGCCTGGCATTTAACTCTGTTTCTGAAGGGAAACACACGGCACAGTTCTCATCCATGAAACACACTCTGCTTTAGAGCAAGAAGGATGCTCTTGCTTTCTAGAGTCTCTAATACAGAGGGAAACATTAGTGTGCTCAGAACAAAAGAACTGTGTTTCCTACACACACGGACCATATCTAGTTCAACTCTGTTTCTGAAACTGATACAAACCACAGGTAATCTAACATCTAATGCTTTTCAGTTAGGAGCGAGAAACGTGTGGGCTTCCTGAACAATGTAGCTTCGTTTGAGGTGAAAAGTGACTGTGTTTACCTGAAACGAAGTCTTGCTTGTAGGAAGACACACTTCTGGCATTTAACTCCGTTTCTGAATGGAAACACACGGCACAGTCCTCTTCCATGAAACACACTCTGCTTTAGAGCAAGAAGCATGCTCTTGCTTTCTACAGTCTCTAGTACAGTGGGAAATGTGAGTGTGCTCAGAACAAAAGAACTGTGTTTCCTACACACACAGACCATATCTAGTTCAAGTCTGTTTCTGAAACTGATACAAACAACAGGTCCTCTAACATCCAATGCTTTTCAGGTAAGAGCGAGAAACGTGTGAGCTTCGTGAACAATGTAGCTTCATTTGAGCTGAAAAGTGACTGTGTTTACCTGAAACGAAGTCTTGCTTTTAGGAAGACACACGCCAGGCATTTAACTCCGTTTCTGAAGGCAAACACACGGCACAGTTCTCTTCCATGAAACACACTCTGCTTTAGAGCAAGAAGCACGCTCTTGCTTTCTAGAGTCTCTAATACAGAGGGAAACGTGAGTGTGCTCAGAACAAATTAACTGTGTTTCCTACACACACAGACCATATCTAGTTCAAGTCTGTTTCTGAAACTGATACAAACAACAGGTCCTCTAACATTCAATGCTTTTCAGGTAAGAGCGAGAAACGTGTGAGCTTCATGAACAATGTAGCTTCGTTTGAGCTGAAAAGTGACTGTGTGTACCTGAAACGAAGTCTTGCTTGTAGGAAGACACACGCCTGGCATTTAACTCCGTTTCTGAAGGGAAACACACGGCACAGTTCTCTTCCATGAAACACACTCTGCTTTAGAGCAAGAAGCACGCTCTTGCTTTCTAGAGTCTCTAATACAGAGGGAAACATGAGTGTGCTCAGAAAAAAAGAACTGTGTTTCCTACACACACAGATCATATCTAATTGAACTCGGTTTCTGAAACTTATACAAACCATAGGTCCTCAAACATCCAATGCTTTTCAGTTAAGAGCGAGAAACGTGTGAGCTTCGTGAAAAATGTAGCTTCGTTTGAGCTGAAAAGTGACTGCGTTTACCTGAAACGAAGTCTTCCTTGAAGAAAGACACAGAGCCTGGCATTTAACTCCGTTTCTGAGGGGAAACACACGGCCCAGTTCTCATCCATGAAACACACTCTGCATTAGAGCAAGAAGCACGCTCTTGGTTTCTAGAGTCTCTACTACAGAGGGAAACGTGAGTGTGCTCAGAACAAAAGAACTGTGTTTCCTACACACACGGACCATATCTAGTTCAACTCTGTTTCTGAAACTTATACAAACCATAGGTCCTCTAACATCCAATGCTTTTCAGTTAAGAGCGAGAAACGTGTGAGCTTCGTGAACAATGTAGCTTCGTTTGAGCTGAAAAGTGACTGCGTTTACCTGAAACGAAGTCTTGCTTGTAGGAAGACATGCGCCTGGCATTTAACTCTGTTTCTGAAGGGAAACACATGGCACAGTTCTCATCCATGAAACACACTCTGCTTTAGAGCAAGAAGCACGCCCTTGCTTTCTAGATTCTCTAATACAGAGGGAAACGTGAGTGTGCTCAGAACAAAAGAACTGTGTTTCCTACACACACAGACCATATCTAGTTCAAGTCTGTTTCTGAAACTGATACAAACAACAGGTCCTCTAACATTCAATGCTTTTCAGGTAAGAGCGAGAAACGTGTGAGCTTCGTGAACAATGTAGCTTCGTTTGAGCTGAAAAGTGACTGTGTGTACCTGAAACGATGTCTTGCTTGTGGAAGACACACGTCTGGCATTTAACTCCGTTTCTGAAGGGAAACACACGGCACAGTTCTCTTCCATGGAACACACTCTGCTTTAGAGCAAGAAGCACGCTCTTGCTTTCTAGAGTCTCTAATACAGAGGGAAACATGAGTGTGCTCAGAAAAAAAGAACTGTGTTTCCTACACACACAGATCATATCTAATTGAACTCGGTTTCTGAAACTTATACAAACCATAGGTCCTCTAACATCCAATGCTTTTCAGTTAAGAGCGAGAAACGTGTGAGCTTCGTGAAAAATGTAGCTTCATTTGAGCTGAAAAGTGACTGCGTTTACCTGAAACGAAGTCTTCCTTGAAGAAAGACACAGAGCCTGGCATTTAACTCCGTTTCTGAGGGGAAACATCGGCCCAGTTCTCATCCATGAAACACACTCTGCATTAGAGCAAGAAGCACGCTCTTGGTTTCTAGAGTCTCTACTACAGAGGGAAACGTGAGTGTGCTCAGAACAAAAGAACTGTGTTTCCTACACACACGGACCATATCTAGTTCAACTCTGTTACTGAAACTGATACAAACCACAGGTCCTCTAACATCTAATGCTTTTCAGTGAAGAGCGAGAAACGTGTGGGCTTCATGAACAATGTAGCTTCGTTTGAGGTGAAAAGTGACTGAGTTTACCTGAAACGAAGTCTTGCTTGAAGAAAGACACAGAGTCTGGCATTTAACTCCGTTTCTGAAGGGAAACACACGGCACAGTCCTCTTCCATGAAACACACTCTGCTTTAGAGCAAGAAGCACGCTCTTGCTTTCTAGAGTCTCTAATACAGAGGGAAACGTGAGTGTGCTCAGAAAAAAAGAACTGTGTTTCCTACACACACAGACCATATCTAATTCAACTCTGTTTCTGAAACTTATACAAACCATAGGTCCTCTAACATCCAATGCTTTTCAGTTAAGAGCGAGAAACGTGTGAGCTTCGTGAACAATGTAGCTTCGTTTGAGCTGAAAAGTGACTGCGTTTACCTGAAACGAAGTCTTGCTTGTAGGAAGACATGCGCCTGGCATTTAACTCTGTTTCTGAAGGGAAACACACGGCACAGTTCTCATCCATGAAACACACTCTGCTTTAGAGCAAGAAGCACGCCCTTGCTTTCTAGATTCTCTAATACAGAGGGAAACCTGAGTGCGCTCAGAACAAAAGAACTGTGTTTCCTACACACACAGACCATATCTAGTTCAAGTCTGTTTCTGAAACTGATACAAACAACAGGTCCTCTAACATTCAATGCTTTTCAGGTAAGAGCGAGAAACGTGTGAGCTTCGTGAACAATGTAGCTTCGTTTGAGCTGAAAAGTGACTGTGTGTACCTGAAACGATGTCTTGCTTGTAGGAAGACACACGTCTGGCATTTAACTCCGTTTCTGAAGGGAAACACACGGCACAGTTCTCTTCCATGGAACACACTCTGCTTTAGAGCAAGAAGCACGCTCTTGGTTTCTAGAGTCTCTAATACAGAGGGAAACATGAGTGTGCTCAGAAAAAAAGAACTGTGTTTCCTACACACACAGATCATATCTAATTGAACTCGGTTTCTGAAACTTATACAAACCATAGGTCCTCTAACATCCAATGCTTTTCAGTTAAGAGCGAGAAACGTGTGAGCTTCATGAAAAATGTAGCTTCGTTTGAGCTGAAAAGTGACCGCGTTTACCTGAAACGAAGTCTTGCTTGTAGGAAGACATGCGCCTGGCATTTAACTCTGTTTCTGAAGGGAAACACACGGCACAGTTCTCATCCATGAAACACACTCTGCTTTAGAGTAAGAAGGATGGTCTTGCTTTCTAGAGTCTTTAATACAGAGGGAAACATTAGTGTGCTCAGAACAAAAGAACTGTGTTTCCTACACACACGGACCATATCTAGTTCAACTCTGTTTCTGAAACTGATACAAACCACAGGTAATCTAACATCTAATGCTTTTCAGTTAGGAGCGAGAAACGTGTGGGCTTCGTGAACAATGTAGCTTCGTTTGAGGTGAAAAGTGACTGAGTTTACCTGAAACGAAGTCTTGCTTGAAGAAAGACACAGAGTCTGGCATTTAACTACGCTTCTGAAGGGAAACACACGGCACAGTCCTCTTCCATGAAACACACTCTGCTTTAGAGCAAGAAGCACGCTCTTGCTTTCTAGAGTCTCTAATATAGAGGGAAACGTGAGTGTGTTCAGAACAAAAGAACTGTGTTTCCTATACACACAGACCATATCTAGTTCAAGTCTGTTTCTGAAACTGAAACAAACAACAGGTCCTCTAACATCCAATGCTTTTCACATAAGAGCGAGAAACGTGTGAGCTTCGTGAACAATGTAGCTTCGTTTGAGCTGAAAATTGACTGTGTTTACCTGAAACGAAGTCTTGCTTGTAGGGAGGCACAGAGCCTGGCATTTAACTCCGTTTCTGAAGGGAAACACACGGCACAGTTCTCATACATGAAACACACTCTGCTTTAGATGAAGAAGGATGCTCTTGCTTTCTAGAGTCTCTAATACAGAGGGAAACGTGAGTGTGCTCAGAACAAAAGAACTGTGTTTCCTACACACACAGACCATATCTAGTTCAACTCTGTTTCTGAAACTGATACAAACCACAGGTCCTCTAACATCCAATGCTTTTCAGTTAAGAGCGAGAAGTGTGTGAGCTTCGTGAACAATGTAGCTTCGTTTGAGCTGAAAAGTGACTGTGTTTACCTGAAACGAAGTCTTCCTTGAAGAAAGACACAGAGCCTGGCATTTAACTCCGTTTCTGAGGGGAAACACACGGCACAGTTCTCATACATGAAACACACTCTGCATTAGAGCAAGAAGCACGCTCTTGGTTTCTAGAGTCTCTACTACAGAGGGAAACGTGAGTGTGCTCAGAACAAAAGAACTGTGTTTCCTACACACACGGACCATATCTAGTTCAACTCTGTTTCTGAAACTGATACAAACCACAGGTCCTCTAACATCTAATGCTTTTCAGTGAAGAGCGAGAAACGTGTGGGCTTCGTGAACAATGTAGCTTCGTTTGAGGTGAAAAGTGACTGAGTTTACCTGAAACGAAGTCTTGCTTGAAGAAAGACACAGAGTCTGGCATTTAACTCCGTTTCTGAAGGGAAACACACGGCACAGTCCTCTTCCATGAAACACACTCTGCTTTAGAGCAAGAAGCACGCTCTTGCTTTCTAGAGTCTCTAATACAGAGGGAAACGTGAGTGTGCTCAGAAAAAAAGAACTGTGTTTCCTACACACACAGACCATATCTAATTCAACTCTGTTTCTGAAACTTATACAAACCATAGGTCCTCTAACATCCAATGCTTTTCAGTTAAGAGCGAGAAACGTGTGAGCTTCGTGAACAATGTAGCTTCGTTTGAGCTGAAAAGTGACTGCGTTTACCTGAAACGAAGTCTTGCTTGTAGGAAGACATGCGCCTGGCATATAACTCTGTTTCTGAAGGGAAACACACGGCACAGTTCTCATCCATGAAACACACTCTGCTTTAGAGCAAGAAGCACGCCCTTGCTTTCTAGATTCTCTAATACAGAGGGAAACGTGAGTGTGCTCAGAACAAAAGAACTGTCTTTCCTACACACACAGACCATATCTAGTTCAAGTCTGTTTCTGAAACTGATACAAACAACAGGTCCTCTAACATTCAATGCTTTTCAGGTAAGAGCGAGAAACGTGTGAGCTTCGTGAACAATGTAGCTTCGTTTGAGCTGAAAAGTGACTGTGTGTACCTGAAACGATGTCTTGCTTGTAGGAAGACACACGTCTGGCATTTAACTCCGTTTCTGAAGGGAAACACACGGCACAGTTCTCTTCCATGGAACACACTCTGCTTTAGAGCAAGAAGCACGCTCTTGCTTTCTAGAGTCTCTAATACAGAGGGAAACATGAGTGTGCTCAGAAAAAAAGAACTGTGTTTCCTACACACACAGATCATATCTAATTGAACTCGGTTTCTGAAACTTATACAAACCATAGGTCCTCTAACATCCAATGCTTTTCAGTTAAGAGCGAGAAACGTGTGAGCTTCATGAAAAATGTAGCTTCGTTTGAGCTGAAAAGTGACTGCGTTTACCTGAAACGAAGTCTTCCTTGTAGGAAGACATGCGCCTGGCATTTAACTCTGTTTCTGAAGGGAAACACACGGCACAGTTCTCATCCATGAAACACACTCTGCTTTAGAGCAAGAAGGATGCTCTTGCTTTCTAGAGTCTCTAATACAGAGGGAAACATTAGTGTGCTCAGAACAAAAGAACTGTGTTTCCTACACACACGGACCATATCTAGTTCAACTCTGTTTCTGAAACTGATACAAACCACAGGTAATCTAACATCTAATGCTTTTCAGTTAGGAGCGAGAAACGTGTGGGCTTCCTGAACAATGTAGCTTCGTTTGAGGTGAAAAGTGACTGTGTTTACCTGAAACGATGTCTTGCTTGTAGGAAGACACACGTCTGGCATTTAACTCCGTTTCTGAAGGGAAACACACGGCACAGTTCTCTTCCATGGAACACACTCTGCTTTAGAGCAAGAAGCACGCTCTTGGTTTCTAGAGTCTCTAATACAGAGGGAAACATGAGTGTGCTCAGAAAAAAAGAACTGTGTTTCCTACACACACAGATCATATCTAATTGAACTCGGTTTCTGAAACTTATACAAACCATAGGTCCTCTAACATCCAATGCTTTTCAGTTAAGAGCGAGAAACGTGTGAGCTTCATGAAAAATGTAGCTTCGTTTGAGCTGAAAAGTGACTGCGTTTACCTGAAACGAAGTCTTGCTTGTAGGAAGACATGCGCCTGGCATTTAACTCTGTTTCTGAAGGGAAACACACGGCACAGTTCTCATCCATGAAACACACTCTGCTTTAGAGTAAGAAGGATGGTCTTGCTTTCTAGAGTCTCTAATACAGAGGGAAACATTAGTGTGCTCAGAACAAAAGAACTGTGTTTCCTACACACACGGACCATATCTAGTTCAACTCTGTTTCTGAAACTGATACAAACCACAGGTAATCTAACATCTAATGCTTTTCAGTTAGGAGCGAGAAACGTGTGGGCTTCGTGAACAATGTAGCTTCGTTTGAGGTGAAAAGTGACTGAGTTTACCTGAAACGAAGTCTTGCTTGAAGAAAGACACAGAGTCTGGCATTTAACTACGCTTCTGAAGGGAAACACACGGCACAGTCCTCTTCCATGAAACACACTCTGCTTTAGAGCAAGAAGCACGCTCTTGCTTTCTAGAGTCTCTAATATAGAGGGAAACGTGAGTGTGTTCAGAACAAAAGAACTGTGTTTCCTATACACACAGACCATATCTAGTTCAAGTCTGTTTCTGAAACTGATACAAACCACAGGTCCTCTAACATCCAATGCTTTTCAGTTAAGAGCGAGAAGCGTGTGAGCTTCGTGAACAATGTAGCTTCGTTTGAGCTGAAAAGTGACTGTGTTTACCTGAAACGAAGTCTTCCTTGAAGAAAGACACAGAGCCTGGCATTTAACTCCGTTTCTGAGGGGAAACACACGGCCCAGTTCTCATCCATGAAACACACTCTGCATTAGAGCAAGAAGCACGCTCTTGGTTTCTAGAGTCTCTACTACAGAGGGAAACGTGAGTGTGCTCAGAACAAAAGAACTGTGTTTCCTACACACACGGACCATATCTAGTTCAACTCTGTTTCTGAAACTGATACAAACCACAGGTCCTCTAACATCTAATGCTTTTCAGTGAAGAGCGAGAAACGTGTGGGCTTCGTGAACAATGTAGCTTCGTTTGAGGTGAAAAGTGACTGAGTTTACCTGAAACGAAGTCTTGCTTGAAGAAAGACACAGAGTCTGGCATTTAACTCCGTTTCTGAAGGGAAACACACGGCACAGTCCTCTTCCATGAAACACACTCTGCTTTAGAGCAAGAAGCACGCTCTTGCTTTCTAGAGTCTCTAATACAGAGGGAAACGTGAGTGTGCTCAGAAAAAAAGAACTGTGTTTCCTACACACACAGACCATATCTAATTCAACTCTGTTTCTGAAACTTATGCAAACCATAGGTCCTCTAACATCCAATGCTTTTCAGTTAAGAGCGAGAAACGTGTGAGCTTCGTGAACAATGTAGCTTCGTTTGAGCTGAAAAGTGACTGCGTTTACCTGAAACGAAGTCTTGCTTGTAGGAAGACATGCGCCTGGCATATAACTCTGTTTCTGAAGGGAAACACACGGCACAGTTCTCATCCATGAAACACACTCTGCTTTAGAGCAAGAAGCACGCCCTTGCTTTCTAGATTCTCTAATACAGAGGGAAACGTGAGTGTGCTCAGAACAAAAGAACTGTCTTTCCTACACACACAGACCATATCTAGTTCAAGTCTGTTTCTGAAACTGATACAAACAACAGGTCCTCTAACATTCAATGCTTTTCAGGTAAGAGCGAGAAACGTGTGAGCTTCGTGAACAATGTAGCTTCGTTTGAGCTGAAAAGTGACTGTGTGTACCTGAAACGATGTCTTGCTTGTAGGAAGACACACGTCTGGCATTTAACTCCGTTTCTGAAGGGAAACACACGGCACAGTTCTCTTCCATGGAACACACTCTGCTTTAGAGCAAGAAGCACGCTCTTGCTTTCTAGAGTCTCTAATACAGAGGGAAACATGAGTGTGCTCAGAAAAAAAGAACTGTGTTTCCTACACACACAGATCATATCTAATTGAACTCGGTTTCTGAAACTTATACAAACCATAGGTCCTCTAACATCCAATGCTTTTCAGTTAAGAGCGAGAAACGTGTGAGCTTCATGAAAAATGTAGCTTCGTTTGAGCTGAAAAGTGACTGCGTTTACCTGAAACGAAGTCTTGCTTGTAGGAAGACATGCGCCTGGCATTTAACTCTGTTTCTGAAGGGAAACACACGGCACAGTTCTCATCCATGAAACACACTCTGCTTTAGAGTAAGAAGGATGGTCTTGCTTTCTAGAGTCTCTAATACAGAGGGAAACATTAGTGTGCTCAGAACAAAAGAACTGTTTTTCCTACACACACGGACCATATCTAGTTCAACTCTGTTTCTGAAACTGATACAAACCACAGGTAATCTAACATCTAATGCTTTTCAGTTAGGAGCGAGAAACGTGTGGGCTTCGTGAACAATGTAGCTTCATTTGAGGTGAAAAGTGACTGAGTTTACCTGAAACGAAGTCTTGCTTGAAGAAAGACACAGAGTCTGGCATTTAACTCCGCTTCTGAAGGGAAACACACGGCACAGTCCTCTTCCATGAAACACACTCTGCTTTAGAGCAAGAAGCACGCTCTTGCTTTCTAGAGTCTCTAATATAGAGGGAAACGTGAGTGTGTTCAGAACAAAAGAACTGTGTTTCCTACACACACGGACCATATCTAGTTCAACTCTGTTTCTGAAACTGATACAAACCACAGGACCTTAACATCCAATACTTTTCAGTTAAGAGCGAGAAACATTTGAGCTTCCTGAACAATGTAGCTTCGTTTGAGGTGAAAAGTGACTGTGTTTACCTGAAACGAAGTCTTGCTTGTAGGAAGACACACTTCTGGTATTTAACTCCGTTTCTGAATGGAAACACACGGCACAGTCCTCTTCCATGAAACACACTCTGCTTTAGAGCAAGAAGCATGCTCTTGCTTTCTAGAGTCTCTAGTACAGAGGGAAATGTGAGTGTGCTCAGAACAAAAGAACTGTGTTTCCTACACACACAGACCATATCTAGTTCAAGTCTGTTTCTGAAACTGATACAAACAACAGGTCCTCTAACATCCAATGCTTTTCAGGTACGAGTGAGAAACGTATGAGCTTCGTAAACAATGTAGCTTCGTTTGAGCTGAAAAGTGACTGTGTTTACCTGAAACGAAGTCTTGCTTTTAGGAAGACACACGCCTGGCATTTAACTCCGTTTCTGAAGGGAAACACACGGCACAGTTCTCTTCCATGAAACACACTCTGCTTTAGAGCAAGAAGCACGCTCTTGCTTTCTAGAGTCTCTAATACAGAGGGAAACATGAGTGTGCTCAGAAAAAAAGAACTGTGTTTCGTACACACACAGATCATATCTAATTGAACTCGGTTTCTGAAACTTATACAAACCATAGGTCCTCTAACATCCAATGCTTTTCAGTTAAGAGCGAGAAACGTGTGAGCTTCGTGAAAAATGTAGCTTCATTTGAGCTGAAAAGTGACTGCGTTTACCTGAAACGAAGTCTTCCTTGAAGAAAGACACAGAGCCTGGCATTTAACTCCGTTTCTGAGGGGAAACACACGGCCCAGTTCTCATCCATGAAACACACTCTGCATTAGAGCAAGAAGCACGCTCTTGGTTTCTAGAGTCTCTACTACAGAGGGAAACGTGAGTGTGCTCAGAACAAAAGAACTGTGTTTCCTACACACACGGACCATATCTAGTTCAACTCTGTTTCTGAAACTGATACAAACCACAGGTCCTCTAACATCTAATGCTTTTCAGTGAAGAGCGAGAAACGTGTGGGCTTCGTGAACAATGTAGCTTCGTTTGAGGTGAAAAGTGACTGAGTTTACTTGAAACGAAGTCTTGCTTGAAGAAAGACACAGAGTCTGGCATTTAACTCCGTTTCTGAAGGGAAACACACGGCACAGTCCTCTTCCATGAAACACACTCTGCTTTAGAGCAAGAAGCACGCTCTTGCTTTCTAGAGTCTCTAATACAGAGGGAAACATGAGTGTGCTCAGAAAAAAAGAACTGTGTTTCCTACACACACAGACCATATCTAATTCAACTCTGTTTCTGAAACTTATACAAACCATAGGTCCTCTAACATCCAATGCTTTTCAGTTAAGAGCGAGAAACGTGTGAGCTTCGTGAACAATGTAGCTTCGTTTGAGCTGAAAAGTGACTGCGTTTACCTGAAACGAAGTCTTGCTTGTAGGAAGACATGCGCCTGGCATTTAACTCTGTTTCTGAAGGGAAACACACGGCACAGTCTTCTTCCATGAAACACACTCTGCTTTAGAGCAAGAAGCACGCTCTTAATTTCTAGAGTCTCTAATACAGAGGGAAATGTGAGTGTGCTCAGAACAAACAACTGTGTTTCCTACACACGGACCATATCTAGTTCAACTCTGTTTCTGAAACTGATACAAACCACAGGACTTCTAACATCCAATGCTTTTCAGTTAAGAGCGAGAAACATTTGAGCTTCATGAACAATGAAGCTTCGTTTGAGGTGAAAAGTGACTGCGTTTACCGGAAACGAAGTCTTGCTTGTAAGGAAGACACACTCCTGGCATTTAACTCCGTTTCTGAATGGAAACACACGGCACAGTCCTCTTCCATGAAACACACTCTGCTTTAGAGCAAGAAGCACGCCCTTGCTTTCTAGATTCTCTAATACAGAGGGAAACGTGAGTGTGCTCAGAACAAAAGAACTGTGTTTCCTACACACACAGACCATATCTAGTTCAAGTCTGTTTCTGAAACTGATACAAACAACAGGTCCTCTAACATTCAATGCTTTTCAGGTAAGAGCGAGAAACGTGTGAGCTTCGTGAACAATGTAGCTTCGTTTGAGCTGAAAAGTGACTGTGTGTACCTGAAACGATGTCTTGCTTGTAGGAAGACACACGTCTGGCATTTAACTCCGTTTCTGAAGGGAAACACACGGCACAGTTCTCTTCCATGGAACACACTCTGCTTTAGAGCAAGAAGCACGCTCTTGCTTTCTAGAGTCTCTAATACAGAGGTAAACATGAGTGTGCTCAGAAAAAAAGAACTGTGTTTCCTACACACACAGATCATATCTAATTGAACTCGGTTTCTGAAACTTATACAAACCATAGGTCCTCTAACATCCAATGCTTTTCAGTTAAGAGCGAGAAACGTGTGAGCTTCGTGAAAAATGTAGCTTCGTTTGAGCTGAAAAGTGACTGCGTTTACCTGAAACGAAGTCTTGCTTGTAGGAAGACATGCGCCTGGCATTTAACTCTGTTTCTGAAGGGAAACACACGGCACAGTTCTCATCCATGAAACACACTCTGCTTTAGAGCAAGAAGGATGCTCTTGCTTTATAGAGTCTCTAATACAGAGGGAAACATTAGTGTGCCTAGAACAAAAGAACTGTGTTTCCTACACACACGGACCATATCTAGTTCAACTCTGTTTCTGAAACTGATACAAACCACAGGTAATCTAACATCTAATGCTTTTCAGTTAGGAGCGAGAAACGTGTGGGCTTCGTGAACAATGTAGCTTCGTTTGAGGTGAAAAGTGACTGAGTTTACCTGAAACGAAGTCTTGCTTGAAGAAAGACACAGAGTCTGGCATTTAACTCCGTTTCTGAAGGGAAACACACGGCACAGTCCTCTTCCATGAAACACACTCTGCTTTAGAGCAAGAAGCACGCTCTTGCTTTCTAGAGTCTCTAATATAGAGGGAAACGTGAGTGTGTTCAGAACAAAAGAACTGTGTTTCCTATACACACAGACCATATCTAGTTCAAGTCTGTTTCTGAAACTGAAACAAACAACAGGTCCTCTAACATCCAATGCTTTTCTCATAAGAGCGAGAAACGTGTGAGCTTCGTGAACAATGTAGCTTCGTTTGAGCTGAAAATTGACTTTGTTTACCTGAAACGAAGTCTTGCTTGTAGGGAGGCACAGAGCCTGGCATTTAACTCCGTTTCTGAAGGGAAACACACGGCACAGTTCTCTTCCATGAAACACACTCTGCTTTAGAGCAAGAAGCACGCTCTTGCTTTCTAGAGTCTCTAATACAGAGGGAAACATGAGTGTGCTCAGAAAAAAAGAACTGTGTTTCCTACACACACAGATCATATCTAATTGAACTCGGTTTCTGAAACTTATACAAACCATAGGTCCTCTAACATCCAATGCTTTTCAGTTAAGAGCGAGAAACGTGTGAGCTTCGTGAAAAATGTAGCTTCGTTTGAGCTGAAAAGTGACTGCGTTTACCTGAAACGAAGTCTTGCTTGTAGGAAGACATGCGCCTGGCATTTAAATCTGTTTCTGAAGGGAAACACACGGCACAGTTCTCATCCATGAAACACACTCTGCTTTAGAGCAAGAAGGATGCTCTTGCTTTATAGAGTCTCTAATACAGAGGGAAACATTAGTGTGCTCAGAACAAACGAACTGTGTTTCCTACACACACGGACCATATCTAGTTCAACTCTGTTTCTGAAACTGATACAAACCACAGGTAATCTAACATCTAATGCTTTTCAGTTAGGAGCGAGAAACGTGTGGGCTTCGTGAACAATGTAGCTTCGTTTGAGGTGAAAAGTGACTGAGTTTACCTGAAACGAAGTCTTGCTTGAAGAAAGACACAGAGTCTGGCATTTAACTACGCTTCTGAAGGGAAACACACGGCACAGTCCTCTTCCATGAAACACACTCTGCTTTAGAGCAAGAAGCACGCTCTTGCTTTCTAGAGTCTCTAATATAGAGGGAAACGTGAGTGTGTTCAGAACAAAAGAACTGTGTTTACTACACACACGGACCATATCTAGTTCAACTCTGTTTCTGAAACTGATACAAACCACAGGACCACTAACATCCAATACTTTTCAGTTAAGAGCGAGAAACATTTGAGCTTCCTGAACAATGTAGCTTCGTTTGAGCTGAAAAGTGACTGTGTTTACCTGAAACGAAGTCTTGCTTGTAGGGAGACACACTTCTGGCATTTAACTCCGTTTCTGAATGGAAACACACGGCACAGTCCTCTTCCATGAAACACACTCTGCTTTAGAGCAAGAAGCATGCTCTTGCTTTCTAGAGTCTCTAGTACAGAGGGAAATGTGAGTGTGCTCAGAACAAAAGAACTGTGTTTCCTACACACACAGACCATATCTAGTTCAAGTCTGTTTCTGAAACTGATACAAACAACAGGTCCTCTAACATCCAATGCTTTTCAGGTAAGAGTGAGAAACGTGTGAGCTTCGTAAACAATGTAGCTTCGTTTGAGCTGAAAAGTGACTGCGTTTACCTGAAACGAAGTCTTGCTTTTAGGAAGACACACGCCTGGCATTTAACTCCGTTTCTGAAGGGAAACACACGGCACATTTCTCATCCATGAAACACACTCTGCTTTAGAGCAAGAAGCACGCTCTCGCTTTCTAGAGTCTCTAATACAGAGGGAAACGTGAGTGTGCTCAGAACAAATTAACTGTGTTTCCTACACACACAGACCATATCTAGTTCAAGTCTGCTTCTGAAACTGATACAAACAACAGGTCCTCTAACATTCAATGCTTTTCAGGTAAGAGCGAGAAACATGTGAGCTTCATGAACAATGTAGCTTCGTTTGAGCTGAAGAGTGACTGTGTGTACCTGAAACGAAGTCTTGCTTGTAGGAAGACACACGCCTGGCAATTAACTCCGTTTCTGAAGGGAAACACACGGCACAGTTCTCTTCCATGAAACACACTCTGCTTTAGATGAAGAAGGATGCTCTTGCTTTCTAGAGTCTCTACTACAGAGGGAAACGTGAGTGTGCTCAGAACAAAAGAACTGTGTTTCCTACACACACAGACCGTATCTAGTTCAACTCTGTTTCTGAAACTGATACAAACCACAGGTCCTCTAACATCCAATGCTTTTCAGTTAAGAGCGAGAAACGTGTGGGCTTCGTGAACAATGTAGCTTCGTTTGAGGTGAAAAGTGACTGAGTTTACCTGAAACGAAGTCTTGCTTGAAGAAAGACACAGAGTCTGGCATTTAACTCCGTTTCTTAAGGGAAACACACGGCACAGTCCTCTTCCATGAAACACACTCTGCTTTAGAGCAAGAAGCACGCTCTTGCTTTCTAGAGTCTCTAATATAGAGGGAAACGTGAGTGTGCTCAGAAAAAAAGAACTGTGTTTCCTACACACACAGACCATATCTAATTCAACTCTGTTTCTGAAACTTATACAAACCATAGGTCCTCTAACATCCAATGCTTTTCAGTTAAGAGCGAGAAACCTGTGAGCTTCGTGAACAATGTAGCTTCGTTTGAGCTGAAAAGTGACTGCGTTTACCTGAAACGAAGTCTTGCTTGTAGGAAGACATGCGCCTGGCATTTAACTCTGTTTCTGAAGGGAAACACACGGCACAGTTTTCATCCATGAAACACACTCTGCTTTAGAGCAAGAAGCACGCTCTTGCTTTCTAGAGTCTCTAATACAGAGGGAAACGTGAGTGTGCTCAGAACAAAAGAACTGTGTTTCCTACACACACAGACCATATCTAGTTCAAGTCTGTTTCTGAAACTGATACAAACAACAGGTCCTCTAACATTCAATGCTTTTCAGTTAAGAGCGAGAAACGTGTGAGCTTCGTGAACAATGTAGCTTCGTTTGAGCTGAAAAGTGACTGTGTGTACCTGAAACGATGTCTTGCTTGTAGGAAGACACACGTCTGGCATTTAACTCCGTTTCTGAAGGGAAACACACGGCACAGTTCTCTTCCATGGAACACACTCTGCTTTAGAGCAAGAAGGATGCTCTTGCTTTCTAGAGTCTCTAATACAGAGGGAAACATGAGTGTGCTCAGAAAAAAAGAACTGTGTTTCCTACACACACAGATCATATCTAATTGAACTCGGTTTCTGAAACTTATACAAACCATAGGTCCTCTAACATCCAATGCTTTTCAGTTAAGAGCGAGAAACGTGTGAGCTTCATGAAAAATGTAGCTTCGTTTGAGCTGAAAAGTGACTGCGTTTACCTGAAACGAAGTCTTGCTTGTAGGAAGACATGCGCCTGGCATTTAACTCTGTTTCTGAAGGGAAACACACGGCACAGTTCTCATCCATGAAACACACTCTGCTTTAGAGCAAGAAGGATGCTCTTGCTTTATAGAGTCTCTAATACAGAGGGAAACATTAGTGTGCTCAGAACAAAAGAACTGTGTTTCCTACACACACGGACCATATCTAGTTCAACTCTGTTTCTGAAACTGATACAAACCACAGGTAATCTAACATCTAATGCTTTTCAGTTAGGAGCGAGAAACGTGTGGGCTTCGTGAACAATGTAGCTTCGTTTGAGGTGAAAAGTGACTGAGTTTACCTGAAACGAAGTCTTGCTTGAAAAAGACACAGAGTCTGGCATTTAACTCCGCTTCTGAAGGGAAACACACGACACAGTCCTCTTCCATGAAACACACTCTGCTTTAGAGCAAGAAGCACGCTCTTGCTTTCTAGAGTCTCTAATATAGAGGGAAACGTGAGTGTGTTCAGAACAAAAGAACTGTGTTTCCTACACACACGGACCATATCTAGTTCAACTCTGTTTCTGAAACTGATACAAACCACAGGACCACTAACATCCAATACTTTTCAGTTAAGAGCGAGAAACATTTGAGCTTCCTGAACAATGTAGCTTCGTTTGAGGTGAAAAGTGACTGTGTTTACCTGAAACGAATTCTTGCTTGTAGGAAGACACACTTCTGGCATTTAACCCCGTTTCTGAATGGAAACACACGGCACAGTCCTCTTCCATGAAACACACTCTGCTTTAGAGCAAGAAGCATGCTCTTGCTTTCTAGAGTCTCTAGTACAGAGGGAAATGTGAGTGTGCTCAGAACAAAAGAACTGTGTTTCCTACACACACAGACCATATCTAGTTCAAGTCTGTTTCTGAAACTGATACAAACAACAGGTCCTCTAACATCCAATGCTTTTCAGGTAAGAGTGAGAAACATGTGAGCTTCGTAAACAATGTAGCTTCGTTTGAGCTGAAAAGTGACTGCGTTTACCTGAAACGAAGTCTTGCTTTTAGGAAGACACACGCCTGGCATTTAACTCCGTTTCTGAAGGGAAACACACGGCACAGTTCTCTTCCATGAAACACACTCTGCTTTAGAGCAAGAAGCACGCTCTTGCTTTCTAGAGTCTCTAATACAGAGGGAAACGTGAGTGTGCTCAGAAAAAAAGAACTGTGTTTCCTACACACACAGACCATATCTAATTCAACTCTGTTTCTGAAACTTATACAAACCATAGGTCCTCTAACATCCAATGCTTTTCAGTTAAGAGCGAGAAACGTGTGAGCTTCGTGAAAAATGTAGCTTCGTTTGAGCTGAAAAGTGACTGCGTTTACCTGAAACGAAGTCTTGCTTGTAGGAAGACATGCCCCTGGCATTTAACTCTGTTTCTGAAGGGAAACACACGGCACAGTTCTCATCCATGAAACACACTCTGCTTTAGAGCAAGAAGCACGCTCTCGCTTTCTAGAGTCTCTAATACAGAGGGAAACATTAGTGTGCTCAGAACAAAAGAACTGTGTTTCCTACACACACGGACCATATCTAGTTCAACTCTGTTTCTGAAACTGATACAATCCACAGGTAATCTAACATCTAATGCTTTTCAGTTAGGAGCGAGAAACGTGTGGGCTTCGTGAACAATGTAGCTTCGTTTGAGGTGAAAAGTGACTGAGTTTACCTGAAACGAAGTCTTGCTTGAAGAAAGACACAGAGTCTGGCATTTAACTCCGCTTCTGAAGGGAAACACACGGCACAGTCCTCTTCCATGAAACACACTCTGCTTTAGAGCAAGAAGCACGCTCTTGCTTTCTAGAGTCTCTAATATAGAGGGAAACGTGAGTGTGGTCAGAACAAAAGAACTGTGTTTCCTATACACACAGACCATATCTAGTTCAAGTCTGTTTCTGAAACTGAAACAAACAACAGGTCCTCTAACATCCAATGCTTTTCTCATAAGAGCGAGAAACGTGTGAGCTTCGTGAACAATGTAGCTTCGTTTGAGCTGAAAATTGACTGTGTTTACCTGAAACGAAGTCTTGCTTGTAGGGAGGCACAGAGCCTGGCATTTAACTCCGTTTCTGAAGGGAAACACACGGCACAGTTCTCATCCATGAAACACACTCTGCTTTAGATGAAGAAGGATGCTCTTGCTTTCTAGAGTCTCTACTACAGAGGGAAACGTGAGTGTGCTCAGAACAAAAGAACTGTGTTTCCTACACACACAGACCGTATCTAGTTCAACTCTGTTTCTGAAACTGATACAAACCACAGGTCCTCTAACATCCAATGCTTTTCAGTTAAGAGCGAGAAACGTGTGGGCTTCGTGAACAATGTAGCTTCGTTTGAGGTGAAAAGTGACTGAGTTTACCTGAAACGAATTCTTGCTTGAAGAAAGACACAGAGTCTGGCATTTAACTCCGTTTCTTAAGGGAAACACACGGCACAGTCCTCTTCCATGAAACACACTCTGCTTTAGAGCAAGAAGCACGCTCTTGCTTTCTAGAGTCTCTAATATAGAGGGAAACGTGAGTGTGCTCAGAAAAAAAGAACTGTGTTTCCTACACACACAGACCATATCTAATTCAACTCTGTTTCTGAAACTTATACAAACCATAGGTCCTCTAACATTCAATGCTTTTCAGTTAAGAGCGAGAAACCTGTGAGCTTCGTGAACAATGTAGCTTCGTTTGAGCTGAAAAGTGACTGCGTTTACCTGAAACGAAGTCTTGCTTGTAGGAAGACATGCGCCTGGCATTTAACTCTGTTTCTGAAGGGAAACACACGGCACAGTTTTCATCCATGAAACACACTCTGCTTTAGAGCAAGAAGCACACTCTTGCTTTCTAGAGTCTCTAATACAGAGGGAAACGTGAGTGTGCTCAGAACAAAAGAACTGTGTTTCCTACACACACAGACCATATCTAGTTCAAGTCTGTTTCTGAAACTGATACAAACAACAGGTCCTCTAACATTCAATGCTTTTCAGGTAAGAGCGAGAAACGTGTGAGCTTCGTGAACAATGTAGCTTCGTTTGAGCTGAAAAGTGACTGTGTGTACCTGAAACGATGTCTTGCTTGTAGGAAGACACACGTCTGGCATTTAACTCCGTTTCTGAAGGGAAACACACGGCACAGTTCTCTTCCATGGAACACACTCTGCTTTAGAGCAAGAAGGATGCTCTTGCTTTCTAGAGTCTCTAATACAGAGGGAAACATGAGTGTGCTCAGAAAAAAAGAACTGTGTTTCCTACACACACAGATCATATCTAATTGAACTCGGTTTCTGAAACTTATACAAACCATAGGTCCTCTAACATCCAATGCTTTTCAGTTAAGAGCGAGAAACGTGTGAGCTTCATGAAAAATGTAGCTTCGTTTGAGCTGAAAAGTGACTGCGTTTACCTGAAACGAAGTCTTGCTTGTAGGAAGACATGCGCCTGGCATTTAACTCTGTTTCTGAAGGGAAACACACGGCACAGTTCTCATCCATGAAACACACTCTGCTTTAGAGCAAGAAGGATGCTCTTGCTTTATAGAGTCTCTAATACAGAGGGAAACATTAGTGTGCTCAGAACAAAAGAACTGTGTTTCCTACACACACGGACCATATCTAGTTCAACTCTGTTTCTGAAACTGATACAAACCACAGGTAATCTAACATCTAATGCTTTTCAGTTAGGAGCGAGAAACGTGTGGGCTTCGTGAACAATGTAGCTTCGTTTGAGGTGAAAAGTGACTGAGTTTACCTGAAACGAAGTCTTGCTTGAAAAAGACACAGAGTCTGGCATTTAACTCCGCTTCTGAAGGGAAACACACGACACAGTCCTCTTCCATGAAACACACTCTGCTTTAGAGCAAGAAGCATGCTCTTGCTTTCTAGAGTCTCTAGTACAGAGGGAAATGTGAGTGTGCTCAGAACAAAAGAACTGTGTTTCCTACACACACAGACCATATCTAGTTCAAGTCTGTTTCTGAAACTGATACAAACAACAGGTCCTCTAACATCCAATGCTTTTCAGGTAAGAGTGAGAAACATGTGAGCTTCGTAAACAATGTAGCTTCGTTTGAGCTGAAAAGTGACTGCGTTTACCTGAAACGAAGTCTTGCTTTTAGGAAGACACACGCCTGGCATTTAACTCCGTTTCTGAAGGGAAACACACGGCACAGTTCTCTTCCATGAAACACACTCTGCTTTAGAGCAAGAAGCACGCTCTTGCTTTCTAGAGTCTCTAATACAGAGGGAAACGTGAGTGTGCTCAGAAAAAAAGAACTGTGTTTCCTACACACACAGACCATATCTAATTCAACTCTGTTTCTGAAACTTATACAAACCATAGGTCCTCTAACATCCAATGCTTTTCAGTTAAGAGCGAGAAACGTGTGAGCTTCGTGAAAAATGTAGCTTCGTTTGAGCTGAAAAGTGACTGCGTTTACCTGAAACGAAGTCTTGCTTGTAGGAAGACATGTGCCTGGCATTTAACTCTGTTTCTGAAGGGAAACACACGGCACAGTTCTCATCCATGAAACACACTCTGCTTTAGAGCAAGAAGCACGCTCTCGCTTTCTAGAGTCTCTAATACAGAGGGAAACGTGAGTGTGCTCAGAACAAATTAACTGTGTTTCCTACACACACAGACCATATCTAGTTCAAGTCTGTTTCTGAAACTGATACAAACAACAGGTCCTCTAACATTCAATGCTTTTCAGGTAAGAGCGAGAAACGTGTGAGCTTCATGAACAATGTAGCTTCGTTTGAGCTGAAAAGTGACTGTGTGTACCTGAAACGAAGTCTTGCTTGTTGGAAGACATGCGCCTGGCATTTAACTCTGTTTCTGAAGGGAAACACACGGCACAGTTCTCATCCATGAAACACACTCTGCTTTAGAGCAAGAAGGATGCTCTTGCTTTCTAGAGTCTCTAATACAGAGGGAAACATTAGTGTGCTCAGAACAAAAGAACTGTGTTTCCTACACACACGGACCATATCTAGTTCAACTCTGTTTCTGAAACTGATACAAACCACAGGTAATCTAACATCTAATGCTTTTCAGTTAGGAGCGAGAAACGTGTGGGCTTCGTGAACAATGTAGCTTCGTTTGAGGTAAAAGTGACTGAGTTTACCTGAAACGAAGTCTTGCTTGAAGAAAGACACAGAGTCTGGCATTTAACTACGTTTCTGAAGGGAAACACACGGCACAGTCCTCTTCCATGAAACACACTCTGCTTTAGAGCAAGAAGCACGCTCTTGCTTTCTAGAGTCTCTAATATAGAGGGAAACGTGAGTGTGTTCAGAACAAAAGAACTGTGTTTCCTATACACACAGACCATATCTAGTTCAAGTCTGTTTCTGAAACTGAAACAAACAACAGGTCCTCTAACATCCAATGCTTTTCTCATAAGAGCGAGAAACGTGTGAGCTTCGTGAACAATGTAGCTTCGTTTGAGCTGAAAATTGACTTTGTTTACCTGAAACGAAGTCTTGCTTGTAGGGAGGCACAGAGCCTGGCATTTAACTCCGTTTCTGAAGGGAAACACACGGCACAGTTCTCTTCCATGAAACACACTCTGCTTTAGAGCAAGAAGCACGCTCTTGCTTTCTAGAGTCTCTAATACAGAGGGAAACATGAGTGTGCTCAGAAAAAAAGAACTGTGTTTCCTACACACACAGATCATATCTAATTGAACTCGGTTTCTGAAACTTATACAAACCATAGGTCCTCTAACATCCAATGCTTTTCAGTTAAGAGCGAGAAACGTGTGAGCTTCGTGAAAAATGTAGCTTCGTTTGAGCTGAAAAGTGACTGCGTTTACCTGAAACGAAGTCTTGCTTGTAGGAAGACATGCGCCTGGCATTTAACTCTGTTTCTGAAGGGAAACACACGGCACAGTTCTCATCCATGAAACACACTCTGCTTTAGAGCAAGAAGGATGCTCTTGCTTTATAGAGTCTCTAATACAGAGGGAAACATTAGTGTGCTCAGAACAAAAGAACTGTGTTTCCTACACACACGGACCATATCTAGTTCAACTCTGTTTCTGAAACTGATACAAACCACAGGACCACTAACATCCAATACTTTTCAGTTAAGAGCGAGAAACATTTGAGCTTCCTGAACAATGTAGCTTCGTTTGAGCTGAAAAGTGACTGTGTTTACCTGAAACGAAGTCTTGCTTGTAGGGAGACACACTTCTGGCATTTAACTCCGTTTCTGAATGGAAACACACGGCACAGTCCTCTTCCATGAAACACACTCTGCTTTAGAGCAAGAAGCATGCTCTTGCTTTCTAGAGTCTCTAGTACAGAGGGAAATGTGAGTGTGCTCAGAACAAAAGAACTGTGTTTCCTACACACACAGACCATATCTAGTTCAAGTCTGTTTCTGAAACTGATACAAACAACAGGTCCTCTAACATCCAATGCTTTTCAGGTAAGAGTGAGAAACGTGTGAGCTTCGTAAACAATGTAGCTTCGTTTGAGCTGAAAAGTGACTGTGTTTACCTGAAACGAAGTCTTGCTTTTAGGAAGACACACGCCTGGCATTTAACTCCGTTTCTGAAGGGAAACACACGGCACAGTTCTCTTCCATGAAACACACTCTGCTTTAGAGCAAGAAGCACGCTCTTGCTTTCTAGAGTCTCTAATACAGAGGGAAACATGAGTGTGCTCAGAAAAAAAGAACTGTGTTTCCTACACACACAGATCATACCTAATTGAACTCGGTTTCTGAAACTTATACAAACCATAGGTCCTCTAACATCCAATGCTTTTCAGTTAAGAGCGAGAAACGTGTGAGCTTCGTGAACAATGTAGCTTCGTTTGAGCTGAAAAGTGACTGCTTTTACCTGAAACGAAGTCTTGCTTGTAGGAAGACATGCGCCTGGCATTTAACTCTGTTTCTGAAGGGAAACACACGGCACAGTTCTCATCCATGAAACACACTCTGCTTCAGAGCAAGAAGGATGCTCTTGCTTTCTAGAGTCTCTAATACAGAGGGAAACATTAGTGTTCTCAGAACAAAAGAACTGTGTTTCCTACACACACGGACCATATCTAGTTCAACTCTGTTTCTGAAACTGATACAATCCACAGGTAATCTAACATCTAATGCTTTTCAGTTAGGAGCGAGAAACGTGTGGGCTTCGTGAACAATGTAGCTTCGTTTGAGGTGAAAAGTGACTGAGTTTACCTGAAACGAAGTCTTGCTTGAAGAAAGACACAGAGTCTGGCATTTAAATCCGCTTCTGAAGGGAAACACACGGCACAGTCCTCTTCCATGAAACACACTCTGCTTTAGAGCAAGAAGCACGCTCTTGCTTTCTAGAGTCTCTAATATAGAGGGAAACGTGAGTGTGGTCAGAACAAAAGAACTGTGTTTCCTATACACACAGACCATATCTAGTTCAAGTCTGTTTCTGAAACTGAAACAAACAACAGGTCCTCTAACATCCAATGCTTTTCTCATAAGAGCGAGAAACGTGTGAGCTTCGTGAACAATGTAGCTTCGTTTGAGCTGAAAATTGACTGTGTTTACCTGAAACGAAGTCTTGCTTGTAGGGAGGCACAGAGCCTGGCATTTAACTCCGTTTCTGAAGGGAAACACACGGCACAGTTCTCATCCATGAAACACACTCTGCTTTAGATGAAGAAGGATGCTCTTGCTTTCTAGAGTCTCTACTACAGAGGGAAACGTGAGTGTGCTCAGAACAAAAGAACTGTGTTTCCTACACACACAGACCGTATCTAGTTCAACTCTGTTTCTGAAACTGATACAAACCACAGGTCCTCTAACATCCAATGATTTTCAGTTAAGAGCGAGAAACGTGTGAGCTTCGTGAACAATGTAGCTTCGTTTGAGCTGAAAAGTGACTGCGTTTACCTGAAACGAAGTCTTCCTTGAAGAAAGACACAGAGCCTGGCATTTAACTCCGTTTCTGAAGGGAAACACACGGCCCAGTTCTCATCCATGAAACACACTCTGCATTAGAGCAAGAAGCACGCTCTTGGTTTCTAGATTCTCTACTACAGAGGGAAACGTGAGTGTGCTCAGAACAAAAGAACTGTGTTTCCTACACACACGGACCATATCTAGTTCAACTCTGTTTCTGAAACTGATACAAACCACAGGTAATCTAACATCTAATGCTTTTCAGTTAGGAGCGAGAAACGTGTGGGCTTCGTGAACAATGTAGCTTCGTTTGAGGTGAAAAGTGACTGAGTTTACCTGAAACGAAGTCTTGCTTGAAAAAGACACAGAGTCTGGCATTTAACTCCGCTTCTGAAGGGAAACACACGACACAGTCCTCTTCCATGAAACACACTCTGCTTTAGAGCAAGAAGCATGCTCTTGCTTTCTAGAGTCTCTAGTACAGAGGGAAATGTGAGTGTGCTCAGAACAAAAGAACTGTGTTTCCTACACACACAGACCATATCTAGTTCAAGTCTGTTTCTGAAACTGATACAAACAACAGGTCCTCTAACATCCAATGCTTTTCAGGTAAGAGTGAGAAACATGTGAGCTTCGTAAACAATGTAGCTTCGTTTGAGCTGAAAAGTGACTGCGTTTACCTGAAACGAAGTCTTGCTTTTAGGAAGACACACGCCTGGCATTTAACTCCGTTTCTGAAGGGAAACACACGGCACAGTTCTCTTCCATGAAACACACTCTGCTTTAGAGCAAGAAGCACGCTCTTGCTTTCTAGAGTCTCTAATACAGAGGGAAACGTGAGTGTGCTCAGAAAAAAAGAACTGTGTTTCCTACACACACAGACCATATCTAATTCAACTCTGTTTCTGAAACTTATACAAACCATAGGTCCTCTAACATCCAATGCTTTTCAGTTAAGAGCGAGAAACGTGTGAGCTTCGTGAAAAATGTAGCTTCGTTTGAGCTGAAAAGTGACTGCGTTTACCTGAAACGAAGTCTTGCTTGTAGGAAGACATGTGCCTGGCATTTAACTCTGTTTCTGAAGGGAAACACACGGCACAGTTCTCATCCATGAAACACACTCTGCTTTAGAGCAAGAAGCACGCTCTCGCTTTCTAGAGTCTCTAATACAGAGGGAAACGTGAGTGTGCTCAGAAAAAAAGAACTGTGTTTCCTACACACACAGACCATATCTAGTTCAAGTCTGTTTCTGAAACTGATACAAACAACAGGTCCTCTAACATTCAATGCTTTTCAGGTAAGAGCGAGAAACGTGTGAGCTTCATGAACAATGTAGCTTCGTTTGAGCTGAAAAGTGACTGTGTGTACCTGAAACGAAGTCTTGCTTGTTGGAAGACATGCGCCTGGCATTTAACTCTGTTTCTGAAGGGAAACACACGGCACAGTTCTCATCCATGAAACACACTCTGCTTTAGAGCAAGAAGGATGCTCTTGCTTTCTAGAGTCTCTAATACAGAGGGAAACATTAGTGTGCTCAGAACAAAAGAACTGTGTTTCCTACACACACGGACCATATCTAGTTCAACTCTGTTTCTGAAACTGATACAAACCACAGGTAATCTAACATCTAATGCTTTTCAGTTAGGAGCGAGAAACGTGTGGGCTTCGTGAACAATGTAGCTTCGTTTGAGGTAAAAGTGACTGAGTTTACCTGAAACGAAGTCTTGCTTGAAGAAAGACACAGAGTCTGGCATTTAACTACGTTTCTGAAGGGAAACACACGGCACAGTCCTCTTCCATGAAACACACTCTGCTTTAGAGCAAGAAGCACGCTCTTGCTTTCTAGAGTCTCTAATATAGAGGGAAACGTGAGTGTGTTCAGAACAAAAGAACTGTGTTTCCTATACACACAGACCATATCTAGTTCAAGTCTGTTTCTGAAACTGAAACAAACAACAGGTCCTCTAACATCCAATGCTTTTCTCATAAGAGCGAGAAACGTGTGAGCTTCGTGAACAATGTAGCTTCGTTTGAGCTGAAAATTGACTTTGTTTACCTGAAACGAAGTCTTGCTTGTAGGGAGGCACAGAGCCTGGCATTTAACTCCGTTTCTGAAGGGAAACACACGGCACAGTTCTCTTCCATGAAACACACTCTGCTTTAGAGCAAGAAGCACGCTCTTGCTTTCTAGAGTCTCTAATACAGAGGGAAACATGAGTGTGCTCAGAAAAAAAGAACTGTGTTTCCTACACACACAGATCATATCTAATTGAACTCGGTTTCTGAAACTTATACAAACCATAGGTCCTCTAACATCCAATGCTTTTCAGTTAAGAGCGAGAAACGTGTGAGCTTCGTGAAAAATGTAGCTTCGTTTGAGCTGAAAAGTGACTGCGTTTACCTGAAACGAAGTCTTGCTTGTAGGAAGACATGCGCCTGGCATTTAACTCTGTTTCTGAAGGGAAACACACGGCACAGTTCTCATCCATGAAACACACTCTGCTTTAGAGCAAGAAGGATGCTCTTGCTTTATAGAGTCTCTAATACAGAGGGAAACATTAGTGTGCTCAGAACAAAAGAACTGTGTTTCCTACACACACGGACCATATCTAGTTCAACTCTGTTTCTGAAACTGATACAAACCACAGGACCACTAACATCCAATACTTTTCAGTTAAGAGCGAGAAACATTTGAGCTTCCTGAACAATGTAGCTTCGTTTGAGCTGAAAAGTGACTGTGTTTACCTGAAACGAAGTCTTGCTTGTAGGGAGACACACTTCTGGCATTTAACTCCGTTTCTGAATGGAAACACACGGCACAGTCC
Source organism: Onychomys leucogaster (assembly GCA_949786385.1). Lineage (NCBI taxonomy): Eukaryota > Metazoa > Chordata > Mammalia > Rodentia > Cricetidae > Onychomys > Onychomys leucogaster. The sequence goes on from CATKUP010000113.1 coordinate 1,264,131, forward strand.
TCTTCCATGAAACACACTCTGCTTTAGAGCAAGAAGCATGCTCTTGCTTTCTAGAGTCTCTAGTACAGAGGGAAATGTGAGTGTGCTCAGAACAAAAGAACTGTGTTTCCTACACACACAGACCATATCTAGTTCAAGTCTGTTTCTGAAACTGATACAAACAACAGGTCCTCTAACATCCAATGCTTTTCAGGTAAGAGTGAGAAACGTGTGAGCTTCGTAAACAATGTAGCTTCGTTTGAGCTGAAAAGTGACTGTGTTTACCTGAAACGAAGTCTTGCTTTTAGGAAGACACACGCCTGGCATTTAACTCCGTTTCTGAAGGGAAACACACGGCACAGTTCTCTTCCATGAAACACACTCTGCTTTAGAGCAAGAAGCACGCTCTTGCTTTCTAGAGTCTCTAATACAGAGGGAAACATGAGTGTGCTCAGAAAAAAAGAACTGTGTTTCCTACACACACAGATCATACCTAATTGAACTCGGTTTCTGAAACTTATACAAACCATAGGTCCTCTAACATCCAATGCTTTTCAGTTAAGAGCGAGAAACGTGTGAGCTTCGTGAACAATGTAGCTTCGTTTGAGCTGAAAAGTGACTGCTTTTACCTGAAACGAAGTCTTGCTTGTAGGAAGACATGCGCCTGGCATTTAACTCTGTTTCTGAAGGGAAACACACGGCACAGTTCTCATCCATGAAACACACTCTGCTTCAGAGCAAGAAGGATGCTCTTGCTTTCTAGAGTCTCTAATACAGAGGGAAACATTAGTGTGCTCAGAACAAAAGAACTGTGTTTCCTACACACACGGACCATATCTAGTTCAACTCTGTTTCTGAAACTGATACAATCCACAGGTAATCTAACATCTAATGCTTTTCAGTTAGGAGCGAGAAACGTGTGGGCTTCGTGAACAATGTAGCTTCGTTTGAGGTGAAAAGTGACTGAGTTTACCTGAAACGAAGTCTTGCTTGAAGAAAGACACAGAGTCTGGCATTTAAATCCGCTTCTGAAGGGAAACACACGGCACAGTCCTCTTCCATGAAACACACTCTGCTTTAGAGCAAGAAGCACGCTCTTGCTTTCTAGAGTCTCTAATATAGAGGGAAACGTGAGTGTGGTCAGAACAAAAGAACTGTGTTTCCTATACACACAGACCATATCTAGTTCAAGTCTGTTTCTGAAACTGAAACAAACAACAGGTCCTCTAACATCCAATGCTTTTCTCATAAGAGCGAGAAACGTGTGAGCTTCGTGAACAATGTAGCTTCGTTTGAGCTGAAAATTGACTGTGTTTACCTGAAACGAAGTCTTGCTTGTAGGGAGGCACAGAGCCTGGCATTTAACTCCGTTTCTGAAGGGAAACACACGGCACAGTTCTCATCCATGAAACACACTCTGCTTTAGATGAAGAAGGATGCTCTTGCTTTCTAGAGTCTCTACTACAGAGGGAAACGTGAGTGTGCTCAGAACAAAAGAACTGTGTTTCCTACACACACAGACCGTATCTAGTTCAACTCTGTTTCTGAAACTGATACAAACCACAGGTCCTCTAACATCCAATGATTTTCAGTTAAGAGCGAGAAACGTGTGAGCTTCGTGAACAATGTAGCTTCGTTTGAGCTGAAAAGTGACTGCGTTTACCTGAAACGAAGTCTTCCTTGAAGAAAGACACAGAGCCTGGCATTTAACTCCGTTTCTGAAGGGAAACACACGGCCCAGTTCTCATCCATGAAACACACTCTGCATTAGAGCAAGAAGCACGCTCTTGGTTTCTAGATTCTCTACTACAGAGGGAAACGTGAGTGTGCTCAGAACAAAAGAACTGTGTTTCCTACACACACGGACCATATCTAGTTCAACTCTGTTTCTGAAACTGATACAAACCACAGGTCCTCTAACATCTAATGCTTTTCAGTTAAGAGCGAGAAACGTGTGGGCTTCGTGAACAATGTAGCTTCGTTTGAGGTGAAAAGTGACTGAGTTTACCTGAAACGAAGTCTTGCTTGAAGAAAGACACAGAGTCTGGCATTTAACTCCGTTTCTGAAGGGAAACACACGGCACAGTCCTCTTCCATGAAACACACTCTGCTTTAGAGCAAGAAGCACGCTCTTGCTTTCTAGAGTCTCTAATACAGAGGGAAACGTGAGTGTGCTCAGAAAAAAAGAACTGTGTTTCCTACACACACAGACCATATCTAATTCAACTCTGTTTCTGAAACCTATACAAACCATAGGTCCTCTAACATCCAATGCTTTTCAGTTAAGAGCGAGAAACCTGTGAGCTTCGTGAACAATGTAGCTTCGTTTGAGCTGAAAAGTGACTGCGTTTACCTGAAACGAAGTCTTGCTTGTAGGAAGACATGCGCCTGGCATTTAACTCTGTTTCTGAAGGGAAACACACGGCACAGTTTTCATCCATGAAACACACTCTGCTTTAGAGCAAGAAGCACGCTCTTGCTTTCTAGAGTCTCTACTACAGAGGGAAACGTGAGTGTGCTCAGAACAAAAGAACTGTGTTTCCTACACACACAGACCATATCTAGTTCAAGTCTGTTTCTGAAACTGATACAAACAACAGGTCCTCTAACATTCAATGCTTTTCAGGTAACAGCGAGAAACGTGTGAGCTTCGTGAACAATGTAGCTTCGTTTGAGCTGAAAAGTTACTGTGTGTACCTGAAACGATGTCTTGCTTGTAGGAAGACACACGTCTGGCATTTAACTCCGTTTCTGAAGGGAAACACACGGCACAGTTCTCTTCCATGGAACACACTCTCCTTTAGAGCAAGAAGGATGCTCTTGCTTTCTAGAGTCTCTAATACAGAGGGAAACATGAGTGTGCTCAGAAAAAAAGAACTGTGTTTCCTACACACACAGATCATATCTAATTGAACTCGGTTTCTGAAACTTATACAAACCATAGGTCCTCTAACATCCAATGCTTTTCAGTTAAGAGCGAGAAACGTGTGAGCTTCATGAAAAATGTAGCTTCGTTTGAGCTGAAAAGTGACTGCGTTTATCTGAAACGAAGTCTTGCTTGTAGGAAGACATGCGCCTGGCATTTAACTCTGTTTCTGAAGGGAAACACACGGCACAGTTCTCATCCATGAAACACACTCTGCTTTAGAGCAAGAAGCACGCTCTTGCTTTCTAGAGTCTCTAATATAGAGGGAAACGTGAGTGTGTTCAGAACAAAAGAACTGTGTTTCCTATACACACAGACCATATCTAGTTCAAGTCTCTTTCTGAAACTGAAACAAACAACAGGTCCTCTAACATCCAATGCTTTTCACATAAGAGCGAGAAACGTGTGAGCTTCGTGAACAATGTAGCTTCGTTTGAGCTGAAAAGTGACTGTGTATACCTGAAACGAAGTCTTGCTTGTAGGGAGGCACAGAGCCTGGCATTTAACTCCGTTTCTGAAGGGAAACACACGGCCCAGTTCTCATCCATGAAACACACTCTGCATTAGAGCAAGAAGCACGCTCTTGGTTTCTAGAGTCTCTACTACAGAGGGAAACGTGAGTGTGCTCAGAACAAAAGAACTGTGTTTCCTACACACACGGACCATATCTAGTTCAACTCTGTTTCTGAAACTGATACAAACCACAGGTCCTCTAACATCTAATGCTTTTCAGTTAAGAGCGAGAAACGTGTGGGCTTCGTGAACAATGTAGCTTCGTTTGAGGTGAAAAGTGACTGAGTTTACCTGAAACGAAGTCTTGCTTGAAGAAAGACACAGAGTCTGACATTTAACTCCGTTTCTGAAGGGAAACACACGGCACAGTCCTCTTCCATGAAACACACTCTGCTTTAGAGCAAGAAGCACGCTCTTGCTTTCTAGAGTCTCTAATACAGAGGGAAATGTGAGTGTGCTCAGAACAAACAACTGTGTTCCCTACACACGGACCATATCTAGTTCAACTCTGTTTCTGAAACTGATACAAACTACAGGACCTCTAACATCCAATGCTTTTCAGTTAAGAGGGAGAAACGTGTGAGCTTTGTGAACAATGTAGCTTCGTTTGAGCTGAAAAGTGACTGAGTTTACCTGAAACGAAGTCTTGCTTGTAAGAAGACACATGCCTGGCATTTAACTCCGTTTCTGAAGGGAAACACATGGCACAGTTTTCATCCATGAAACACACTCTGCTTTAGAGCAAGAAGCACGCTCTTGCTTTCTAGAGTCTCTACTACAGAGGGAAACATGAGTGTGCTCAGAACAAAAGAACTGTGTTTCCTACACACACAGACCATATCTAGTTCAAGTCTGTTTCTGAAACTGATACAAACAACAGGTCCTCTAACATTCAATGCTTTTCAGGTAACAGCGAGAAACGTGTGAGCTTCGTGAACAATGTAGCTTCGTTTGAGCTGAAAAGTTACTGTGTGTACCTGAAACGATGTCTTGCTTGTAGGAAGACACACGTCTGGCATTTACCTCCGTTTCTGAAGGGAAACACACGGCACAGTTCTCTTCCATGGAACACACTCTCCTTTAGAGCAAGAAGGATGCTCTTGCTTTCTAGAGTCTCTAATACAGAGGGAAACATGAGTGTGCTCAGAAAAAAAGAACTGTGTTTCCTACACACACAGATCATATCTAATTGAACTCGGTTTCTGAAACTTATACAAACCATAGGTCCTCTAACATCCAATGCTTTTCAGTTAAGAGCGAGAAACGTGTGAGCTTCATGAAAAATGTAGCTTCGTTTGAGCTGAAAAGTGACTGTGTTTACCTGAAACGAAGTCTTGCTTGTAGGAAGACATGCGCCTGGCATTTAACTCTGTTTCTGAAGGGAAACACACGGCACAGTTCTCATCCATGAAACACACTCTGCTTTAGAGCAAGAAGCACGCTCTTGCTTTCTAGAGTCTCTAATATAGAGGGAAACGTGAGTGTGTTCAGAACAAAAGAACTGTGTTTCCTATACACACAGACCATATCTAGTTCAAGTCTCTTTCTGAAACTGAAACAAACAACAGGTCCTCTAACATCCAATGCTTTTCACATAAGAGCGAGAAACGTGTGAGCTTCGTGAACAATGTAGCTTCGTTTGAGCTGAAAAGTGACTGTGTATACCTGAAACGAAGTCTTGCTTGTAGGGAGGCACAGAGCCTGGCATTTAACTCCGTTTCTGAAGGGAAACACACGGCCCAGTTCTCATCCATGAAACACACTCTGCATTAGAGCAAGAAGCACGCTCTTGGTTTCTAGAGTCTCTACTACAGAGGGAAACGTGAGTGTGCTCAGAACAAAAGAACTGTGTTTCCTACACACACGGACCATATCTAGTTCAACTCTGTTTCTGAAACTGATACAAACCACAGGTCCTCTAACATCTAATGCTTTTCAGTTAAGAGCGAGAAACGTGTGGGCTTCGTGAACAATGTAGCTTCGTTTGAGGCGAAAAGTGACTGAGTTTACCTGAAACGAAGTCTTGCTTGAAGAAAGACACAGAGTCTGACATTTAACTCCGTTTCTGAAGGGAAACACACGGCACAGTCCTCTTCCATGAAACACACTCTGCTTTAGAGCAAGAAGCACGCTCTTGCTTTCTAGAGTCTCTAAAACAGAGGGAAATGTGAGTGTGCTCAGAACAAACAACTGTGTTCCCTACACACGGACCATATCTAGTTCAACTCTGTTTCTGAAACTGATACAAACTACAGGACCTCTAACATCCAATGCTTTTCAGTTAAGTGGGAGAAACGTGTGAGCTTTGTGAACAATGTAGCTTCGTTTGAGCTGAAAAGTGACTGAGTTTACCTGAAACGAAGTCTTGCTTGTAAGAAGACACACGCCTGGCATTTAACTCCGTTTCTGAAGGGAAACACATGGCACAGTTCTCATCCATGAAACACACTCTGCTTTAGAGCAAGAAGCACGCTCTTGCTTTCTAGAGTCTCTAATACAGAGGGAAACGTGAGTGTGCTCCGAAAAAAAGAACTGTGTTTCCTACACACACGGACCATATCTAGTTCAACTCTGTTTCTGAAACTGATACAAACCACAGGTCCTCTAACATCCACTGCTTTTCAGTTAAGAGCGAGAAACGTGTGAGGTTCGTGAACAATGTAGCTTCGTTTGAGGTGAAAAGTGCCTGCGTTTACCTGAAACGAAGTCTTCCTTGAAGAAAGACACAGAGCCTGGCATTTAACTCCGTTTCTGAAGGGAAACACACGGCCCAGTTCTCATCCATGAAACACACTCTGCATTAGAGCAAGAAGCACGCTCTTGGTTTCTAGAGTCTCTACTACAGAGGGAAACGTGAGTGTGCTCAGAACAAAAGAACTGTGTTTCCTATACACACAGACCATATCTAGTTCAAGTCTGTTTCTGAAACTGAAACAAACAACAGGTCCTCTAACATCCAATGCTTTTCTCATAAGAGCGAGAAACGTGTGAGCTTCGTGAACAATGTAGCTTCGTTTGAGCTGAAAATTGACTGTGTTTACCTGAAACGAAGTCTTGCTTGTAGGGAGGCACAGAGCCTGGCATTTAACTCCGTTTCTGAAGGGAAACACACGGCACAGTTCTCATCCATGAAACACACTCTGCTTTAGATGAAGAAGGATGCTCTTGCTTTCTAGAGTCTCTAATACAGAGGGAAACGTGAGTGTGCTCAGAACAAAAGAACTGTGTTTCCTACACACACAGACCATATCTAGTTCAACTCTGTTTCTGAAACTGATACAAACCACAGGTCCTCTAACATCCAATGCTTTTCAGTTAAGAGCGAGAAACGTGTGAGCTTCGTGAACAATGTAGCTTCGTTTGAGCTGAAAAGTGACTGCGTTTACTTGAAACGAAGTCTTCCTTGAAGAAAGACACAGAGCCTGCCATTTAACTCCGTTTCTGAAGGGAAACACACGGCCCAGTTCTCATCCATGAAACACACTCTGCATTAGAGCAAGAAGCACGCTCTTGGTTTCTAGAGTCTCTACTACAGAGGGAAACGTGAGTGTGCTCAGAACAAAAGAACTGTGTTTCCTACACACACGGACCATATCTAGTTCAACTCTGTTTCTGAAACTGATACAAACCACAGGTCCTCTAACATCTAATGCTTTTCAGTTAAGAGCGAGAAACGTGTGGGCTTCGTGAACAATGTAGCTTCGTTTGAGGTGAAAAGTGACTGAGTTTACCTGAAACGAAGTCTTGCTTGAAGAAAGACACAGAGTCTGGCATTTAACTCCGTTTCTGAAGGGAAACACACGGCACAGTCCTCTTCCATGAAACACACTCTGCTTTAGAGCAAGAAGCACGCTCTTGCTTTCTAGAGTCTCTAATACAGAGGGAAACGTGAGTGTGCTCAGAAAAAAAGAACTGTGTTTCCTACACATTCAGACCATATCTAATTCAACTCTGTTTCTGAAACTTATACAAACCATAGGTCCTCTAACATCCAATGCTTTTCATTTAAGAGCGAGAAACCTGTGAGCTTCGTGAACAATGTAGCTTCGTTTGAGCTGAAAAGTGACTGCGTTTACCTGAAACGAAGTCTTGCTTGTAGGAAGACATGCGCCTGGCATTTAACTCTGTTTCTGAAGGGAAACACACGGCACAGTTTTCATCCATGAAACACACTCTGCTTTAGAGCAAGAAGCACGCTCTTGCTTTCTAGAGTCTCTAATACAGAGGGAAACGTGAGTGTGCTCAGAACAAAAGAACTGTGTTTCCTACACACACAGACCATATCTAGTTCAAGTCTGTTTCTGAAACTGATACAAACAACAGGTCCTCTAACATTCAATGCTTTTCACGTAAGAGCGAGAAACGTGTGAGCTTCGTGAACAATGTAGATTCGTTTGAGCTGAAAAGTGACTGTGTGTACCTGAAACGATGTTTTGCTTGTAGGAAGACACACGTCTGGCATTTAACTCCGTTTCTGAAGGGAAACACACGGCACAGTTCTCTTCCATGGAACACACTCTGCTTTAGAGCAAGAAGGATGCTCTTGCTTTCTAGAGTCTCTAATACAGAGGGAAACGTGAGTGTGCTCAGAAAAAAAGAACTGTGTTTCCTACACACACAGATCATATCTAATTGAACTCGGTTTCTGAAACTTATACAAACCATAGGTCCTCTTACATCCAATGCTTTTCAGTTAAGAGCGAGAAACGTGTGAGCTTCATGAAAAATGTAGCTTCGTTTGAGCTGAAAAGTGACTGCGTTTACCTGAAACGAAGTCTTGCTTGTAGGAAGACATGCGCCTGGCATTTAACTCTGTTTCTGAAGGGAAACACACGGCACAGTTCTCATCCATGAAACACACTCTGCTTTAGAGCAAGAAGGATGCTCTTGCTTTATAGAGTCTCTAATACAGAGGGAAACATTAGTGTGCTCAGAACAAAAGAACTGTGTTTCCTACACACACGGACCATATCTAGTTCAACTCTGTTTCTGAAACTGATACAAACCACAGGTAATCTAACATCTAATGCTTTTCAGTTAGGAGCGAGAAACGTGTGGGCTTCGTGAACAATGTAGCTTCGTTTGAGGTGAAAAGTGACTGAGTTTACCTGAAACGAAGTCTTGCTTGAAGAAAGACAAAGAGTCTGGCATTTAACTCCGCTTCTGAAGGGAAACACACGGCACAGTCCTCTTCCATGAAACACACTCTGCTTTAGAGCAAGAAGCACGCTCTTGCTTTCTAGAGTCTCTAATATAGAGGGAAACGTGAGTGTGTTCAGAACAAAAGAACTGTGTTTCCTATACACACAGACCATATCTAGTTCAAGTCTGTTTCTGAAACTGAAACAAACAACAGGTCCTCTAACATCCAATGCTTTTCAGTTAAGAGGGAGAAACGTGTGAGCTTTGTGAACAATGTAGCTTCGTTTGAGCTGAAAAGTGACTGTGTTTACCTGAAAAGAAGTCTTGCTTGTAGGAAGACACACGCCTGGCATTTAACTCCGTTTCTGAAGGGAAACACACGGCACAGTTCTCATCCATGAAACACACTCTGCTTTAGAGCAAGAAGCACGCTCTTGCTTTCTAGAGTCTCTAATACAGAGGGAAATGTGAGTGTGCTCAGAACAAAAGAACTGTGTTTCCTACACACACAGACCATATCTAGTTCAAGTCTGTTTCTGAAACTGATACAAACAACAGGTCCTCTAACATCCAATGCTTTTCAGGTAAGAGCGAGAAACGTGTGAGCTTCGTGAACAATTTAGCTTCGTTTGAGCTGAAAAGTGACTGAGTTTTCCTGAAACGAAGTCTTGCTTGTAGGAAGACACACGCCTGGCATTTAACTCCGTTTCTGAAGGGAAACACATGGCACAGTTCTCATCCATGAAACACACTCTGCTTTAGAGCAAGAAGCACGCTCTTGCTTTCTAGAGTCTCTAATACAGAGGGAAACGTGAGTGTGCTCAGAACAAAAGAACTGTGTTTCCTACACACACAGACCATATCTAGTTCAAGTCTGTTTCTGAAACTGATACAAACAACAGGTCCTCTAACATTCAATGCTTTTCACGTAAGAGCGAGAAACGTGTGAGCTTCGTGAACAATGTAGATTCGTTTGAGCTGAAAAGTGACTGTGTGTACCTGAAACGATGTTTTGCTTGTAGGAAGACACACGTCTGGCATTTAACTCCGTTTCTGAAGGGAAACACACGGCACAGTTCTCTTCCATGGAACACACTCTGCTTTAGAGCAAGAAGGATGCTCTTGCTTTCTAGAGTCTCTAATACAGAGGGAAACGTGAGTGTGCTCAGAAAAAAAGAACTGTGTTTCCTACACACACAGATCATATCTAATTGAACTCGGTTTCTGAAACTTATACAAACCATAGGTCCTCTTACATCCAATGCTTTTCAGTTAAGAGCGAGAAACGTGTGAGCTTCATGAAAAATGTAGCTTCGTTTGAGCTGAAAAGTGACTGCGTTTACCTGAAACGAAGTCTTGCTTGTAGGAAGACATGCGCCTGGCATTTAACTCTGTTTCTGAAGGGAAACACACGGCACAGTTCTCATCCATGAAACACACTCTGCTTTAGAGCAAGAAGGATGCTCTTGCTTTATAGAGTCTCTAATACAGAGGGAAACATTAGTGTGCTCAGAACAAAAGAACTGTGTTTCCTACACACACGGACCATATCTAGTTCAACTCTGTTTCTGAAACTGATACAAACCACAGGTAATCTAACATCTAATGCTTTTCAGTTAGGAGCGAGAAACGTGTGGGCTTCGTGAACAATGTAGCTTCGTTTGAGGTGAAAAGTGACTGAGTTTACCTGAAACGAAGTCTTGCTTGAAGAAAGACAAAGAGTCTGGCATTTAACTCCGCTTCTGAAGGGAAACACACGGCACAGTCCTCTTCCATGAAACACACTCTGCTTTAGAGCAAGAAGCACGCTCTTGCTTTCTAGAGTCTCTAATATAGAGGGAAACGTGAGTGTGTTCAGAACAAAAGAACTGTGTTTCCTATACACACAGACCATATCTAGTTCAAGTCTGTTTCTGAAACTGAAACAAACAACAGGTCCTCTAACATCCAATGCTTTTCAGTTAAGAGGGAGAAACGTGTGAGCTTTGTGAACAATGTAGCTTCGTTTGAGCTGAAAAGTGACTGTGTTTACCTGAAAAGAAGTCTTGCTTGTAGGAAGACACACGCCTGGCATTTAACTCCGTTTCTGAAGGGAAACACACGGCACAGTTCTCATCCATGAAACACACTCTGCTTTAGAGCAAGAAGCACGCTCTTGCTTTCTAGAGTCTCTAATACAGAGGGAAATGTGAGTGTGCTCAGAACAAAAGAACTGTGTTTCCTACACACACAGACCATATCTAGTTCAAGTCTGTTTCTGAAACTGATACAAACAACAGGTCCTCTAACATCCAATGCTTTTCAGGTAAGAGCGAGAAACGTGTGAGCTTCGTGAACAATTTAGCTTCGTTTGAGCTGAAAAGTGACTGAGTTTTCCTGAAACGAAGTCTTGCTTGTAGGAAGACACACGCCTGGCATTTAACTCCGTTTCTGAAGGGAAACACATGGCACAGTTCTCATCCATGAAACACACTCTGCTTTAGAGCAAGAAGCACGCTCTTGCTTTCTAGAGTCTCTAATACAGAGGGAAACGTGAGTGTGCTCAGAACAAAAGAACTGTGTTTCCTACACACACAGACCATATCTAGTTCAAGTCTGTTTATGAAACTGATACAAACAACAGGTCCTCTAACATTCAATGCTTTTCACGTAAGAGCGAGAAACGTGTGAGCTTCGTGAACAATGTAGATTCGTTTGAGCTGAAAAGTGACTGTGTGTACCTGAAACGATGTTTTGCTTGTAGGAAGACACACGTCTGGCATTTAACTCCGTTTCTGAAGGGAAACACACGGCACAGTTCTCTTCCATGGAACACACTCTGCTTTAGAGCAAGAAGGATGCTCTTGCTTTCTAGAGTCTCTAATACAGAGGGAAACGTGAGTGTGCTCAGAAAAAAAGAACTGTGTTTCCTACACACACAGATCATATCTAATTGAACTCGGTTTCTGAAACTTATACAAACCATAGGTCCTCTTACATCCAATGCTTTTCAGTTAAGAGCGAGAAACGTGTGAGCTTCATGAAAAATGTAGCTTCGTTTGAGCTGAAAAGTGACTGCGTTTACCTGAAACGAAGTCTTGCTTGTAGGAAGACATGCGCCTGGCATTTAACTCTGTTTCTGAAGGGAAACACACGGCACAGTTCTCATCCATGAAACACACTCTGCTTTAGAGCAAGAAGGATGCTCTTGCTTTATAGAGTCTCTAATACAGAGGGAAACATTAGTGTGCTCAGAACAAAAGAACTGTGTTTCCTACACACACGGACCATATCTAGTTCAACTCTGTTTCTGAAACTGATACAAACCACAGGTAATCTAACATCTAATGCTTTTCAGTTAGGAGCGAGAAACGTGTGGGCTTCGTGAACAATGTAGCTTCGTTTGAGGTGAAAAGTGACTGAGTTTACCTGAAACGAAGTCTTGCTTGAAGAAAGACAAAGAGTCTGGCATTTAACTCCGCTTCTGAAGGGAAACACACGGCACAGTCCTCTTCCATGAAACACACTCTGCTTTAGAGCAAGAAGCACGCTCTTGCTTTCTAGAGTCTCTAATATAGAGGGAAACATGAGTGTGTTCAGAACAAAAGAACTGTGTTTCCTATACACACAGACCATATCTAGTTCAAGTCTGTTTCTGAAACTGAAACAAACAACAGGTCCTCTAACATCCAATGCTTTTCAGTTAAGAGGGAGAAACGTGTGAGCTTTGTGAACAATGTAGCTTCGTTTGAGCTGAAAAGTGACTGTGTTTACCTGAAAAGAAGTCTTGCTTGTAGGAAGACACACGCCTGGCATTTAACTCCGTTTCTGAAGGGAAACACACGGCACAGTTCTCATCCATGAAACACACTCTGCTTTAGAGCAAGAAGCACGCTCTTGCTTTCTAGAGTCTCTAATACAGAGGGAAATGTGAGTGTGCTCAGAACAAAAGAACTGTGTTTCCTACACACACAGACCATATCTAGTTCAAGTCTGTTTCTGAAACTGATACAAACAACAGGTCCTCTAACATCCAATGCTTTTCAGGTAAGAGCGAGAAACGTGTGAGCTTCGTGAACAATTTAGCTTCGTTTGAGCTGAAAAGTGACTGAGTTTTCCTGAAACGAAGTCTTGCTTGTAGGAAGACACACGCCTGGCATTTAACTCCGTTTCTGAAGGGAAACACATGGCACAGTTCTCATCCATGAAACACACTCTGCTTTAGAGCAAGAAGCACGCTCTTGCTTTCTAGAGTCTCTAATACAGAGGGAAACGTGAGTGTGCTCAGAAAAAAAGAACTGTGTTTCCTACACACACGGACCATATCTAGTTCAACTCTGTTTCTGAAACTGATACAAACCACAGGTCCTCTAACATCCACTGCTTTTCAGTTAAGAGCGAGAAACGTGTGAGCTTCGTGAACAATGTAGCTTCGTTTGAGCTGAAAAGTGACTGCGTTTACCTGAAAAGAAGTCTTGATTGTAGGAAGACACTCGTCTGGCATTTAACTCCGTTTCTGAAGGGAAACACACGGCACAGTTCTCTTCCATGTAACACAAATTGCTTTAGAGCAAGAAGGATGCTCTTGCTTTCTAGAGTCTCTAATACAGAGGGAAACTTGAGTGTGCTCAGAACAAAAGAACTGTGATTCCTACACACACGGACCATATCTAGTTCAACTCTGTTTCTGAAACTGATACAAACCACAGGTAATCTAACATCTAATGCTTTTCAGTTAGGAGCGAGAAACGTGTGGGCTTCGTGAACAATGTAGCTTCGTTTGAGGTGAAAAGTGACTGAGTTTACCTGAAACGAAGTCTTGCTTGAAAAAGACACAGAGTCTGGCATTTAACTCCGCTTCTGAAGGGAAACACACGACACAGTCCTCTTCCATGAAACACACTCTGCTTTAGAGCAAGAAGCACGCTCTTGCTTTCTAGAGTCTCTAATATAGAGGGAAACGTGAGTGTGTTCAGAACAAAAGAACTGTGTTTCCTATACACACAGACCATATCTAGTTCAAGTCTCTTTCTGAAACTGAAACAAACAACAGGTCCTCTAACATCCCATGCTTTTCACATAAGAGCGAGAAACGTGTGAGCTTCGTGAACAATGTAGCTTCGTTTGAGCTGAAAAGTGACTGTGTATACCTGAAACGAAGTCTTGCTTGTAGGGAGGCACAGAGCCTGGCATTTAACTCCGTTTCTGAAGGGAAACACACGGCCCAGTTCTCATCCATGAAACACACTCTGCATTAGAGCAAGAAGCACGCTCTTGGTTTCTAGAGTCTCTACTACAGAGGGAAACGTGAGTGTGCTCAGAACAAAAGAACTGTGTTTCCTACACACACGGACCATATCTAGTTCAACTCTGTTTCTGAAACTGATACAAACCACAGGTCCTCTAACATCTAATGCTTTTCAGTTAAGAGCGAGAAACGTGTGGGCTTCGTGAACAATGTAGCTTCGTTTGAGGCGAAAAGTGACTGAGTTTACCTGAAACGAAGTCTTGCTTGAAGAAAGACACAGAGTCTGACATTTAACTCCGCTTCTGAAGGGAAACACACGGCACAGTCCTCTTCCATGAAACACACTCTGCTTTAGAGCAAGAAGCACGCTCTTGCTTTCTAGAGTCTCTAATACAGAGGGAAATGTGAGTGTGCTCAGAACAAATAACTGTGTTCCCTACACACGGACCATATCTAGTTCAACTCTGTTTCTGAAACTGATACAAACTACAGGACCTCTAACATCCAATGCTTTTCAGTTAAGAGGGAGAAACGTGTGAGCTTCATGAACAATGTAGCTTCGTTTGAGATGAAAAGTGACTGTGTTTACCTGAAAAGAAGTCTTGCTTGTAGGAAGACACACGCCTGGCATTTAACTCCGTTTCTGAAGGGAAACACACGGCACAGTTCTCATCCATGAAACACACTCTGCTTTAGAGCAAGAAGCACGCTCTTGCTTTCTAGAGTCTCTAATACAGAGGGAAACGTGAGTGTGCTCAGAAAAAAAGAACTGTGTTTCCTACACACACGGACCATATCTAGTTCAACTCTGTTTCTGAAACTGATACAAACCACAGGTCCTCTAACATCCACTGCTTTTCAGTTAAGAGCGAGAAACGTGTGAGCTTCGTGAACAATGTAGCTTCGTTTGAGCTGAAAAGTGACTGCGTTTACCTGAAACGAAGTCTTCCTTGAAGAAAGACACAGAGCCTCGCATTTAACTCCGTTTCTGAAGGGAAACACACGGCCCAGTTCTCATCCATGAAACACACTCTGCATTAGAGCAAGAAGCACGCTCTTGGTTTCTAGAGTCTCTACTACAGAGGGAAACGTGAGTGTGCTCAGAACAAAAGAACTGTGTTTCCTATACACACAGACCATATCTAGTTCAAGTCTGTTTCTGAAACTGAAACAAACAACAGGTCCTCTAACATCCAATGCTTTTCTCATAAGAGCGAGAAACGTGTGAGCTTCGTGAACAATGTAGCTTCGTTTGAGCTGAAAATTGACTGTGTTTACCTGAAACGAAGTCTTGCTTGTAGGGAGGCACAGAGCCTGGCATTTAACTCCGTTTCTGAAGGGAAACACACGGCACAGTTCTCATCCATGAAACACACTCTGCTTTAGATGAAGAAGGATGCTCTTGCTTTCTAGAGTCTCTAATACAGAGGGAAACGTGAGTGTGCTCAGAACAAAAGAACTGTGTTTCCTACACGCAGAGACCATATCTAGTTCAACTCTGTTTCTGAAACTGATACAAACCACAGGTCCTCTAACATCCAATGCTTTTCAGTTAAGAGCGAGAAACGTGTGAGCTTCGTGAACAATGTAGCTTCGTTTGAGCTGAAAAGTGACTGCGTTTACTTGAAACGAAGTCTTCCTTGAAGAAAGACACAGACCCTGGCATTTAACTCCGTTTCTGAAGGGAAACACACGGCCCAGTTCTCATCCATGAAACACACTCTGCATTAGAGCAAGAAGCACGCTCTTGGTTTCTAGAGTCTCTACTACAGAGGGAAACGTGAGTGTGCTCAGAACAAAAGAACTGTGTTTCCTACACACACGGACCATATCTAGTTCAACTCTGTTTCTGAAACTGATACAAACCACAGGTCCTCTAACATCTAATGCTTTTCAGTTAAGAGCGAGAAACGTGTGGGCTTCGTGAACAATGTAGCTTCGTTTGAGGTGAAAAGTGACTGAGTTTACCTGAAACGAAGTCTTGCTTGAAGAAAGACACAGAGTCTGGCATTTAACTCCGCTTCTGAAGGGAAACACACGGCACAGTCCTCTTCCATGAAACACACTCTGCTTTAGAGCAAGAAGCACGCTCTTGCTTTCTAGAGTCTCTAATACAGAGGGAAACGTGAGTGTGCTCAGAAAAAAAGAACTGTGTTTCCTACACACACAGACCATATCTAATTCAACTCTGTTTCTGAAACTTATACAAACCATAGGTCCTCTAACATCCAATGCTTTTCAGTTAAGAGCGAGAAACCTGTGAGCTTCGTGAACAATGTAGCTTCGTTTGAGCTGAAATGTGACTGCGTTTACCTGAAACGAAGTCTTGCTTGTAGGAAGACATGCGCCTGGCATTTAACTCTGTTTCTGAAGGGAAACACACGGCACAGTTTTCATCCATGAAACACACTCTGCTTTAGAGCAAGAAGCACGCTCTTGGTTTCTAGAGTCTCTACTACAGAGGGAAACGTGAGTGTGCTCAGAACAAAAGAACTGTGTTTCCTACACACACGGACCATATCTAGTTCAACTCTGTTTCTGAAACTGATACAAACCACAGGTCCTCTAACATCTAATGCTTTTCAGTTAAGAGCGAGAAACGTGTGGGCTTCGTGAACAATGTAGCTTCGTTTGAGGTGAAAAGTGACTGAGTTTACCTGAAACGAAGTCTTGCTTGAAGAAAGACACAGAGTCTGGCATTTAACTCCGTTTCTGAAGGGAAACACACGGCACAGTCCTCTTCCATGAAACACACTCTGCTTTAGAGCAAGAAGCACGCTCTTGCTTTCTAGAGTCTCTAATACAGAGGGAAACGTGAGTGTGCTCAGAAACAAAGAACTGTGTTTCCTACACACACAGACCATATCTAATTCAACTCTGTTTCTGAAACTTATACAAACCATAGGTCCTCTAACATCCAATGCTTTTCAGTTAAGAGCGAGAAACCTGTGAGCTTCGTGAACAATGTAGCTTCGTTTGAGCTGAAAAGTGACTGTGTTTACCTGAAACGAAGTCTTGCTTGTAGGAAGACATGCGCCTGGCATTTAACTCTGTTTCTGAAGGGAAACACACGGCACAGTTTTCATCCATGAAACATACTCTGCTTTAGAGCAAGAAGCACGCTCTTGCTTTCTAGAGTCTCTAATACAGAGGGAAACGTGAGTGTGCTCAGAACAAAAGAACTGTGTTTCCTACACACACAGACCATATCTAGTTCAAGTCTGTTTCTGAAACTGATACAAACAACAGGTCCTCTAACATTCAATGCTTTTCAGGTAAGAGCGAGAAACGTGTGAGCTTCGTGAACAATGTAGATTCCTTTGAGCTGAAAAGTGACTGTGTGTAGCTGAAACGATGTCTTGCTTGTAGGAAGACACACGTCTGGCATTTAACTCCGTTTCTGAAGGGGAACACACGGCACAGTTCTCTTCCATGGAACACACTCTGCTTTAGAGCAAGAAGGATGCTCTTGCTTTCTAGAGTCTCTAATACAGAGGGAAACATGAGTGTGCTCAGAAAAAAAGAACTGTGTTTCCTACACACACAGATCATATCTAATTGAACTCGGTTTCTGAAACTTATACAAACCATAGGTCCTCTAACATCCAATGCTTTTCAGTTAAGAGCGAGAAACGTGTGAGCTTCATGAAAAATGTAGCTTCGTTTGAGCTGAAAAGTGACTGCGTTTACCTGAAACGAAGTCTTGCTTGTAGGAAGACATGCGCCTGGCATTTAACTCTGTTTCTGAAGGGAAACACACGGCACAGTTCTCATCCATGAAACACACTCTGCTTTAGAGCAAGAAGGATGCTCTTGCTTTATAGAGTCTCTAATACAGAGGGAAACATTAGTGTGCTCAGAACAAAAGAACTGTGTTTCCTACACACACGGACCATATCTAGTTCAACTCTGTTTCTGAAACTGATACAAACCACAGGTAATCTAACATCTAATGCTTTTCAGTTAGGAGCGAGAAACGTGTGGGCTTCGTGAACAATGTAGCTTCGTTTGAGGTGAAAAGTGACTGAGTTTACCTGAAACGAAGTCTTGCTTGAAGAAAGACACAGAGTCTGGCATTTAACTCCGCTTCTGAAGGGAAACACACGGCACAGTCCTCTTCCATGAAACACACTCTGCTTTAGAGCAAGAAGCACGCTCTTGCTTTCTAGAGTCTCTAATATAGAGAGAAACGTGAGTGTGTTCAGAACAAAAGAACTGTGTTTCCTATACACACAGACCATATCTAGTTCAAGTCTGTTTCTGAAACTGAAACAAACAACAGGTCCTCTAACATCCAATGCTTTTCACATAAGAGCGAGAAACGTGTGAGCTTCGTGAACAATGTAGCTTCGTTTGAGCTGAAAAGTGACTGCGTTTACCTGAAACGAAGTCTTCCTTGAAGAAAGACACAGAGCCTGGCATTTAACTCCGTTTCTGAAGGGAAACACACGGCCCAGTTCTCATCCATGAAACACACTCTGCATTAGAGCAAGAAGCACGCTCTTGGTTTCTAGAGTCTCTACTACAGAGGGAAACGTGAGTGTGCTCAGAACAAAAGAACTGTGTTTCCTACACACACGGACCATATCTAGTTCAACTCTGTTTCTGAAACTGATACAAACCACAGGACCTCTAACATCCAATGCTTTTCAGTTAAGAGGGAGAAACGTGTGAGCTTTGTGAACAATGTAGCTTCGTTTGAGCTGAAAAGTGACTGTGTTTACCTGAAAAGAAGTCTTGCTTGTAGGAAGACACACGCCTGGCATTTAACGCCGTTTCTGAAGGGAAACACACGGCACAGTTCTCATCCATGAAACACACTCTGCTTTAGAGCAAGAAGCACGCTCTTGCTTTCTAGAGTCTCTAATACAGAGGGAAATGTGAGTGTGCTCAGAACAAAAGAACTGTGTTTCCTACACACACAGACCATATCTAGTTCAAGTCTGTTTCTGAAACTGATACAAACAACAGGTCCTCTAACATCCAATGCTTTTCAGGTAAGAGCGAGAAACGTGTGAGCTTCGTGAACAATTTAGCTTCGTTTGAGCTGAAAAGTGACTGAGTTTTCCTGAAACGAAGTCTTGCTTGTAGGAAGACACACGCCTGGCATTTAACTCCGTTTCTGAAGGGAAACACATGGCCCAGTTCTCATCCATGAAACACACTCTGCTTTAGAGCAAGAAGCACGCTCTTGCTTTCTAGAGTCTCTAATACAGAGGGAAACGTGAGTGTGCTCAGAAAAAAAGAACTGTGTTTCCTACACACACGGACCATATCTAGTTCAACTCTGTTTCTGAAACTGATACAAACCACAGGTCCTCTAACATCCACTGCTTTTCAGTTAAGAGCGAGAAACGTGTGAGCTTCGTGAACAATGTAGCTTCGTTTGACCTGAAAAGTGACTGCGTTTACCTGAAAAGAAGTCTTGATTGTAGGAAGACACACGTCTGGCATTTAACTCCGTTTCTGAAGGGAAACACACGGCACAGTTCTCTTCCATGTAACACAAATTGCTTTAGAGCAAGAAGGATGCTCTTGCTTTCTAGAGTCTCTAATACAGAGGGAAACTTGAGTGTGCTCAGAACAAAAGAACTGTGTTTCCTACACACACGGACCAAATCTAGTTCAACTCTGTTTCTGAAACTGATACAAACCACAGGTAATCTAACATCTAATGCTTTTCAGTTAGGAGCGAGAAACGTGTGGTCTTCCTGAACAATGTAGCTTCGTTTGAGGTGAAAAGTGACTGAGTTTACCTGAAACGAAGTCTTGCTTGAAAAAGACACAGAGTCTGGCATTTAACTCCGCTTCTGAAGGGAAACACACGACACAGTCCTCTTCCATGAAACACACTCTGCTTTAGAGCAAGAAGCACGCTCTTGCTTTCTAGAGTCTCTAATATAGAGGGAAACGTGAGTGTGTTCAGAACAAAAGAACTGTGTTTCCTATACACACAGACCATATCTAGTTCAAGTCTCTTTCTGAAACTGAAACAAACAACAGGTCCTCTAACATCCAATGCTTTTCACATAAGAGCGAGAAACGTGTGAGCTTCGTGAACAATGTAGCTTCGTTTGAGCTGAAAAGTGACTGTGTATACCTGAAACGAAGTCTTGCTTGTAGGGAGGCACAGAGCCTGGCATTTAACTCCGTTTCTGAAGGGAAACACACGGCCCAGTTCTCATCCATGAAACACACTCTGCATTAGAGCAAGAAGCACGCTCTTGGTTTCTAGAGTCTCTACTACAGAGGGAAACGTGAGTGTGCTCAGAACAAAAGAACTGTGTTTCCTACACACACGGACCATATCTAGTTCAACTCTGTTTCTGAAACTGATACAAACCACAGGTCCTCTAACATCTAATGCTTTTCAGTTAAGAGCGAGAAACGTGTGGGCTTCGTGAACAATGTAGCTTCGTTTGAGGCGAAAAGTGACTGAGTTTACCTGAAACGAAGTCTTGCTTGAAGAAAGACACAGAGTCTGACATTTAACTCCGTTTCTGAAGGGAAACACACGGCACAGTCCTCTTCCATGAAACACACTCTGCTTTAGAGCAAGAAGCACGCTCTTGCTTTCTAGAGTCTCTAATACAGAGGGAAATGTGAGTGTGCTCAGAACAAATAACTGTGTTCCCTACACACGGACCATATCTAGTTCAACTCTGTTTCTGAAACTGATACAAACTACAGGACCTCTAACATCCAATGCTTTTCAGTTAAGAGGGAGAAACGTGTGAGCTTTGTGAACAATGTAGCTTCGTTTGAGCTGAAAAGTGACTGTGTTTACCTGAAAAGAAGTCTTGCTTGTAGGAAGACACACGCCTGGCATTTAACTCCGTTTCTGAAGGGAAACACACGGCACAGTTCTCATCCATGAAACACACTCTGCTTTAGAGCAAGAAGCCCGCTCTTGCTTACTAGAGTCTCTAATACAGAGGGAAATGTGAGTGTGCTCAGAACAAAAGAACTGTGTTTCCTACACACACAGACCATATCTAGTTCAAGTCTGTTTCTGAAACTGATACAAACAACAGGTCCTCTAACATCCAATGCTTTTCAGGTAAGAGCGAGAAACGTGTGAGCTTCGTGAACAATTTAGCTTCGTTTGAGCTGAAAAGTGACTGAGTTTACCTGAAACGAAGTCTTGCTTGTAAGAAGACACACGCCTGGCATTTAACTCCGTTTCTGAAGGGAAACACATGGCACAGTTCTCATCCATGAAACACACTCTGCTTTAGAGCAAGAAGCACGCTCTTGCTTTCTAGAGTCTCTAATACAGAGGGAAACGTGAGTGTGCTCAGAAAAAAAGAACTGTGTTTCCTACAAACACGGACCATATCTAGTTCAACTCTGTTTCTGAAACTGATACAAACCACAGGTCCTCTAACATCCACTGCTTTTCAGTTAAGAGCGAGAAACGTGTGAGCTTCGTGAACAATGTAGCTTCGTTTGAGCTGAAAAGTGACTGCGTTTACCTGAAACGAAGTCTTCCTTGAAGAAAGACACAGAGCCTGGCATTTAACTCCGTTTCTGAAGGGAAACACACGGCCCAGTTCTCATCCATGAAACACACTCTGCATTAGAGCAAGAAGCACGCTCTTGGTTTCTAGAGTCTCTACTACAGAGGGAAACGTGAGTGTGCTCAGAACAAAAGAACTGTGTTTCCTACACACACGGACCATATCTAGTTCAACTCTGTTTCTGAAACTGATACAAACCACAGGTCCTCTAACATCTAATGCTTTTCAGTTAAGAGCGAGAAACGTGTGGGCTTCGTGAACAATGTAGCTTCGTTTGAGGTGAAAAGTGACTGCGTTTACCTGAAACGAAGTCTTGCTTGAAGAAAGACACAGAGTCTGACATTTAACACCGTTTCTGAAGGGAAACACACGGCACAGTCCTCTTCCATGAAACACACTCTGCTTTAGAGCAAGAAGCACGCTCTTGCTTTCTAGAGTCTCTAATACAGAGGGAAATGTGAGTGTGCTCAGAACAAATAACTGTGTTCCCTACACACGGACCATATCTAGTTCAACTCTGTTTCTGAAACTGATACAAACTACAGGACCTCTAACATCCAATGCTTTTCAGTTAAGAGGGAGAAACGTGTGAGCTTTGTGAACAATGTAGCTTCGTTTGAGCTGAAAAGTGACTGTGTTTACCTGAAAAGAAGTCTTGCTTGTAGGAAGACACACGCCTGGCATTTAACTCCGTTTCTGAAGGGAAACACACGGCACAGTTCTCATCCATGAAACACACTCTGCTTTAGAGCAAGAAGCCCGCTCTTGCTTACTAGAGTCTCTAATACAGAGGGAAATGTGAGTGTGCTCAGAACAAAAGAACTGTGTTTCCTACACACACAGACCATATCTAGTTCAAGTCTGTTTCTGAAACTGATACAAACAACAGGTCCTCTAACATCCAATGCTTTTCAGGTAAGAGCGAGAAACGTGTGAGCTTCGTGAACAATTTAGCTTCGTTTGAGCTGAAAAGTGACTGAGTTTACCTGAAACGAAGTCTTGCTTGTAAGAAGACACACGCCTGGCATTTAACTCCGTTTCTGAAGGGAAACACATGGCACAGTTCTCATCCATGAAACACACTCTGCTTTAGAGCAAGAAGCACGCTCTTGCTTTCTAGAGTCTCTAATACAGAGGGAAACGTGAGTGTGCTCAGAAAAAAAGAACTGTGTTTCCTACACACACGGACCATATCTAGTTCAACTCTGTTTCTGAAACTGATACAAACCACAGGTCCTCTAACTTCCACTGCTTTTCAGTTAAGAGCGAGAAACGTGTGAGCTTCGTGAACAATGTAGCTTCGTTTGAGCTGAAAAGTGACTGCGTTTACCTGAAACGAAGTCTTCCTTGAAGAAAGACACAGAGCCTGGCATTTAACTCCGTTTCTGAAGGGAAACACACGGCCCAGTTCTCATCCATGAAACACACTCTGCATTAGAGCAAGAAGCACGCTCTTGGTTTCTAGAGTCTCTACTACAGAGGGAAACGTGAGTGTGCTCAGAACAAAAGAACTGTGTTTCCTACACACACGGACCATATCTAGTTCAACTCTGTTTCTGAAACTGATACAAACCACAGGTCCTCTAACATCTAATGCTTTTCAGTTAAGAGCGAGAAACGTGTGGGCTTCGTGAACAATGTAGCTTCGTTTGAGGTGAAAAGTGACTGCGTTTACCTGAAACGAAGTCTTGCTTGAAGAAAGACACAGAGTCTGACATTTAACTCCGTTTCTGAAGGGAAACACACGGCACAGTCCTCTTCCATGAAACACACTCTGCTTTAGAGCAAGAAGCACGCTCTTGCTTTCTAGAGTCTCTAATACAGAGGGAAATGTGAGTGTGCTCAGAACAATCAACTGTGTTTCCTACACACGGACCATATCTAGTTCAACACTGTTTCTGAAACTGATACAAACCACAGGACCTCTAACATCCAATGCTTTTCAGTTAAGAGGGAGAAACGTGTGAGCTTTGTGAACAATGTAGCTTCGTTTGAGCTGAAAAGTGACTGTGTTTACCTGAAAAGAAGTCTTGCTTGTAGGAAGACACACGCCTGGCATTTAACTCCGTTTCTGAAGGGAAACACACGGCACAGTTCTCATCCATGAAACACACTCTGCTTTAGAGCAAGAAGCACGCTCTTGCTTTCTAGAGTCTCTAATACAGAGGGAAACGTGAGTGTGCTCAGAAAAAAAGAACTGTGTTTCCTACACACACGGACCATATCTAGTTCAACTCTGTTTCTGAAACTGATACAAACCACAGGTCCTCTAACATCCACTGCTTTTCAGTTAAGAGCGAGAAACGTGTGAGCTTCGTGAACAATGTAGCTTCGTTTGACCTGAAAAGTGACTGCGTTTACCTGAAAAGAAGTCTTGATTGTAGGAAGACACACGTCTGGCATTTAACTCCGTTTCTGAAGGGAAACACACGGCACAGTTCTCTTCCATGTAACACAAATTGCTTTAGAGCAAGAAGGATGCTCTTGCTTTCTAGAGTCTCTAATACAGAGGGAAACTTGAGTGTGCTCAGAACAAAAGAACTGTGTTTCCTACACACACGGACCAAATCTAGTTCAACTCTGTTTCTGAAACTGATACAAACCACAGGTAATCTAACATCTAATGCTTTTCAGTTAGGAGCGAGAAACGTGTGGGCTTCCTGAACAATGTAGCTTCGTTTGAGGTGAAAAGTGACTGAGTTTACCTGAAACGAAGTCTTGCTTGAAAAAGACACAGAGTCTGGCATTTAACTCCGCTTCTGAAGGGAAACACACGACACAGTCCTCTTCCATGAAACACACTCTGCTTTAGAGCAAGAAGCACGCTCTTGCTTTCTAGAGTCTCTAATATAGAGGGAAACGTGAGTGTGTTCAGAACAAAAGAACTGTGTTTCCTATACACACAGACCATATCTAGTTCAAGTCTCTTTCTGAAACTGAAACAAACAACAGGTCCTCTAACATCCAATGCTTTTCACATAAGAGCGAGAAACGTGTGAGCTTCGTGAACAATGTAGCTTCGTTTGAGCTGAAAAGTGACTGTGTATACCTGAAACGAAGTCTTGCTTGTAGGGAGGCACAGAGCCTGGCATTTAACTCCGTTTCTGAAGGGAAACACACGGCCCAGTTCTCATCCATGAAACACACTCTGCATTAGAGCAAGAAGCACGCTCTTGGTTTCTAGAGTCTCTACTACAGAGGGAAACGTGAGTGTGCTCAGAACAAAAGAACTGTGTTTCCTACACACACGGACCATATCTAGTTCAACTCTGTTTCTGAAACTGATACAAACCACAGGTCCTCTAACATCTAATGCTTTTCAGTTAAGAGCGAGAAACGTGTGGGCTTCGTGAACAATGTAGCTTCTTTTGAGGCGAAAAGTGACTGAGTTTACCTGAAACGAAGTCTTGCTTGAAGAAAGACACAGAGTCTGACATTTAACTCCGTTTCTGAAGGGAAACACACGGCACAGTCCTCTTCCATGAAACACACTCTGCTTTAGAGCAAGAAGCACGCTCTTGCTTTCTAGAGTCTCTAATACAGAGGGAAATGTGAGTGTGCTCAGAACAAATAACTGTGTTCCCTACACACGGACCATATCTAGTTCAACTCTGTTTCTGAAACTGATACAAACTACAGGACCTCTAACATCCAATGCTTTTCAGTTAAGAGGGAGAAACGTGTGAGCTTTGTGAACAATGTAGCTTCGTTTGAGCTGAAAAGTGACTGTGTTTACCTGAAAAGAAGTCTTGCTTGTAGGAAGACACACGCCTGGCATTTAACTCCGTTTCTGAAGGGAAACACACGGCACAGTTCTCATCCATGAAACACACTCTGCTTTAGAGCAAGAAGCCCGCTCTTGCTTACTAGAGTCTCTAATACAGAGGGAAATGTGAGTGTGCTCAGAACAAAAGAACTGTGTTTCCTACACACACAGACCATATCTAGTTCAAGTCTGTTTCTGAAACTGATACAAACAACAGGTCCTCTAACATCCAATGCTTTTCAGGTAAGAGCGAGAAACGTGTGAGCTTCGTGAACAATTTAGCTTCGTTTGAGCTGAAAAGTGACTGAGTTTACCTGAAACGAAGTCTTGCTTGTAAGAAGACACACGCCTGGCATTTAACTCCGTTTCTGAAGGGAAACACATGGCACAGTTCTCATCCATGAAACACACTCTGCTTTAGAGCAAGAAGCACGCTCTTGCTTTCTAGAGTCTCTAATACAGAGGGAAACGTGAGTGTGCTCAGAAAAAAAGAACTGTGTTTCCTACACACACGGACCATATCTAGTTCAACTCTGTTTCTGAAACTGATACAAACCACAGGTCCTCTAACATCCACTGCTTTTCAGTTAAGAGCGAGAAACGTGTGAGCTTCGTGAACAATGTAGCTTCGTTTGAGCTGAAAAGTGACTGCGTTTACCTGAAACGAAGTCTTCCTTGAAGAAAGACACAGAGCCTGGCATTTAACTCCGTTTCTGAAAGGAAACACACGGCCCAGTTCTCATCCATGAAACACACTCTGCATTAGAGCAAGAAGCACGCTCTTGGTTTCTAGAGTCTCTACTACAGAGGGAAACGTGAGTGTGCTCAGAACAAAAGAACTGTGTTTCCTACACACACGGACCATATCTAGTTCAACTCTGTTTCTGAAACTGATACAAACCACAGGTCCTCTAACATCTAATGCTTTTCAGTTAAGAGCGAGAAACGTGTGGGCTTCGTGAACAATGTAGCTTCGTTTGAGGTGAAAAGTGACTGCGTTTACCTGAAACGAAGTCTTGCTTGAAGAAAGACACAGAGTCTGACATTTAACTCCGTTTCTGAAGGGAAACACACGGCACAGTCCTCTTCCATGAAACACACTCTGCTTTAGAGCAAGAAGCACGCTCTTGCTTTCTAGAGTCTCTAATACAGAGGGAAATGTGAGTGTGCTCAGAACAAATAACTGTGTTCCCTACACACGGACCATATCTAGTTCAACTCTGTTTCTGAAACTGATACAAACTACAGGACCTCTAACATCCAATGCTTTTCAGTTAAGAGGGAGAAACGTGTGAGCTTTGTGAACAATGTAGCTTCGTTTGAGCTGAAAAGTGACTGTGTTTACCTGAAAAGAAGTCTTGCTTGTAGGAAGACACACGCCTGGCATTTAACTCCGTTTCTGAAGGGAAACACACGGCACAGTTCTCATCCATGAAACACACTCTGCTTTAGAGCAAGAAGCCCGCTCTTGCTTACTAGAGTCTCTAATACAGAGGGAAATGTGAGTGTGCTCAGAACAAAAGAACTGTGTTTCCTACACACACAGACCATATCTAGTTCAAGTCTGTTTCTGAAACTGATACAAACAACAGGTCCTCTAACATCCAATGCTTTTCAGGTAAGAGCGAGAAACGTGTGAGCTTCGTGAACAATTTAGCTTCGTTTGAGCTGAAAAGTGACTGAGTTTACCTGAAACGAAGTCTTGCTTGTAAGAAGACACACGCCTGGCATTTAACTCCGTTTCTGAAGGGAAACACATGGCACAGTTCTCATCCATGAAACACACTCTGCTTTAGAGCAAGAAGCACGCTCTTGCTTTCTAGAGTCTCTAATACAGAGGGAAACGTGAGTGTGCTCAGAAAAAAAGAACTGTGTTTCCTACACACACGGACCATATCTAGTTCAACTCTGTTTCTGAAACTGATACAAACCACAGGTCCTCTAACATCCACTGCTTTTCAGTTAAGAGCGAGAAACGTGTGAGCTTCGTGAACAATGTAGCTTCGTTTGAGCTGAAAAGTGACTGCGTTTACCTGAAACGAAGTCTTCCTTGAAGAAAGACACAGAGCCTGGCATTTAACTCCGTTTCTGAAGGGAAACACACGGCCCAGTTCTCATCCATGAAACACACTCTGCATTAGAGCAAGAAGCACGCTCTTGGTTTCTAGAGTCTCTACTACAGAGGGAAACGTGAGTGTGCTCAGAACAAAAGAACTGTGTTTCCTACACACACGGACCATATCTAGTTCAACTCTGTTTCTGAAACTGATACAAACCACAGGTCCTCTAACATCTAATGCTTTTCAGTTAAGAGCGAGAAACGTGTGGGCTTCGTGAACAATGTAGCTTCGTTTGAGGTGAAAAGTGACTGCGTTTACCTGAAACGAAGTCTTGCTTGAAGAAAGACACAGAGTCTGACATTTAACTCCGTTTCTGAAGGGAAACACACGGCACAGTCCTCTTCCATGAAACACACTCTGCTTTAGAGCAAGAAGCACGCTCTTGCTTTCTAGAGTCTCTAATACAGAGGGAAATGTGAGTGTGCTCAGAACAATCAACTGTGTTTCCTACACACGGACCATATCTAGTTCAACACTGTTTCTGAAACTGATACAAACCACAGGACCTCTAACATCCAATGCTTTTCAGTTAAGAGGGAGAAACGTGTGAGCTTTGTGAACAATGTAGCTTCGTTTGAGCTGAAAAGTGACTGTGTTTACCTGAAAAGAAGTCTTGCTTGTAGGAAGACACACGCCTGGCATTTAACTCCGTTTCTGAAGGGAAACACACGGCACAGTTCTCATCCATGAAACACACTCTGCTTTAGAGCAAGAAGCACGCTCTTGCTTTCTAGAGTCTCTAATACAGAGGGAAACGTGAGTGTGCTCAGAACAAAAGAACTGTGTTTCCTACACACACAGATCATATCTAATTGAACTCGGTTTCTGAAACTTATACAAACCATAGGTCCTCTAACATCCAATGCTTTTCAGTTAAGAGCGAGAAACGTGTGAGCTTCATGAAAAATGTAGCTTCGTTTGAGCTGAAAAGTGACTGCGTTTACCTGAAACGAAGTCTTGCTTGTAGGAAGACATGCGCCTGGCATTTAACTGTTTCTGAAGGGAAACACACGGCACAGTTCTCATCCATGAAACACACTCTGCTTTAGAGCAAGAAGGATGCTCTTGCTTTATAGAGTCTCTAATACAGAGGGAAACATTAGTGTGCTCAGAACAAAAGAACTGTGTTTCCTACACACACGGACCATATCTAGTTCAACTCTGTTTCTGAAACTGATACAAACCACAGGTAATCTAACATCTAATGCTTTTCAGTTAGGAGCGAGAAACGTGTGGGCTTCGTGAACAATGTAGCTTCGTTTGAGGTGAAAAGTGACTGAGTTTACCTGAAACGAAGTCTTGCTTGAAGAAAGACACAGAGTCTGGCATTTAACTCCGCTTCTGAAGGGAAACACACGGCACAGTCCTCTTCCATGAAACACACTCTGCTTTAGAGCAAGAAGCACGCTCTTGCTTTCTAGAGTCTCTAATATAGAGGGAAACGTGAGTGTGTTCAGAACAAAAGAACTGTGTTTCCTATACACACAGACCATATCTAGTTCAAGTCTCTTTCTGAAACTGATACAAACCACAGGTCCTCTAACATCCAATGCTTTTCACATAAGAGCGAGAAACGTGTGAGCTTCGTGAACAATGTAGCTTCGTTTGAGCTGAAAAGTGACTGAGTTTTCCTGAAACGAAGTCTTGCTTGTAGGAACACACACGCCTGGCATTTAACTCCGTTTCTGAAGGGAAACACATGGCACAGTTCTCATCCATGAAACACACTCTACTTTAGAGCAAGAAGCACGCTCTTGCTTTCTAGAGTCTCTAATACAGAGGGAAACGTGAGTGTGCTCAGAAAAAAAGAACTGTGTTTCCTACACACACGGACCATATCTAGTTCAACTCTGTTTCTGAAACTGATACAAACCACAGGTCCTCTAACATCCACTGCTTTTCAGTTAAGAGGGAGAAACGTGTGAGCTTCGTGAACAATGTAGCTTCGTTTGAGCTGAAAAGTGACTGCGTTTACCTGAAAAGAAGTCTTGATTGTTGGAAGAAACACGTCTGGCATTTAACTCCATTTCTGAAGGGAAACACACGGCACAGTTCTCTTCCATGTAACACAAATTGCTTTAGAGCAAGAAGGATGCTCTTGCTTTCTAGAGTCTCTAATACAGAGGGAAACTTGAGTGTGCTCAGAACAAAAGAACTGTGTTTCCTACACACACGGACCATATCTAGTTCAACTCTGTTTCTGAAACTGATACAAACCACAGGTAATCTAACATCTAATGCTTTTCAGTTAGGAGCGAGAAACGTGTGGGCTTCCTGAACAATGTAGCTTCGTTTGAGGTGAAAAGTGACTGAGTTTACCTGAAACGAAGTCTTGCTTGAAAAAGACACAGAGTCTGGCATTTAACTCCGCTTCTGAAGGGAAACACACGACACAGTCCTCTTCCATGAAACACACTCTGCTTTAGAGCAAGAAGCACGCTCTTGCTTTCTAGAGTCTCTAATATAGAGGGAAACGTGAGTGTGTTCAGAACAAAAGAACTGTGTTTCCTATACACACAGACCATATCTAGTTCAAGTCTCTTTCTGAAACTGAAACAAACAACAGGTCCTCTAACATCCAATGCTTTTCACATAAGAGCGAGAAACGTGTGAGCTTCGTGAACAATGTAGCTTCGTTTGAGCTGAAAAGTGACTGTGTATACCTGAAACGAAGTCTTGCTTGTAGGGAGGCACAGAGCCTGGCATTTAACTCCGTTTCTGAAGGGAAACACACGGCCCAGTTCTCATCCATGAAACACACTCTGCATTAGAGCAAGAAGCACGCTCTTGGTTTCTAGAGTCTCTACTACAGAGGGAAACGTGAGTGTGCTCAGAACAAAAGAACTGTGTTTCCTACACACACGGACCATATCTAGTTCAACTCTGTTTCTGAAACTGATACAAACCACAGGTCCTCTAACATCTAATGCTTTTCAGTTAAGAGCGAGAAACGTGTGGGCTTCGTGAACAATGTAGCTTCGTTTGAGGTGAAAAGTGACTGAGTTTACCTGAAACGAAGTCTTGCTTGAAGAAAGACACAGAGTCTGACATTTAACTCTGTTTCTGAAGGGAAATACACGGCACAGTCCTCTTCCATGAAACACACTCTGCTTTAGAGCAAGAAGCACGCTCTTGCTTTCTAGAGTCTCTAATACAGAGGGAAACGTGAGTGTGCTCAGAAAAAAAGAACTGTGTTTCCTACACACACGGACCATATCTAGTTCAACTCTGTTTCTGAAACTGATACAAACCACAGGTCCTCTAACATCCACTGCTTTTCAGTTAAGAGCGAGAAACGTGTGAGCTTCGTGAACAATGTAGCTTCGTTTGAGCTGAAAAGTGACTGTGTGTACCTGAAACGATGTCTTGCTTGTAGGAAGACACACGTCTGGCATTTAACTCCGTTTCTGAAGGGAAACACACGGCACAGTTCTCTTCCATGGAACACACTCTGCTTTAGAGCAAGAAGGATGCTCTTGCTTTCTAGAGTCTCTAATACAGAGGGAAACGTGAGTGTGCTCAGAAAAAAAGAACTGTGTTTCCTATACACACAGACCATATCTAGTTCAAGTCTGTTTCTGAAACTGAAACAAACAACAGGTCCTCTAACATCCAATGCTTTTCACATAAGAGCGAGAAACGTGTGAGCTTCGTGAACAATGTAGCTTCGTTTGAGCTGAAAAGTGACTGTGTTTACCTGAAACGAAGTCTTGCTCGTAGGGAGGCACAGAGCCTGGCATTTAACTCCCTTTCTGAAGGGAAACACACACACAGTTCTCATCCATGAAACACACTCTGCTTTAGAGGAAGAAGGATGCTCTTGCTTTCTAGAGACTCTAATACAGAGGGAAACGTGAGTGTGCTCAGAACAAAAGAACTGTGTTTCCTACACACACAGACCATAACTAGTTCAACTCTGTTTCTGAAACTGATACAAACCACAGGTCCTCTAACATCCAATGCTTTTCAGTTAAGAGCGAGAAGCGTGTGAGCTTCGTGAACAATGTAGCTTCATTTGAGCTGAAAAGTGACTGCGTTTACATGAAACGAAGTCTTCCTTGAAGAAAGACACAGAGCCTGGCATTTAACTCCGTTTCTGAAGGGAAACACACGGCCCAGTTCTCATCCATGAAACACACTCTGCATTAGAGCAAGAAGCACGCTCTTGGTTTCTAGAATCTCTACTACAGAGGGAAACGTGAGTGTGCTCAGAACAAAAGAACTGTGTTTCCTACACACACGGACCATATCTAGTTCAACTCTGTTTCTGAAACTGATACAAACCACAGGACCTCTAACATCCAATGCTTTTCACATAAGAGCGAGAAACGTGTGAGCTTCGTGAACAATGTAGCTTCGTTTGAGCTGAAAAGTGACTGCGTTTACCTGAAACGAAGTCTTCCTTGAAGAAAGACACAGAGCCTGGCATTTAACTCCGTTTCTGAAGGGAAAAACACGGCCCAGTTCTCATCCATGAAACACACTCTGCATTAGAGCAAGAAGCACGCTCTTGGTTTCTAGAGTCTCTACTACAGAGGGAAACGTGAGTGTGCTCAGAACAAAAGAACTGTGTTTCCTACACACACGGACCATATCTAGTTCAACTCTGTTTCTGAAACTGATACAAACCACAGGACCTCTAACATCCAATGCTTTTCAGTTAAGAGGGAGAAACGTGTGAGCTTTGTGAACAATGTAGCTTCGTTTGAGCTGAAAAGTGACTGTGTTTACCTGAAAAGAAGTCTTGCTTGTAGGAAGACACACGCCTGGCATTTAACGCCGTTTCTGAAGGGAAACACACGGCACAGTTCTCATCCATGAAACACACTCTGCTTTAGAGCAAGAAGCACGCTCTTGCTTTCTAGAGTCTCTAATACAGAGGGAAATGTGAGTGTGCTCAGAACAAAAGAACTGTGTTTCCTACACACACAGACCATATCTAGTTCAAGTCTGTTTCTGAAACTGATACAAACAACAGGTCCTCTAACATCCAATGCTTTTCAGGTAAGAGCGAGAAACGTGTGAGCTTCGTGAACAATTTAGCTTCGTTTGAGCTGAAAAGTGACTGAGTTTTCCTGAAACGAAGTCTTGCTTGTAGGAAGACACACGCCTGGCATTTAACTCCGTTTCTGAAGGGAAACACATGGCCCAGTTCTCATCCATGAAACACACTCTGCTTTAGAGCAAGAAGCACGCTCTTGCTTTCTAGAGTCTCTAATACAGAGGGAAACGTGAGTGTGCTCAGAAAAAAAGAACTGTGTTTCCTACACACAAGGACCATATCTAGTTCAACTCTGTTTCTGAAACTGATACAAACCACAGGTCCTCTAACATCCACTGCTTTTCAGTTAAGAGCGAGAAACGTGTGAGCTTCGTGAACAATGTAGCTTCGTTTGAGCTGAAAAGTGACTGCGTTTACCTGAAAAGAAGTCTTGATTGTAGGAAGACACACGTCTGGCATTTAACTCCGTTTCTGAAGGGAAACACACGGCACAGTTCTCTTCCATGTAACACAAATTGCTTTAGAGCAAGAAGGATGCTCTTGCTTTCTAGAGTCTCTAATACAGAGGGAAACTTGAGTGTGCTCAGAACAAAAGAACTGTGTTTCCTACACACACGGACCAAATCTAGTTCAACTCTGTTTCTGAAACTGATACAAACCACAGGTAATCTAACATCTAATGCTTTTCAGTTAGGAGCGAGAAACGTGTGGGCTTCCTGAACAATGTAGCTTCGTTTGAGGTGAAAAGTGACTGAGTTTACCTGAAACGAAGTCTTGCTTGAAAAAGACACAGAGTCTGGCATTTAACTCCGCTTCTGAAGGGAAACACACGACACAGTCCTCTTCCATGAAACACACTCTGCTTTAGAGCAAGAAGCACGCTCTTGCTTTCTAGAGTCTCTAATATAGAGGGAAACGTGAGTGTGTTCAGAACAAAAGAACTGTGTTTCCTATACACACAGACCATATCTAGTTCAAGTCTCTTTCTGAAACTGAAACAAACAACAGGTCCTCTAACATCCAATGCTTTTCACATAAGAGCGAGAAACGTGTGAGCTTCGTGAACAATGTAGCTTCGTTTGAGCTGAAAAGTGACTGTGTATACCTGAAACGAAGTCTTGCTTGTAGGGAGGCACAGAGCCTGGCATTTAACACCGTTTCTGAAGGGAAACACACGGCCCAGTTCTCATCCATGAAACACACTCTGCATTAGAGCAAGAAGCACGCTCTTGGTTTCTAGAGTCTCTACTACAGAGGGAAACGTGAGTGTGCTCAGAACAAAAGAACTGTGTTTCCTACACACACGGACCATATCTAGTTCAACTCTGTTTCTGAAACTGATACAAACCACAGGTCCTCTAACATCTAATGCTTTTCAGTTAAGAGCGAGAAACGTGTGGGCTTCGTGAACAATGTAGCTTCGTTTGAGGCGAAAAGTGACTGAGTTTACCTGAAACGAAGTCTTGCTTGAAGAAAGACACAGAGTCTGACATTTAACTCCGTTTCTGAAGGGAAACACACGGCACAGTCCTCTTCCATGAAACACACTCTGCTTTAGAGCAAGAAGCACGCTCTTGCTTTCTAGAGTCTCTAATACAGAGGGAAATGTGAGTGTGCTCAGAACAAATAACTGTGTTCCCTACACACGGACCATATCTAGTTCAACTCTGTTTCTGAAACTGATACAAACTACAGGACCTCTAACATCCAATGCTTTTCAGTTAAGAGGGAGAAACGTGTGAGCTTTGTGAACAATGTAGCTTCGTTTGAGCTGAAAAGTGACTGTGTTTACCTGAAAAGAAGTCTTGCTTGTAGGAAGACACACGCCTGGCATTTAACTCCGTTTCTGAAGGGAAACACACGGCACAGTTCTCATCCATGAAACACACTCTGCTTTAGAGCAAGAAGCCCGCTCTTGCTTACTAGAGTCTCTAATACAGAGGGAAATGTGAGTGTGCTCAGAACAAAAGAACTGTGTTTCCTACACACACAGACCATATCTAGTTCAAGTCTGTTTCTGAAACTGATACAAACAACAGGTCCTCTAACATCCAATGCTTTTCAGGTAACAGCGAGAAACGTGTGAGCTTCGTGAACAATTTAGCTTCGTTTGAGCTGAAAAGTGACTGAGTTTACCTGAAACGAAGTCTTGCTTGTAAGAAGACACACGCCTGGCATTTAACTCCGTTTCTGAAGGGAAACACATGGCACAGTTCTCATCCATGAAACACACTCTGCTTTAGAGCAAGAAGCACGCTCTTGCTTTCTAGAGTCTCTAATACAGAGGGAAACGTGAGTGTGCTCAGAAAAAAAGAACTGTGTTTCCTACACACACGGACCATATCTAGTTCAACTCTGTTTCTGAAACTGATACAAACCACAGGTCCTCTAACATCCACTGCTTTTCAGTTAAGAGCGAGAAACGTGTGAGCTTCGTGAACAATGTAGCTTCGTTTGAGCTGAAAAGTGACTGCGTTTACCTAAAACGAAGTCTTCCTTGAAGAAAGACACAGAGCCTGGCATTTAACTCCGTTTCTGAAGGGAAACACACGGCCCAGTTCTCATCCATGAAACACACTCTGCATTAGAGCAAGAAGCACGCTCTTGGTTTCTAGAGTCTCTACTACAGAGGGAAACGTGAGTGTGCTCAGAACAAAAGAACTGTGTTTCCTACACACACGGACCATATCTAGTTCAACTCTGTTTCTGAAACTGATACAAACCACAGGTCCTCTAACATCTAATGCTTTTCAGTTAAGAGCGAGAAACGTGTGGGCTTCGTGAACAATGTAGCTTCGTTTGAGGTGAAAAGTGACTGCGTTTACCTGAAACGAAGTCTTGCTTGAAGAAAGACACAGAGTCTGACATTTAACTCCGTTTCTGAAGGGAAACACACGGCACAGTCCTCTTCCATGAAACACACTCTGCTTTAGAGCAAGAAGCACGCTCTTGCTTTCTAGAGTCTCTAATACAGAGGGAAATGTGAGTGTGCTCAGAACAATCAACTGTGTTTCCTACACACGGACCATATCTAGTTCAACACTGTTTCTGAAACTGATACAAACCACAGGACCTCTAACATCCAATGCTTTTCAGTTAAGAGGGAGAAACGTGTGAGCTTTGTGAACAATGTAGCTTCGTTTGAGCTGAAAAGTGACTGTGTTTACCTGAAAAGAAGTCTTGCTTGTAGGAAGACACACGCCTGGCATTTAACTCCGTTTCTGAAGGGAAACACACGGCACAGTTCTCATCCATGAAACACACCCTGCTTTAGAGCAAGAAGCACGCTCTTGCTTTCTAGAGTCTCTAATACAGAGGGAAATGTGAGTGTGCTCAGAACAAAAGAACTGTGTTTCCTACACACACAGATCATATCTAATTGAACTCGGTTTCTGAAACTTATACAAACCATAGGTCCTCTAACATCCAATGCTTTTCAGTTAAGAGCGAGAAACGTGTGAGCTTCATGAAAAATGTAGCTTCGTTTGAGCTGAAAAGTGACTGCGTTTACCTGAAACGAAGTCTTGCTTGTAGGAAGACATGCGCCTGGAATTTAACTGTTTCTGAAGGGAAACACACGGCACAGTTCTCATCCATGAAACACACTCTGCTTTAGAGCAAGAAGGATGCTCTTGCTTTATAGAGTCTCTAATACAGAGGGAAACATTAGTGTGCTCAGAACAAAGAACTGTGTTTCCTACACACACGGACCATATCTAGTTCAACTCTGTTTCTGAAACTGATACAAACCACAGGTAATCTAACATCTAATGCTTTTCAGTTAGGAGCGAGAAACGTGTGGGCTTCGTGAACAATGTAGCTTCGTTTGAGGTGAAAAGTGACTGAGTTTACCTGAAACGAAGTCTTGCTTGAAGAAAGACACAGAGTCTGGCATTTAACTCCGCTTCTGAAGGGAAACACACGGCACAGTCCTCTTCCATGAAACACACTCTGCTTTAGAGCAAGAAGCACGCTCTTGCTTTCTAGAGTATCTAATATAGAGGGAAACGTGAGTGTGTTCAGAACAAAAGAACTGTGTTTCCTATACACACAGACCATATCTAGTTCAAGTCTGTTTCTGAAACTGATACAAACCACAGGTCCTCTAACATCCAATGCTTTTCACATAAGAGCGAGAAACGTGTGAGCTTCGTGAACAATGTAGCTTCGTTTGAGCTGAAAAGTGACTGAGTTTTCCTGAAACGAAGTCTTGCTTGTAGGAACACACACGCCTGGCATTTAACTCCGTTTCTGAAGGGAAACACATGGCACAGTTCTCATCCATGAAACACACTCTACTTTAGAGCAAGAAGCACGCTCTTGCTTTCTAGAGTCTCTAATACAGAGGGAAACGTGAGTGTGCTCAGAAAAAAAGAACTGTGTTTCCTACACACACGGACCATATCTAGTTCAACTCTGTTTCTGAAACTGATACAAACCACAGGTCCTCTAACATCCACTGCTTTTCAGTTAAGAGGGAGAAACGTGTGAGCTTCGTGAACAATGTAGCTTCGTTTGAGCTGAAAAGTGACTGCGTTTACCTGAAAAGAAGTCTTGATTGTTGGGAGACACACGTCTGGCATTTAACTCCATTTCTGAAGGGAAACACACGGCACAGTTCTCTTCCATGTAACACAAATTGCTTTAGAGCAAGAAGGATGCTCTTGCTTTCTAGAGTCTCTAATACAGAGGGAAACTTGAGTGTGCTCAGAACAAAAGAACTGTGTTTCCTACACACACGGACCATATCTAGTTCAACTCTGTTTCTGAAACTGATACAAACCACAGGTAATCTAACATCTAATGCTTTTCAGTTAGGAGCGAGAAACGTGTGGGCTTCCTGAACAATGTAGCTTCGTTTGAGGTGAAAAGTGACTGAGTTTACCTGAAACGAAGTCTTGCTTGAAAAAGACACAGAGTCTGGCATTTAACTCCGCTTCTGAAGGGAAACACACGACACAGTCCTCTTCCATGAAACACACTCTGCTTTAGAGCAAGAAGCACGCTCTTGCTTTCTAGAGTCTCTACTACAGAGGGAAACGTGAGTGTGCTCAGAACAAAAGAACTGTGTTTCCTACACACACGGACCATATCTAGTTCAACTCTGTTTCTGAAACTGATACAAACCACAGGACCTCTAACATCCAATGCTTTTCAGTTAAGAGGGAGAAACGTGTGAGCTTTGTGAACAATGTAGCTTCGTTTGAGCTGAAAAGTGACTGTGTTTACCTGAAAAGAAGTCTTGCTTGTAGGAAGACACACGCCTGGCATTTAACGCCGTTTCTGAAGGGAAACACACGGCACAGTTCTCATCCATGAAACACACTCTGCTTTAGAGCAAGAAGCACGCTCTTGCTTTCTAGAGTCTCTAATACAGAGGGAAATGTGAGTGTGCTCAGAACAAAAGAACTGTGTTTCCTACACACACAGACCATATCTAGTTCAAGTCTGTTTCTGAAACTGATACAAACAACAGGTCCTCTAACATCCAATGCTTTTCAGGTAAGAGCGAGAAACGTGTGAGCTTCGTGAACAATTTAGCTTCGTTTGAGCTGAAAAGTGACTGAGTTTTCCTGAAACGAAGTCTTGCTTGTAGGAAGACACACGCCTGGCATTTAACTCCGTTTCTGAAGGGAAACACATGGCCCAGTTCTCATCCATGAAACACACTCTGCTTTAGAGCAAGAAGCACGCTCTTGCTTTCTAGAGTCTCTAATACAGAGGGAAACGTGAGTGTGCTCAGAAAAAAAGAACTGTGTTTCCTACACACACGGACCATATCTAGTTCAACTCTGTTTCTGAAACTGATACAAACCACAGGTCCTCTAACATCCACTGCTTTTCAGTTAAGAGCGAGAAACGTGTGAGCTTCGTGAACAATGTAGCTTCGTTTGAGCTGAAAAGTGACTGCGTTTACCTGAAAAGAAGTCTTGATTGTAGGAAGACACACGTCTGGCATTTAACTCCGTTTCTGAAGGGAAACACACGGCACAGTTCTCTTCCATGTAACACAAATTGCTTTAGAGCAAGAAGGATGCTCTTGCTTTCTAGAGTCTCTAATACAGAGGGAAACTTGAGTGTGCTCAGAACAAAAGAACTGTGTTTCCTACACACACGGACCAAATCTAGTTCAACTCTGTTTCTGAAACTGATACAAACCACAGGTAATCTAACATCTAATGCTTTTCAGTTAGGAGCGAGAAACGTGTGGGCTTCCTGAACAATGTAGCTTCGTTTGAGGTGAAAAGTGACTGAGTTTACCTGAAACGAAGTCTTGCTTGAAAAAGACACAGAGTCTGGCATTTAACTCCGCTTCTGAAGGGAAACACACGACACAGTCCTCTTCCATGAAACACACTCTGCTTTAGAGCAAGAAGCACGCTCTTGCTTTCTAGAGTCTCTAATATAGAGGGAAACGTGAGTGTGTTCAGAACAAAAGAACTGTGTTTCCTATACACACAGACCATATCTAGTTCAAGTCTCTTTCTGAAACTGAAACAAACAACAGGTCCTCTAACATCCAATGCTTTTCACATAAGAGCGAGAAACGTGTGAGCTTCGTGAACAATGTAGCTTCGTTTGAGCTGAAAAGTGACTGTGTATACCTGAAACGAAGTCTTGCTTGTAGGGAGGCACAGAGCCTGGCATTTAACTCCGTTTCTGAAGGGAAACACACGGCCCAGTTCTCATCCATGAAACACACTCTGCATTAGAGCAAGAAGCACGCTCTTGGTTTCTAGAGTCTCTACTACAGAGGGAAACGTGAGTGTGCTCAGAACAAAAGAACTGTGTTTCCTACACACACGGACCATATCTAGTTCAACTCTGTTTCTGAAACTGATACAAACCACAGGTCCTCTAACATCTAATGCTTTTCAGTTAAGAGCGAGAAACGTGTGGGCTTCGTGAACAATGTAGCTTCGTTTGAGGCGAAAAGTGACTGAGTTTACCTGAAACGAAGTCTTGCTTGAAGAAAGACACAGAGTCTGACATTTAACTCCGTTTCTGAAGGGAAACACACGGCACAGTCCTCTTCCATGAAACACACTCTGCTTTAGAGCAAGAAGCACGCTCTTGCTTTCTAGAGTCTCTAATACAGAGGGAAATGTGAGTGTGCTCAGAACAAATAACTGTGTTCCCTACACACGGACCATATCTAGTTCAACTCTGTTTCTGAAACTGATACAAACTACAGGACCTCTAACATCCAATGCTTTTCAGTTAAGAGGGAGAAACGTGTGAGCTTTGTGAACAATGTAGCTTCGTTTGAGCTGAAAAGTGACTGTGTTTACCTGAAAAGAAGTCTTGCTTGTAGGAAGACACACGCCTGGCATTTAACTCCGTTTCTGAAGGGAAACACACGGCACAGTTCTCATCCATGAAACACACTCTGCTTTAGAGCAAGAAGCCCGCTCTTGCTTACTAGAGTCTCTAATACAGAGGGAAATGTGAGTGTGCTCAGAACAAAAGAACTGTGTTTCCTACACACACGGACCATATCTAGTTCAACTCTGTTTCTGAAACTGATACAAACCACAGGTCCTCTAACATCCACTGCTTTTCAGTTAAGAGCGAGAAACGTGTGAGCTTCGTGAACAATGTAGCTTCGTTTGAGCTGAAAAGTGACTGCGTTTACCTAAAACGAAGTCTTCCTTGAAGAAAGACACAGAGCCTGGCATTTAACTCCGTTTCTGAAGGGAAACACACGGCCCAGTTCTCATCCATGAAACACACTCTGCATTAGAGCAAGAAGCACGCTCTTGGTTTCTAGAGTCTCTACTACAGAGGGAAACGTGAGTGTGCTCAGAACAAAAGAACTGTGTTTCCTACACACACGGACCATATCTAGTTCAACTCTGTTTCTGAAACTGATACAAACCACAGGTCCTCTAACATCTAATGCTTTTCAGTTAAGAGCGAGAAACGTGTGGGCTTCGTGAACAATGTAGCTTCGTTTGAGGTGAAAAGTGACTGCGTTTACCTGAAACGAAGTCTTGCTTGAAGAAAGACACAGAGTCTGACATTTAACTCCGTTTCTGAAGGGAAACACACGGCACAGTCCTCTTCCATGAAACACACTCTGCTTTAGAGCAAGAAGCACGCTCTTGCTTTCTAGAGTCTCTAATACAGAGGGAAATGTGAGTGTGCTCAGAACAATCAACTGTGTTTCCTACACACGGACCATATCTAGTTCAACACTGTTTCTGAAACTGATACAAACCACAGGACCTCTAACATCCAATGCTTTTCAGTTAAGAGGGAGAAACGTGTGAGCTTTGTGAACAATGTAGCTTCGTTTGAGCTGAAAAGTGACTGTGTTTACCTGAAAAGAAGTCTTGCTTGTAGGAAGACACACGCCTGGCATTTAACTCCGTTTCTGAAGGGAAACACACGGCACAGTTCTCATCCATGAAACACACCCTGCTTTAGAGCAAGAAGCACGCTCTTGCTTTCTAGAGTCTCTAATACAGAGGGAAATGTGAGTGTGCTCAGAACAAAAGAACTGTGTTTCCTACACACACAGACCATATCTAGTTCAAGTCTGTTTCTGAAACTGATACAAACCACAGGTCCTCTAACATCCAATGCTTTTCACATAAGAGCGAGAAACGTGTGAGCTTCGTGAACAATGTAGCTTCGTTTGAGCTGAAAAGTGACTGAGTTTTCCTGAAACGAAGTCTTGCTTGTAGGAACACACACGCCTGGCATTTAACTCCGTTTCTGAAGGGAAACACATGGCACAGTTCTCATCCATGAAACACACTCTACTTTAGAGCAAGAAGCACGCTCTTGCTTTCTAGAGTCTCTAATACAGAGGGAAACGTGAGTGTGCTCAGAAAAAAAGAACTGTGTTTCCTACACACACGGACCATATCTAGTTCAACTCTGTTTCTGAAACTGATACAAACCACAGGTCCTCTAACATCCACTGCTTTTCAGTTAAGAGGGAGAAACGTGTGAGCTTCGTGAACAATGTAGCTTCGTTTGAGCTGAAAAGTGACTGCGTTTACCTGAAAAGAAGTCTTGATTGTTGGAAGACACACGTCTGGCATTTAACTCCATTTCTGAAGGGAAACACACGGCACAGTTCTCTTCCATGTAACACAAATTGCTTTAGAGCAAGAAGGATGCTCTTGCTTTCTAGAGTCTCTAATACAGAGGGAAACTTGAGTGTGCTCAGAACAAAAGAACTGTGTTTCCTACACACACGGACCATATCTAGTTCAACTCTGTTTCTGAAACTGATACAAACCACAGGTAATCTAACATCTAATGCTTTTCAGTTAGGAGCGAGAAACGTGTGGGCTTCCTGAACAATGTAGCTTCGTTTGAGGTGAAAAGTGACTGAGTTTACCTGAAACGAAGTCTTGCTTGAAAAAGACACAGAGTCTGGCATTTAACTCCGCTTCTGAAGGGAAACACACGACACAGTCCTCTTCCATGAAACACACTCTGCTTTAGAGCAAGAAGCACGCTCTTGCTTTCTAGAGTCTCTAATATAGAGGGAAACGTGAGTGTGTTCAGAACAAAAGAACTGTGTTTCCTATACACACAGACCATATCTAGTTCAAGTCTCTTTCTGAAACTGAAACAAACAACAGGTCCTCTAACATCCAATGCTTTTCACATAAGAGCGAGAAACGTGTGAGCTTCGTGAACAATGTAGCTTCGTTTGAGCTGAAAAGTGACTGTGTATACCTGAAACGAAGTCTTGCTTGTAGGGAGGCACAGAGCCTGGCATTTAACTCCGTTTCTGAAGGGAAACACACGGCCCAGTTCTCATCCATGAAACACACTCTGCATTAGAGCAAGAAGCACGCTCTTGGTTTCTAGAGTCTCTACTACAGAGGGAAACGTGAGTGTGCTCAGAACAAAAGAACTGTGTTTCCTACACACACGGACCATATCTAGTTCAACTCTGTTTCTGAAACTGATACAAACCACAGGTCCTCTAACATCTAATGCTTTTCAGTTAAGAGCGAGAAACGTGTGGGCTTCGTGAACAATGTAGCTTCGTTTGAGGTGAAAAGTGACTGAGTTTACCTGAAACGAAGTCTTGCTTGAAGAAAGACACAGAGTCTGACATTTAACTCTGTTTCTGAAGGGAAATACACGGCACAGTCCTCTTCCATGAAACACACTCTGCTTTAGAGCAAGAAGCACGCTCTTGCTTTCTAGAGTCTCTAATACAGAGGGAAACGTGAGTGTGCTCAGAAAAAAAGAACTGTGTTTCCTACACACACGGACCATATCTAGTTCAACTCTGTTTCTGAAACTGATACAAACCACAGGTCCTCTAACATCCACTGCTTTTCAGTTAAGAGCGAGAAACGTGTGAGCTTCGTGAACAATGTAGCTTCGTTTGAGCTGAAAAGTGACTGTGTGTACCTGAAACGATGTCTTGCTTGTAGGAAGACACACGTCTGGCATTTAACTCCGTTTCTGAAGGGAAACACACGGCACAGTTCTCTTCCATGGAACACACTCTGCTTTAGAGCAAGAAGGATGCTCTTGCTTTCTAGAGTCTCTAATACAGAGGGAAACATGAGTGTGCTCAGAAAAAAAGAACTGTGTTTCCTATACACACAGACCATATCTAGTTCAAGTCTGTTTCTGAAACTGAAACAAACAACAGGTCCTCTAACATCCAATGCTTTTCACATAAGAGCGAGAAACGTGTGAGCTTCGTGAACAATGTAGCTTCGTTTGAGCTGAAAAGTGACTGTGTTTACCTGAAACGAAGTCTTGCTCGTAGGGAGGCACAGAGCCTGGCATTTAACTCCCTTTCTGAAGGGAAACACACGCACAGTTCTCATCCATGAAACACACTCTGCTTTAGAGGAAGAAGGATGCTCTTGCTTTCTAGAGTCTCTAATACAGAGGGAAACGTGAGTGTGCTCAGAACAAAAGAACTGTGTTTCCTACACACACAGACCATATCTAGTTCAACTCTGTTTCTGAAACTGATACAAACCACAGGTCCTCTAACATCCAATGCTTATCAGTTAAGAGCGAGAAGCGTGTGAGCTTCGTGAACAATGTAGCTTCATTTGAGCTGAAAAGTGACTGCGTTTACATGAAACGAAGTCTTCCTTGAAGAAAGACACAGAGCCTGGCATTTAACTCCGTTTCTGAAGGGAAACACACGGCCCAGTTCTCATCCATGAAACACACTCTGCATTAGAGCAAGAAGCACGCTCTTGGTTTCTAGAATCTCTACTACAGAGGGAAACGTGAGTGTGCTCAGAACAAAAGAACTGTGTTTCCTACACACACGGACCATATCTAGTTCAACTCTGTTTCTGAAACTGATACAAACCACAGGA
Source organism: Onychomys leucogaster (assembly GCA_949786385.1). Classification (NCBI taxonomy): domain Eukaryota; kingdom Metazoa; phylum Chordata; class Mammalia; order Rodentia; family Cricetidae; genus Onychomys; species Onychomys leucogaster. Next base: position 1,307,653 of record CATKUP010000113.1, read on the forward strand.
CCTCTAACATCCAATGCTTTTCAGTTAAGAGGGAGAAACGTGTGAGCTTTGTGAACAATGTAGCTTCGTTTGAGCTGAAAAGTGACTGTGTTTACCTGAAAAGAAGTCTTGCTTGAAGGAAGACACACGCCTGGCATTTAACTCCGTTTCTGAAGGGAAACACACGGCACAGTCCTCTTCCATGAAACACACTCTGCTTTAGAGCAAGAAGCACGCTCTTGCTTTCTAGAGTATCTAATATAGAGGGAAACGTGAGTGTGTTCAGAACAAAAGAACTGTGTTTCCTATACACACAGACCATATCTAGTTCAAGTCTGTTTCTGAAACTGATACAAACCACAGGTCCTCTAACATCCAATGCTTTTCACATAAGAGCGAGAAACGTGTGAGCTTCGTGAACAATGTAGCTTCGTTTGAGCTGAAAAGTGACTGAGTTTTCCTGAAACGAAGTCTTGCTTGTAGGAACACACACGCCTGGCATTTAACTCCGTTTCTGAAGGGAAACACATGGCACAGTTCTCATCCATGAAACACACTCTACTTTAGAGCAAGAAGCACGCTCTTGCTTTCTAGAGTCTCTAATACAGAGGGAAACGTGAGTGTGCTCAGAAAAAAAGAACTGTGTTTCCTACACACACGGACCATATCTAGTTCAACTCTGTTTCTGAAACTGATACAAACCACAGGTCCTCTAACATCCACTGCTTTTCAGTTAAGAGGGAGAAACGTGTGAGCTTCGTGAACAATGTAGCTTCGTTTGAGCTGAAAAGTGACTGCGTTTACCTGAAAAGAAGTCTTGATTGTTGGAAGACACACGTCTGGCATTTAACTCCATTTCTGAAGGGAAACACACGGCACAGTTCTCTTCCATGTAACACAAATTGCTTTAGAGCAAGAAGGATGCTCTTGCTTTCTAGAGTCTCTAATACAGAGGGAAACTTGAGTGTGCTCAGAACAAAAGAACTGTGTTTCCTACACACACGGACCATATCTAGTTCAACTCTGTTTCTGAAACTGATACAAACCACAGGTAATCTAACATCTAATGCTTTTCAGTTAGGAGCGAGAAACGTGTGGGCTTCCTGAACAATGTAGCTTCGTTTGAGGTGAAAAGTGACTGAGTTTACCTGAAACGAAGTCTTGCTTGAAAAAGACACAGAGTCTGGCATTTAACTCCGCTTCTGAAGGGAAACACACGACACAGTCCTCTTCCATGAAACACACTCTGCTTTAGAGCAAGAAGCACGCTCTTGCTTTCTAGAGTCTCTAATATAGAGGGAAACGTGAGTGTGTTCAGAACAAAAGAACTGTGTTTCCTATACACACAGACCATATCTAGTTCAAGTCTCTTTCTGAAACTGAAACAAACAACAGGTCCTCTAACATCCAATGCTTTTCACATAAGAGCGAGAAACGTGTGAGCTTCGTGAACAATGTAGCTTCGTTTGAGCTGAAAAGTGACTGTGTATACCTGAAACGAAGTCTTGCTTGTAGGGAGGCACAGAGCCTGGCATTTAACTCCGTTTCTGAAGGGAAACACACGGCCCAGTTCTCATCCATGAAACACACTCTGCATTAGAGCAAGAAGCACGCTCTTGGTTTCTAGAGTCTCTACTACAGAGGGAAACGTGAGTGTGCTCAGAACAAAAGAACTGTGTTTCCTACACACACGGACCATATCTAGTTCAACTCTGTTTCTGAAACTGATACAAACCACAGGTCCTCTAACATCTAATGCTTTTCAGTTAAGAGCGAGAAACGTGTGGGCTTCGTGAACAATGTAGCTTCGTTTGAGGTGAAAAGTGACTGAGTTTACCTGAAACGAAGTCTTGCTTGAAGAAAGACACAGAGTCTGACATTTAACTCTGTTTCTGAAGGGAAATACACGGCACAGTCCTCTTCCATGAAACACACTCTGCTTTAGAGCAAGAAGCACGCTCTTGCTTTCTAGAGTCTCTAATACAGAGGGAAACGTGAGTGTGCTCAGAAAAAAAGAACTGTGTTTCCTACACACACGGACCATATCTAGTTCAACTCTGTTTCTGAAACTGATACAAACCACAGGTCCTCTAACATCCACTGCTTTTCAGTTAAGAGCGAGAAACGTGTGAGCTTCGTGAACAATGTAGCTTCGTTTGAGCTGAAAAGTGACTGTGTGTACCTGAAACGATGTCTTGCTTGTAGGAAGACACACGTCTGGCATTTAACTCCGTTTCTGAAGGGAAACACACGGCACAGTTCTCTTCCATGGAACACACTCTGCTTTAGAGCAAGAAGGATGCTCTTGCTTTCTAGAGTCTCTAATACAGAGGGAAACATGAGTGTGCTCAGAAAAAAAGAACTGTGTTTCCTATACACACAGACCATATCTAGTTCAAGTCTGTTTCTGAAACTGAAACAAACAACAGGTCCTCTAACATCCAATGCTTTTCACATAAGAGCGAGAAACGTGTGAGCTTCGTGAACAATGTAGCTTCGTTTGAGCTGAAAAGTGACTGTGTTTACCTGAAACGAAGTCTTGCTCGTAGGGAGGCACAGAGCCTGGCATTTAACTCCCTTTCTGAAGGGAAACACACGCACAGTTCTCATCCATGAAACACACTCTGCTTTAGAGGAAGAAGGATGCTCTTGCTTTCTAGAGTCTCTAATACAGAGGGAAACGTGAGTGTGCTCAGAACAAAAGAACTGTGTTTCCTACACACACAGACCATATCTAGTTCAACTCTGTTTCTGAAACTGATACAAACCACAGGTCCTCTAACATCCAATGCTTATCAGTTAAGAGCGAGAAGCGTGTGAGCTTCGTGAACAATGTAGCTTCATTTGAGCTGAAAAGTGACTGCGTTTACATGAAACGAAGTCTTCCTTGAAGAAAGACACAGAGCCTGGCATTTAACTCCGTTTCTGAAGGGAAACACACGGCCCAGTTCTCATCCATGAAACACACTCTGCATTAGAGCAAGAAGCACGCTCTTGGTTTCTAGAATCTCTACTACAGAGGGAAACGTGAGTGTGCTCAGAACAAAAGAACTGTGTTTCCTACACACACGGACCATATCTAGTTCAACTCTGTTTCTGAAACTGATACAAACCACAGGACCTCTAACATCCAATGCTTTTCAGTTAAGAGGGAGAAACGTGTGAGCTTTGTGAACAATGTAGCTTCGTTTGAGCTGAAAAGTGACTGTGTTTACCTGAAAAGAAGTCTTGCTTGAAGGAAGACACACGCCTGGCATTTAACTCCGTTTCTGAAGGGAAACACACGGCACAGTTCTCATCCATGAAACACACTCTGCTTTAGAGCAAGAAGCACGCTCTTGCTTTCTAGAGTCTCTAATACAGAGGGAAATGTGAGTGTGCTCAGAACAAAAGAACTGTGTTTCCTACACACACAGACCATATCTAGTTCAAGTCTGTTTCTGAAACTGATACAAACAACAGGTCCTCTAACATCCAATGCTTTTCAGGTAAGAGCGAGAAACGTGTGAGCTTCGTGAACAATTTAGCTTCGTTTGAGCTGAAAAGTGACTGAGTTTTCCTGAAACGAAGTCTTGCTTGTAGGAAGACACACGCCTGGCATTTAACTCCGTTTCTGAAGGGAAACACATGGCCCAGTTCTCATCCATGAAACACACTCTGCTTTAGAGCAAGAAGCACGCTCTTGCTTTCTAGAGTCTCTAATACAGAGGGAAACGTGAGTGTGCTCAGAAAAAAAGAACTGTGTTTCCTACACACACGGACCATATCTAGTTCAACTCTGTTTCTGAAACTGATACAAACCACAGGTCCTCTAACATCCACTGCTTTTCAGTTAAGAGCGAGAAACGTGTGAGCTTCGTGAACAATGTAGCTTCGTTTGAGCTGAAAAGTGACTGCGTTTACCTGAAAAGAAGTCTTGATTGTAGGAAGACACACGTCTGGCATTTAACTCCGTTTCTGAAGGGAAACACACGGCACAGTTCTCTTCCATGTAACACAAATTGCTTTAGAGCAAGAAGGATGCTCTTGCTTTCTAGAGTCTCTAATACAGAGGGAAACTTGAGTGTGCTCAGAACAAAAGAACTGTGTTTCCTACACACACGGACCAAATCTAGTTCAACTCTGTTTCTGAAACTGATACAAACCACAGGTAATCTAACATCTAATGCTTTTCAGTTAGGAGCGAGAAACGTGTGGGCTTCCTGAACAATGTAGCTTCGTTTGAGGTGAAAAGTGACTGAGTTTACCTGAAACGAAGTCTTGCTTGAAAAAGACACAGAGTCTGGCATTTAACTCCGCTTCTGAAGGGAAACACACGACACAGTCCTCTTCCATGAAACACACTCTGCTTTAGAGCAAGAAGCACGCTCTTGCTTTCTAGAGTCTCTAATATAGAGGGAAACGTGAGTGTGTTCAGAACAAAAGAACTGTGTTTCCTATACACACAGACCATATCTAGTTCAAGTCTCTTTCTGAAACTGAAACAAACAACAGGTCCTCTAACATCCAATGCTTTTCACATAAGAGCGAGAAACGTGTGAGCTTCGTGAACAATGTAGCTTCGTTTGAGCTGAAAAGTGACTGTGTATACCTGAAACGAAGTCTTGCTTGTAGGGAGGCACAGAGCCTGGCATTTAACTCCGTTTCTGAAGGGAAACACACGGCCCAGTTCTCATCCATGAAACACACTCTGCATTAGAGCAAGAAGCACGCTCTTGGTTTCTAGAGTCTCTACTACAGAGGGAAACGTGAGTGTGCTCAGAACAAAAGAACTGTGTTTCCTACACACACGGACCATATCTAGTTCAACTCTGTTTCTGAAACTGATACAAACCACAGGTCCTCTAACATCTAATGCTTTTCAGTTAAGAGCGAGAAACGTGTGGGCTTCGTGAACAATGTAGCTTCGTTTGAGGCGAAAAGTGACTGAGTTTACCTGAAACGAAGTCTTGCTTGAAGAAAGACACAGAGTCTGACATTTAACTCCGTTTCTGAAGGGAAACACACGGCACAGTCCTCTTCCATGAAACACACTCTGCTTTAGAGCAAGAAGCACGCTCTTGCTTTCTAGAGTCTCTAATACAGAGGGAAATGTGAGTGTGCTCAGAACAAATAACTGTGTTCCCTACACACGGACCATATCTAGTTCAACTCTGTTTCTGAAACTGATACAAACTACAGGACCTCTAACATCCAATGCTTTTCAGTTAAGAGGGAGAAACGTGTGAGCTTTGTGAACAATGTAGCTTCGTTTGAGCTGAAAAGTGACTGTGTTTACCTGAAAAGAAGTCTTGCTTGTAGGAAGACACACGCCTGGCATTTAACTCCGTTTCTGAAGGGAAACACACGGCACAGTTCTCATCCATGAAACACACTCTGCTTTAGAGCAAGAAGCCCGCTCTTGCTTACTAGAGTCTCTAATACAGAGGGAAATGTGAGTGTGCTCAGAACAAAAGAACTGTGTTTCCTACACACACGGACCATATCTAGTTCAACTCTGTTTCTGAAACTGATACAAACCACAGGTCCTCTAACATCCACTGCTTTTCAGTTAAGAGCGAGAAACGTGTGAGCTTCGTGAACAATGTAGCTTCGTTTGAGCTGAAAAGTGACTGCGTTTACCTAAAACGAAGTCTTCCTTGAAGAAAGACACAGAGCCTGGCATTTAACTCCGTTTCTGAAGGGAAACACACGGCCCAGTTCTCATCCATGAAACACACTCTGCATTAGAGCAAGAAGCACGCTCTTGGTTTCTAGAGTCTCTACTACAGAGGGAAACGTGAGTGTGCTCAGAACAAAAGAACTGTGTTTCCTACACACACGGACCATATCTAGTTCAACTCTGTTTCTGAAACTGATACAAACCACAGGTCCTCTAACATCTAATGCTTTTCAGTTAAGAGCGAGAAACGTGTGGGCTTCGTGAACAATGTAGCTTCGTTTGAGGTGAAAAGTGACTGCGTTTACCTGAAACGAAGTCTTGCTTGAAGAAAGACACAGAGTCTGACATTTAACTCCGTTTCTGAAGGGAAACACACGGCACAGTCCTCTTCCATGAAACACACTCTGCTTTAGAGCAAGAAGCACGCTCTTGCTTTCTAGAGTCTCTAATACAGAGGGAAATGTGAGTGTGCTCAGAACAATCAACTGTGTTTCCTACACACGGACCATATCTAGTTCAACACTGTTTCTGAAACTGATACAAACCACAGGACCTCTAACATCCAATGCTTTTCAGTTAAGAGGGAGAAACGTGTGAGCTTTGTGAACAATGTAGCTTCGTTTGAGCTGAAAAGTGACTGTGTTTACCTGAAAAGAAGTCTTGCTTGTAGGAAGACACACGCCTGGCATTTAACTCCGTTTCTGAAGGGAAACACACGGCACAGTTCTCATCCATGAAACACACCCTGCTTTAGAGCAAGAAGCACGCTCTTGCTTTCTAGAGTCTCTAATACAGAGGGAAATGTGAGTGTGCTCAGAACAAAAGAACTGTGTTTCCTACACACACAGATCATATCTAATTGAACTCGGTTTCTGAAACTTATACAAACCATAGGTCCTCTAACATCCAATGCTTTTCAGTTAAGAGCGAGAAACGTGTGAGCTTCATGAAAAATGTAGCTTCGTTTGAGCTGAAAAGTGACTGCGTTTACCTGAAACGAAGTCTTGCTTGTAGGAAGACATGCGCCTGGAATTTAACTGTTTCTGAAGGAAAACACACGGCACAGTTCTCATCCATGAAACACACTCTGCTTTAGAGCAAGAAGGATGCTCTTGCTTTATAGAGTCTCTAATACAGAGGGAAACATTAGTGTGCTCAGAACAAAGAACTGTGTTTCCTACACACACGGACCATATCTAGTTCAACTCTGTTTCTGAAACTGATACAAACCACAGGTAATCTAACATCTAATGCTTTTCAGTTAGGAGCGAGAAACGTGTGGGCTTCGTGAACAATGTAGCTTCGTTTGAGGTGAAAAGTGACTGAGTTTACCTGAAACGAAGTCTTGCTTGAAGAAAGACACAGAGTCTGGCATTTAACTCCGCTTCTGAAGGGAAACACACGGCACAGTCCTCTTCCATGAAACACACTCTGCTTTAGAGCAAGAAGCACGCTCTTGCTTTCTAGAGTATCTAATATAGAGGGAAACGTGAGTGTGTTCAGAACAAAAGAACTGTGTTTCCTATACACACAGACCATATCTAGTTCAAGTCTGTTTCTGAAACTGATACAAACCACAGGTCCTCTAACATCCAATGCTTTTCACATAAGAGCGAGAAACGTGTGAGCTTCGTGAACAATGTAGCTTCGTTTGAGCTGAAAAGTGACTGAGTTTTCCTGAAACGAAGTCTTGCTTGTAGGAACACACACGCCTGGCATTTAACTCCGTTTCTGAAGGGAAACACATGGCACAGTTCTCATCCATGAAACACACTCTACTTTAGAGCAAGAAGCACGCTCTTGCTTTCTAGAGTCTCTAATACAGAGGGAAACGTGAGTGTGCTCAGAAAAAAAGAACTGTGTTTCCTACACACACGGACCATATCTAGTTCAACTCTGTTTCTGAAACTGATACAAACCACAGGTCCTCTAACATCCACTGCTTTTCAGTTAAGAGGGAGAAACGTGTGAGCTTCGTGAACAATGTAGCTTCGTTTGAGCTGAAAAGTGACTGCGTTTACCTGAAAAGAAGTCTTGATTGTTGGAAGACACACGTCTGGCATTTAACTCCATTTCTGAAGGGAAACACACGGCACAGTTCTCTTCCATGTAACACAAATTGCTTTAGAGCAAGAAGGATGCTCTTGCTTTCTAGAGTCTCTAATACAGAGGGAAACTTGAGTGTGCTCAGAACAAAAGAACTGTGTTTCCTACACACACGGACCATATCTAGTTCAACTCTGTTTCTGAAACTGATACAAACCACAGGTAATCTAACATCTAATGCTTTTCAGTTAGGAGCGAGAAACGTGTGGGCTTCCTGAACAATGTAGCTTCGTTTGAGGTGAAAAGTGACTGAGTTTACCTGAAACGAAGTCTTGCTTGAAAAAGACACAGAGTCTGGCATTTAACTCCGCTTCTGAAGGGAAACACACGACACAGTCCTCTTCCATGAAACACACTCTGCTTTAGAGCAAGAAGCACGCTCTTGCTTTCTAGAGTCTCTAATATAGAGGGAAACGTGAGTGTGTTCAGAACAAAAGAACTGTGTTTCCTATACACACAGACCATATCTAGTTCAAGTCTCTTTCTGAAACTGAAACAAACAACAGGTCCTCTAACATCCAATGCTTTTCACATAAGAGCGAGAAACGTGTGAGCTTCGTGAACAATGTAGCTTCGTTTGAGCTGAAAAGTGACTGTGTATACCTGAAACGAAGTCTTGCTTGTAGGGAGGCACAGAGCCTGGCATTTAACTCCGTTTCTGAAGGGAAACACACGGCCCAGTTCTCATCCATGAAACACACTCTGCATTAGAGCAAGAAGCACGCTCTTGGTTTCTAGAGTCTCTACTACAGAGGGAAACGTGAGTGTGCTCAGAACAAAAGAACTGTGTTTCCTACACACACGGACCATATCTAGTTCAACTCTGTTTCTGAAACTGATACAAACCACAGGTCCTCTAACATCTAATGCTTTTCAGTTAAGAGCGAGAAACGTGTGGGCTTCGTGAACAATGTAGCTTCGTTTGAGGTGAAAAGTGACTGAGTTTACCTGAAACGAAGTCTTGCTTGAAGAAAGACACAGAGTCTGACATTTAACTCTGTTTCTGAAGGGAAATACACGGCACAGTCCTCTTCCATGAAACACACTCTGCTTTAGAGCAAGAAGCACGCTCTTGCTTTCTAGAGTCTCTAATACAGAGGGAAACGTGAGTGTGCTCAGAAAAAAAGAACTGTGTTTCCTACACACACGGACCATATCTAGTTCAACTCTGTTTCTGAAACTGATACAAACCACAGGTCCTCTAACATCCACTGCTTTTCAGTTAAGAGCGAGAAACGTGTGAGCTTCGTGAACAATGTAGCTTCGTTTGAGCTGAAAAGTGACTGTGTGTACCTGAAACGATGTCTTGCTTGTAGGAAGACACACGTCTGGCATTTAACTCCGTTTCTGAAGGGAAACACACGGCACAGTTCTCATCCATGAAACACACTCTGCTTTAGAGCAAGAAGCCCGCTCTTGCTTACTAGAGTCTCTAATACAGAGGGAAATGTGAGTGTGCTCAGAACAAAAGAACTGTGTTTCCTACACACACGGACCATATCTAGTTCAACTCTGTTTCTGAAACTGATACAAACCACAGGTCCTCTAACATCCACTGCTTTTCAGTTAAGAGCGAGAAACGTGTGAGCTTCGTGAACAATGTAGCTTCGTTTGAGCTGAAAAGTGACTGCGTTTACCTAAAACGAAGTCTTCCTTGAAGAAAGACACAGAGCCTGGCATTTAACTCCGTTTCTGAAGGGAAACACACGGCCCAGTTCTCATCCATGAAACACACTCTGCATTAGAGCAAGAAGCACGCTCTTGGTTTCTAGAGTCTCTACTACAGAGGGAAACGTGAGTGTGCTCAGAACAAAAGAACTGTGTTTCCTACACACACGGACCATATCTAGTTCAACTCTGTTTCTGAAACTGATACAAACCACAGGTCCTCTAACATCCAATGCTTTTCAGTTAAGAGGGAGAAACGTGTGAGCTTTGTGAACAATGTAGCTTCGTTTGAGCTGAAAAGTGACTGTGTTTACCTGAAAAGAAGTCTTGCTTGTAGGAAGACACACGCCTGGCATTTAACTCCGTTTCTGAAGGGAAACACACGGCACAGTTCTCATCCATGAAACACACCCTGCTTTAGAGCAAGAAGCACGCTCTTGCTTTCTAGAGTCTCTAATACAGAGGGAAATGTGAGTGTGCTCAGAACAAAAGAACTGTGTTTCCTACACACACAGATCATATCTAATTGAACTCGGTTTCTGAAACTTATACAAACCATAGGTCCTCTAACATCCAATGCTTTTCAGTTAAGAGCGAGAAACGTGTGAGCTTCATGAAAAATGTAGCTTCGTTTGAGCTGAAAAGTGACTGCGTTTACCTGAAACGAAGTCTTGCTTGTAGGAAGACATGCGCCTGGAATTTAACTGTTTCTGAAGGAAAACACACGGCACAGTTCTCATCCATGAAACACACTCTGCTTTAGAGCAAGAAGGATGCTCTTGCTTTATAGAGTCTCTAATACAGAGGGAAACATTAGTGTGCTCAGAACAAAGAACTGTGTTTCCTACACACACGGACCATATCTAGTTCAACTCTGTTTCTGAAACTGATACAAACCACAGGTAATCTAACATCTAATGCTTTTCAGTTAGGAGCGAGAAACGTGTGGGCTTCGTGAACAATGTAGCTTCGTTTGAGGTGAAAAGTGACTGAGTTTACCTGAAACGAAGTCTTGCTTGAAGAAAGACACAGAGTCTGGCATTTAACTCCGCTTCTGAAGGGAAACACACGGCACAGTCCTCTTCCATGAAACACACTCTGCTTTAGAGCAAGAAGCACGCTCTTGCTTTCTAGAGTATCTAATATAGAGGGAAACGTGAGTGTGTTCAGAACAAAAGAACTGTGTTTCCTATACACACAGACCATATCTAGTTCAAGTCTGTTTCTGAAACTGATACAAACCACAGGTCCTCTAACATCCAATGCTTTTCACATAAGAGCGAGAAACGTGTGAGCTTCGTGAACAATGTAGCTTCGTTTGAGCTGAAAAGTGACTGAGTTTTCCTGAAACGAAGTCTTGCTTGTAGGAACACACACGCCTGGCATTTAACTCCGTTTCTGAAGGGAAACACATGGCACAGTTCTCATCCATGAAACACACTCTACTTTAGAGCAAGAAGCACGCTCTTGCTTTCTAGAGTCTCTAATACAGAGGGAAACGTGAGTGTGCTCAGAAAAAAAGAACTGTGTTTCCTACACACACGGACCATATCTAGTTCAACTCTGTTTCTGAAACTGATACAAACCACAGGTCCTCTAACATCCACTGCTTTTCAGTTAAGAGGGAGAAACGTGTGAGCTTCGTGAACAATGTAGCTTCGTTTGAGCTGAAAAGTGACTGCGTTTACCTGAAAAGAAGTCTTGATTGTTGGAAGACACACGTCTGGCATTTAACTCCATTTCTGAAGGGAAACACACGGCACAGTTCTCTTCCATGTAACACAAATTGCTTTAGAGCAAGAAGGATGCTCTTGCTTTCTAGAGTCTCTAATACAGAGGGAAACTTGAGTGTGCTCAGAACAAAAGAACTGTGTTTCCTACACACACGGACCATATCTAGTTCAACTCTGTTTCTGAAACTGATACAAACCACAGGTAATCTAACATCTAATGCTTTTCAGTTAGGAGCGAGAAACGTGTGGGCTTCCTGAACAATGTAGCTTCGTTTGAGGTGAAAAGTGACTGAGTTTACCTGAAACGAAGTCTTGCTTGAAAAAGACACAGAGTCTGGCATTTAACTCCGCTTCTGAAGGGAAACACACGACACAGTCCTCTTCCATGAAACACACTCTGCTTTAGAGCAAGAAGCACGCTCTTGCTTTCTAGAGTCTCTAATATAGAGGGAAACGTGAGTGTGTTCAGAACAAAAGAACTGTGTTTCCTATACACACAGACCATATCTAGTTCAAGTCTCTTTCTGAAACTGAAACAAACAACAGGTCCTCTAACATCCAATGCTTTTCACATAAGAGCGAGAAACGTGTGAGCTTCGTGAACAATGTAGCTTCGTTTGAGCTGAAAAGTGACTGTGTATACCTGAAACGAAGTCTTGCTTGTAGGGAGGCACAGAGCCTGGCATTTAACTCCGTTTCTGAAGGGAAACACACGGCCCAGTTCTCATCCATGAAACACACTCTGCATTAGAGCAAGAAGCACGCTCTTGGTTTCTAGAGTCTCTACTACAGAGGGAAACGTGAGTGTGCTCAGAACAAAAGAACTGTGTTTCCTACACACACGGACCATATCTAGTTCAACTCTGTTTCTGAAACTGATACAAACCACAGGTCCTCTAACATCTAATGCTTTTCAGTTAAGAGCGAGAAACGTGTGGGCTTCGTGAACAATGTAGCTTCGTTTGAGGTGAAAAGTGACTGAGTTTACCTGAAACGAAGTCTTGCTTGAAGAAAGACACAGAGTCTGACATTTAACTCTGTTTCTGAAGGGAAATACACGGCACAGTCCTCTTCCATGAAACACACTCTGCTTTAGAGCAAGAAGCACGCTCTTGCTTTCTAGAGTCTCTAATACAGAGGGAAACGTGAGTGTGCTCAGAAAAAAAGAACTGTGTTTCCTACACACACGGACCATATCTAGTTCAACTCTGTTTCTGAAACTGATACAAACCACAGGTCCTCTAACATCCACTGCTTTTCAGTTAAGAGCGAGAAACGTGTGAGCTTCGTGAACAATGTAGCTTCGTTTGAGCTGAAAAGTGACTGTGTGTACCTGAAACGATGTCTTGCTTGTAGGAAGACACACGTCTGGCATTTAACTCCGTTTCTGAAGGGAAACACACGGCACAGTTCTCTTCCATGGAACACACTCTGCTTTAGAGCAAGAAGGATGCTCTTGCAATCTAGAGTCTCTAATACAGAGGGAAACATGAGTGTGCTCAGAAAAAAAGAACTGTGTTTCCTATACACACAGACCATATCTAGTTCAAGTCTGTTTCTGAAACTGAAACAAACAACAGGTCCTCTAACATCCAATGCTTTTCACATAAGAGCGAGAAACGTGTGAGCTTCGTGAACAATGTAGCTTCGTTTGAGCTGAAAAGTGACTGTGTTTACCTGAAACGAAGTCTTGCTCGTAGGGAGGCACAGAGCCTGGCATTTAACTCCCTTTCTGAAGGGAAACACACGCACAGTTCTCATCCATGAAACACACTCTGCTTTAGAGGAAGAAGGATGCTCTTGCTTTCTAGAGTCTCTAATACAGAGGGAAACGTGAGTGTGCTCAGAACAAAAGAACTGTGTTTCCTACACACACAGACCATATCTAGTTCAACTCTGTTTCTGAAACTGATACAAACCACAGGTCCTCTAACATCCAATGCTTATCAGTTAAGAGCGAGAAGCGTGTGAGCTTCGTGAACAATGTAGCTTCATTTGAGCTGAAAAGTGACTGCGTTTACATGAAACGAAGTCTTCCTTGAAGAAAGACACAGAGCCTGGCATTTAACTCCGTTTCTGAAGGGAAACACACGGCCCAGTTCTCATCCATGAAACACACTCTGCATTAGAGCAAGAAGCACGCTCTTGGTTTCTAGAATCTCTACTACAGAGGGAAACGTGAGTGTGCTCAGAACAAAAGAACTGTGTTTCCTACACACACGGACCATATCTAGTTCAACTCTGTTTCTGAAACTGATACAAACCACAGGACCTCTAACATCCAATGCTTTTCAGTTAAGAGGGAGAAACGTGTGAGCTTTGTGAACAATGTAGCTTCGTTTGAGCTGAAAAGTGACTGTGTTTACCTGAAAAGAAGTCTTGCTTGAAGGAAGACACACGCCTGGCATTTAACTCCGTTTCTGAAGGGAAACACACGGCACAGTTCTCATCCATGAAACACACTCTGCTTTAGAGCAAGAAGCACGCTCTTGCTTTCTAGAGTCTCTAATACAGAGGGAAATGTGAGTGTGCTCAGAACAAAAGAACTGTGTTTCCTACACACACAGACCATATCTAGTTCAAGTCTGTTTCTGAAACTGATACAAACAACAGGTCCTCTAACATCCAATGCTTTTCAGGTAAGAGCGAGAAACGTGTGAGCTTCGTGAACAATTTAGCTTCGTTTGAGCTGAAAAGTGACTGAGTTTTCCTGAAACGAAGTCTTGCTTGTAGGAAGACACACGCCTGGCATTTAACTCCGTTTCTGAAGGGAAACACATGGCACAGTTCTCATCCATGAAACACACTCTGCTTTAGAGCAAGAAGCACGCTCTTGCTTTCTAGAGTCTCTAATACAGAGGGAAACGTGAGTGTGCTCAGAAAAAAAGAACTGTGTTTCCTACACACACGGACCATATCTAGTTCAACTCTGTTTCTGAAACTGATACAAACCACAGGTCCTCTAACATCCACTGCTTTTCAGTTAAGAGCGAGAAACGTGTGAGCTTCGTGAACAATGTAGCTTCGTTTGAGCTGAAAAGTGACTGCGTTTACCTGAAAAGAAGTCTTGATTGTAGGAAGACACACGTCTGGCATTTAACTCCGTTTCTGAAGGGAAACACACGGCACAGTTCTCTTCCATGTAACACAAATTGCTTTAGAGCAAGAAGGATGCTCTTGCTTTCTAGAGTCTCTAATACAGAGGGAAACTTGAGTGTGCTCAGAACAAAAGAACTGTGTTTCCTACACACACGGACCATATCTAGTTCAACTCTGTTTCTGAAACTGATACAAACCACAGGTAATCTAACATCTAATGCTTTTCAGTTAGGAGCGAGAAACGTGTGGGCTTCCTGAACAATGTAGCTTCGTTTGAGGTGAAAAGTGACTGAGTTTACCTGAAACGAAGTCTTGCTTGAAAAAGACACAGAGTCTGGCATTTAACTCCGCTTCTGAAGGGAAACACACGACACAGTCCTCTTCCATGAAACACACTCTGCTTTAGAGCAAGAAGCACGCTCTTGCTTTCTAGAGTCTCTAATATAGAGGGAAACGTGAGTGTGTTCAGAACAAAAGAACTGTGTTTCCTATACACACAGACCATATCTAGTTCAAGTCTGTTTCTGAAACTGAAACAAACAACAGGTCCTCTAACATCCAATGCTTTTCACATAAGAGCGAGTAACGTGTGAGCTTCGTGAACAATGTAGCTTCGTTTGAGCTGAAAATTGACTGTGTTTACCTGAAACGAAGTCTTGCTTGTAGGGAGGCACAGAGCCTGGCATTTAACTCCGTTTCTGAAGGGAAACACACGGCACAGTTCTCATCCATGAAACACACTCTGCTTTAGATGAAGAAGGATGCTCTTGCTTTCTAGAGTCTCTAATACAGAGGGAAACGTGAGTGTGCTCAGAACAAAAGAACTGTGTTTCCTACACACACAGACCATATCTAGTTCAACTCTGTTTCTGAAACTGATACAATCCACATGGCCGCTAACATCCAATGCTTTTCAGTTAAGAGCGAGAAACGTGTGAGCTTCGTGAACAATGTAGCTTCGTTTGAGCTGAAAAGTGACTGCGTTTACTTGAAACGAAGTCTTCCTTGAAGAAAGACACAGAGCCTGGCATTTAACTCCGTTTCTGAAGGGAAACACACGGCCCAGTTCTCATCCATGAAACACACTCTGCATTAGAGCAAGAAGCACGCTCTTGGTTTCTAGAGTCTCTACTACAGAGGGAAACGTGAGTGTGCTCAGAACAAAAGAACTGTGTTTCCTACACACACGGACCATATCTAGTTCAACTCTGTTTCTGAAACTGATACAAACCACAGGTCCTCTAACATCTAATGCTTTTCAGTTAAGAGCGAGAAACGTGTGGGCTTCGTGAACAATGTAGCTTCGTTTGAGGCGAAAAGTGACTGAGTTTACCTGAAACGAAGTCTTGCTTGAAGAAAGACACAGAGTCTGACATTTAACTCCGTTTCTGAAGGGAAACACACGGCACAGTCCTCTTCCATGAAACACACTCTGCTTTAGAGCAAGAAGCACGCTCTTGCTTTCTAGAGTCTCTAATACAGAGGGAAATGTGAGTGTGCTCAGAACAAATAACTGTGTTCCCTACACACGGACCATATCTAGTTCAACTCTGTTTCTGAAACTGATACAAACTACAGGACCTCTAACATCCAATGCTTTTCAGTTAAGAGGGAGAAACGTGTGAGCTTTGTGAACAATGTAGCTTCGTTTGAGCTGAAAAGTGACTGTGTTTACCTGAAAAGAAGTCTTGCTTGTAGGAAGACACACGCCTGGCATTTAACTCCGTTTCTGAAGGGAAACACACGGCACAGTTCTCATCCATGAAACACACTCTGCTTTAGAGCAAGAAGCCCGCTCTTGCTTTCTAGAGTCTCTAATACAGAGGGAAATGTGAGTGTGCTCAGAACAAAAGAACTGTGTTTCCTACACACACAGACCATATCTAGTTCAAGTCTGTTTCTGAAACTGATACAAACAACAGGTCCTCTAACATCCAATGCTTTTCAGGTAAGAGCGAGAAACGTGTGAGCTTCGTGAACAATTTAGCTTCGTTTGAGCTGAAAAGTGACTGAGTTTACCTGAAACGAAGTCTTGCTTGTAAGAAGACACACGCCTGGCATTTAACTCCGTTTCTGAAGGGAAACACATGGCACAGTTCTCATCCATGAAACACACTCTGCTTTAGAGCAAGAAGCACGCTCTTGCTTTCTAGAGTCTCTAATGCAGAGGGAAACGTGAGTGTGCTCAGAAAAAAAGAACTGTGTTTCCTACACACACGGACCATATCTAGTTCAACTCTGTTTCTGAAACTGATACAAACCACAGGTCCTCTAACATCCACTGCTTTTCAGTTAAGAGCGAGAAACGTGTGAGCTTCGTGAACAATGTAGCTTCGTTTGAGCTGAAAAGTGACTGCGTTTACCTGAAACGAAGTCTTCCTTGAAGAAAGACACAGAGCCTGGCATTTAACTCCGTTTCTGAAGGGAAACACACGGCCCAGTTCTCATCCATGAAACACACTCTGCATTAGAGCAAGAAGCACGCTCTTGGTTTCTAGAGTCTCTACTACTTAGGGAAACGTGAGTGTGCTCAGAACAAAAGAACTGTGTTTCCTACACACACAGATCATATCTAATTGAACTCGGTTTCTGAAACTTATACAAACCATAGGTCCTCTAACATCCAATGCTTTTCAGTTAAGAGCGAGAAACGTGTGAGCTTCATGAAAAATGTTGCTTCGTTTGAGCTGAAAAGTGACTGCGTTTACCTGAAACGAAGTCTTGCTTGTAGGAAGACATGCGCCTGGCATTTAACTGTTTCTGAAGGGAAACACACGGCACAGTTCTCATCCATGAAACACACTCTGCTTTAGAGCAAGAAGGATGCTCTTGCTTTATAGAGTCTCTAATACAGAGTGAAACATTAGTGTGCTCAGAACAAAAGAACTGTGTTTCCTACACACACGGACCATATCTAGTTCAACTCTGTTTCTGAAACTGATACAAACCACAGGTAATCTAACATCTAATGCTTTTCATTTAGGAGCGAGAAACGTGTGGGCTTCGTGAACAATGTAGCTTCGTTTGAGGTGAAAAGTGACTGAGTTTACCTGAAACGAAGTCTTGCTTGAAGAAAGACACAGAGTCTGGCATTTAACTCCGCTTCTGAAGGGAAACACACGGCACAGTCCTCTTCCATGAAACACACTCTGCTTTAGAGCAAGAAGCACGCTCTTGCTTTCTAGAGTCTCTAATACAGAGGGAAATGTGAGTGTGCTCAGAACAAAAGAACTGTGTTTCCTACACACACAGACCATATCTAGTTCAAGTCTGTTTCTGAAACTGATACAAACAACAGGTCCTCTAACATCCAATGCTTTTCAGGTAAGAGCGAGAAACGTGTGAGCTTCGTGAACAATTTAGCTTCGTTTGAGCTGAAAAGTGACTGAGTTTTCCTGAAACGAAGTCTTGCTTGTAGGAAGACACACGCCTGGCATTTAACTCCGTTTCTGAAGGGAAACACATGGCACAGTTCTCATCCATGAAACACACTCTGCTTTAGAGCAAGAAGCACGCTCTTGCTTTCTAGAGTCTCTAATACAGAGGGAAACGTGAGTGTGCTCAGAAAAAAAGAACTGTGTTTCCTACACACACGGACCATATCTAGTTCAACTCTGTTTCTGAAACTGATACAAACCACAGGTCCTCTAACATCCAATGCTTTTCAGTTAAGAGGGAGAAACGTGTGAGCTTTGTGAACAATGTAGCTTCGTTTGAGCTGAAAAGTGACTGTGTTTACCTGAAAAGAAGTCTTGCTTGTAGGAAGACACACGCCTGGCATTTAACTCCGTTTCTGAAGGGAAACACACGGCACAGTTCTCATCCATGAAACACACTCTGCTTTAGAGCAAGAAGCCCGCTCTTGCTTTCTAGAGTCTCTAATACAGAGGGAAATGTGAGTGTGCTCAGAACAAAAGAACTGTGTTTCCTACACACACAGACCATATCTAGTTCAAGTCTGTTTCTGAAACTGATACAAACAACAGGTCCTCTAACATCCAATGCTTTTCAGGTAAGAGCGAGAAACGTGTGAGCTTCGTGAACAATTTAGCTTCGTTTGAGCTGAAAAGTGACTGAGTTTACCTGAAACGAAGTCTTGCTTGTAAGAAGACACACGCCTGGCATTTAACTCCGTTTCTGAAGGGAAACACATGGCACAGTTCTCATCCATGAAACACACTCTGCTTTAGAGCAAGAAGCACGCTCTTGCTTTCTAGAGTCTCTAATGCAGAGGGAAACGTGAGTGTGCTCAGAAAAAAAGAACTGTGTTTCCTACACACACGGACCATATCTAGTTCAACTCTGTTTCTGAAACTGATACAAACCACAGGTCCTCTAACATCCACTGCTTTTCAGTTAAGAGCGAGAAACGTGTGAGCTTCGTGAACAATGTAGCTTCGTTTGAGCTGAAAAGTGACTGCGTTTACCTGAAACGAAGTCTTCCTTGAAGAAAGACACAGAGCCTGGCATTTAACTCCGTTTCTGAAGGGAAACACACGGCCCAGTTCTCATCCATGAAACACACTCTGCATTAGAGCAAGAAGCACGCTCTTGGTTTCTAGAGTCTCTACTACTTAGGGAAACGTGAGTGTGCTCAGAACAAAAGAACTGTGTTTCCTACACACACAGATCATATCTAATTGAACTCGGTTTCTGAAACTTATACAAACCATAGGTCCTCTAACATCCAATGCTTTTCAGTTAAGAGCGAGAAACGTGTGAGCTTCATGAAAAATGTTGCTTCGTTTGAGCTGAAAAGTGACTGCGTTTACCTGAAACGAAGTCTTGCTTGTAGGAAGACATGCGCCTGGCATTTAACTGTTTCTGAAGGGAAACACACGGCACAGTTCTCATCCATGAAACACACTCTGCTTTAGAGCAAGAAGGATGCTCTTGCTTTATAGAGTCTCTAATACAGAGTGAAACATTAGTGTGCTCAGAACAAAAGAACTGTGTTTCCTACACACACGGACCATATCTAGTTCAACTCTGTTTCTGAAACTGATACAAACCACAGGTAATCTAACATCTAATGCTTTTCATTTAGGAGCGAGAAACGTGTGGGCTTCGTGAACAATGTAGCTTCGTTTGAGGTGAAAAGTGACTGAGTTTACCTGAAACGAAGTCTTGCTTGAAGAAAGACACAGAGTCTGGCATTTAACTCCGCTTCTGAAGGGAAACACACGGCACAGTCCTCTTCCATGAAACACACTCTGCTTTAGAGCAAGAAGCACGCTCTTGCTTTCTAGAGTCTCTAATACAGAGGGAAATGTGAGTGTGCTCAGAACAAAAGAACTGTGTTTCCTACACACACAGACCATATCTAGTTCAAGTCTGTTTCTGAAACTGATACAAACAACAGGTCCTCTAACATCCAATGCTTTTCAGGTAAGAGCGAGAAACGTGTGAGCTTCGTGAACAATTTAGCTTCGTTTGAGCTGAAAAGTGACTGAGTTTTCCTGAAACGAAGTCTTGCTTGTAGGAAGACACACGCCTGGCATTTAACTCCGTTTCTGAAGGGAAACACATGGCACAGTTCTCATCCATGAAACACACTCTGCTTTAGAGCAAGAAGCACGCTCTTGCTTTCTAGAGTCTCTAATACAGAGGGAAACGTGAGTGTGCTCAGAAAAAAAGAACTGTGTTTCCTACACACACGGACCATATCTAGTTCAACTCTGTTTCTGAAACTGATACAAACCACAGGTCCTCTAACATCCACTGCTTTTCAGTTAAGAGCGAGAAACGTGTGAGCTTCGTGAACAATGTAGCTTCGTTTGAGCTGAAAAGTGACTGCGTTTACCTGAAACGAAGTCTTGATTGTAGGAAGACACACGTCTGGCATTTAACTCCGTTTCTGAAGGGAAACACACGGCACAGTTCTCTTCCATGTAACACAAATTGCTTTAGAGCAAGAAGGATGCTCTTGCTTTCTAGAGTCTCTAATACAGAGGGAAACTTGAGTGTGCTCAGAACAAAAGAACTGTGTTTCCTACACACACGGACCATATCTAGTTCAACTCTGTTTCTGAAACTGATACAAACCACAGGTAATCTAACATCTAATGCTTTTCAGTTAGGAGCGAGAAACGTGTGGGCTTCCTGAACAATGTAGCTTCGTTTGAGGTGAAAAGTGACTGAGTTTACCTGAAACGAAGTCTTGCTTGAAAAAGACACAGAGTCTGGCATTTAACTCCGCTTCTGAAGGGAAACACACGACACAGTCCTCTTCCATGAAACACACTCTGCTTTAGAGCAAGAAGCACGCTCTTGCTTTCTAGAGTCTCTAATATAGAGGGAAACGTGAGTGTGTTCAGAACAAAAGAACTGTGTTTCCTATACACACAGACCATATCTAGTTCAAGTCTGTTTCTGAAACTGAAACAAACAACAGGTCCTCTAACATCCAATGCTTTTCACATAAGAGCGAGTAACGTGTGAGCTTCGTGAACAATGTAGCTTCGTTTGAGCTGAAAATTGACTGTGTTTACCTGAAACGAAGTCTTGCTTGTAGGGAGGCACAGAGCCTGGCATTTAACTCCGTTTCTGAAGGGAAACACACGGCACAGTTCTCATCCATGAAACACACTCTGCTTTAGATGAAGAAGGATGCTCTTGCTTTCTAGAGTCTCTAATACAGAGGGAAACGTGAGTGTGCTCAGAACAAAAGAACTGTGTTTCCTACACACACAGACCATATCTAGTTCAACTCTGTTTCTGAAACTGATACAATCCACATGGCCGCTAACATCCAATGCTTTTCAGTTAAGAGCGAGAAACGTGTGAGCTTCGTGAACAATGTAGCTTCGTTTGAGCTGAAAAGTGACTGCGTTTACTTGAAACGAAGTCTTCCTTGAAGAAAGACACAGAGCCTGGCATTTAACTCCGTTTCTGAAGGGAAACACACGGCCCAGTTCTCATCCATGAAACACACTCTGCATTAGAGCAAGAAGCACGCTCTTGGTTTCTAGAGTCTCTACTACAGAGGGAAACGTGAGTGTGCTCAGAACAAAAGAACTGTGTTTCCTACACACACGGACCATATCTAGTTCAACTCTGTTTCTGAAACTGATACAAACCACAGGTCCTCTAACATCTAATGCTTTTCAGTTAAGAGCGAGAAACGTGTGGGCTTCGTGAACAATGTAGCTTCGTTTGAGGCGAAAAGTGACTGAGTTTACCTGAAACGAAGTCTTGCTTGAAGAAAGACACAGAGTCTGACATTTAACTCCGTTTCTGAAGGGAAACACACGGCACAGTCCTCTTCCATGAAACACACTCTGCTTTAGAGCAAGAAGCACGCTCTTGCTTTCTAGAGTCTCTAATACAGAGGGAAATGTGAGTGTGCTCAGAACAAATAACTGTGTTCCCTACACACGGACCATATCTAGTTCAACTCTGTTTCTGAAACTGATACAAACTACAGGACCTCTAACATCCAATGCTTTTCAGTTAAGAGGGAGAAACGTGTGAGCTTTGTGAACAATGTAGCTTCGTTTGAGCTGAAAAGTGACTGTGTTTACCTGAAAAGAAGTCTTGCTTGTAGGAAGACACACGCCTGGCATTTAACTCCGTTTCTGAAGGGAAACACACGGCACAGTTCTCATCCATGAAACACACTCTGCTTTAGAGCAAGAAGCCCGCTCTTGCTTTCTAGAGTCTCTAATACAGAGGGAAATGTGAGTGTGCTCAGAATAAAAGAACTGTGTTTCCTACACACACAGACCATATCTAGTTCAAGTCTGTTTCTGAAACTGATACAAACAACAGGTCCTCTAACATCCAATGCTTTTCAGGTAAGAGCGAGAAACGTGTGAGCTTCGTGAACAATTTAGCTTCGTTTGAGCTGAAAAGTGACTGAGTTTACCTGAAACGAAGTCTTGCTTGTAAGAAGACACACGCCTGGCATTTAACTCCGTTTCTGAAGGGAAACACTAGGCACAGTTCTCATCCATGAAACACACTCTGCTTTAGAGCAAGAAGCACGCTCTTGCTTTCTAGAGTCTCTAATGCAGAGGGAAACGTGAGTGTGCTCAGAAAAAAAGAACTGTGTTTCCTACACACACGGACCATATCTAGTTCAACTCTGTTTCTGAAACTGATACAAACCACAGGTCCTCTAACATCCACTGCTTTTCAGTTAAGAGCGAGAAACGTGTGAGCTCGTGAACAATGTAGCTTCGTTTGAGCTGAAAAGTGACTGCGTTTACCTGAAACGAAGTCTTCCTTGAAGAAAGACACAGAGCCTGGCATTTAACTCCGTTTCTGAAGGGAAACACACGGCCCAGTTCTCATCCATGAAACACACTCTGCATTAGAGCAAGAAGCACGCTCTTGGTTTCTAGAGTCTCTACTACTTAGGGAAACGTGAGTGTGCTCAGAACAAAAGAACTGTGTTTCCTACACACACAGATCATATCTAATTGAACTCGGTTTCTGAAACTTATACAAACCATAGGTCCTCTAACATCCAATGCTTTTCAGTTAAGAGCGAGAAACGTGTGAGCTTCATGAAAAATGTTGCTTCGTTTGAGCTGAAAAGTGACTGCGTTTACCTGAAACGAAGTCTTGCTTGTAGGAAGACATGCGCCTGGCATTTAACTGTTTCTGAAGGGAAACACACGGCACAGTTCTCATCCATGAAACACACTCTGCTTTAGAGCAAGAAGGATGCTCTTGCTTTATAGAGTCTCTAATACAGAGTGAAACATTAGTGTGCTCAGAACAAAAGAACTGTGTTTCCTACACACACGGACCATATCTAGTTCAACTCTGTTTCTGAAACTGATACAAACCACAGGTAATCTAACATCTAATGCTTTTCATTTAGGAGCGAGAAACGTGTGGGCTTCGTGAACAATGTAGCTTCGTTTGAGGTGAAAAGTGACTGAGTTTACCTGAAACGAAGTCTTGCTTGAAGAAAGACACAGAGTCTGGCATTTAACTCCGCTTCTGAAGGGAAACACACGGCACAGTCCTCTTCCATGAAACACACTCTGCTTTAGAGCAAGAAGCACGCTCTTGCTTTCTAGAGTCTCTAATATAGAGGGAAACGTGAGTGTGTTCAGAACAAAAGAACTGTGTTTCCTATACACACAGACCATATCTAGTTCAAGTCTGTTTCTGAAACTGATACAAACCACAGGTCCTCTAACATCCAATGCTTTTCACATAAGAGCGAGAAACGTGTGAGCTTCGTGAACAATGTAGCTTCGTTTGAGCTGAAAAGTGACTGAGTTTTCCTGAAACGAAGTCTTGCTTGTAGGAACACACACGCCTGGCATTTAACTCCGTTTCTGAAGGGAAACACATGGCACAGTTCTCATCCATGAAACACACTCTACTTTAGAGCAAGAAGCACGCTCTTGCTTTCTAGAGTCTCTAATACAGAGGGAAACGTGAGTGTGCTCAGAAAAAAAGAACTGTGTTTCCTACACACACGGACCATATCTAATTCAACTCTGTTTCTGAAACTGATACAAACCACAGGTAATCTAACATGTAATGCTTTTCAGTTAGGAGCGAGAAACGTGTGGGCTTCCTGAACAATGTAGCTTCGTTTGAGGTGAAAAGTGACTGAGTTTACCTGAAACGAAGTCTTGATTGTAGGAAGACACACGTCTGGCATTTAACTCCGTTTCTGAAGGGAAACACACGGCACAGTTCTCTTCCATGTAACACAAATTGCTTTAGAGCAAGAAGGATGCTCTTGCTTTCTAGAGTCTCTAATACAGAGGGAAACTTGAGTGTGCTCAGAACAAAAGAACTGTGTTTCCTACACACACGGACCATATCTAGTTCAACTCTGTTTCTGAAACTGATACAAACCACAGGTAATCTAACATCTAATGCTTTTCAGTTAGGAGCGAGAAACGTGTGGGCTTCCTGAACAATGTAGCTTCGTTTGAGGTGAAAAGTGACTGAGTTTACCTGAAACGAAGTCTTGCTTGAAAAAGACACAGAGTCTGGCATTTAACTCCGCTTCTGAAGGGAAACACACGACACAGTCCTCTTCCATGAAACACACTCTGCTTTAGAGCAAGAAGCACGCTCTTGCTTTCTAGAGTCTCTAATATAGAGGGAAACGTGAGTGTGTTCAGAACAAAAGAACTGTGTTTCCTATACACACAGACCATATCTAGTTCAAGTCTCTTTCTGAAACTGAAACAAACAACAGGTCCTCTAACATCCAATGCTTTTCACATAAGAGCGAGAAACGTGTGAGCTTCGTGAACAATGTAGCTTCGTTTGAGCTGAAAAGTGACTGTGTATACCTGAAACGAAGTCTTGCTTGTAGGGAGGCACAGAGCCTGGCATTTAACTCCGTTTCTGAAGGGAAACACACGGCCCAGTTCTCATCCATGAAACACACTCTGCATTAGAGCAAGAAGCACGCTCTTGGTTTCTAGAGTCTCTACTACAGAGGGAAACGTGAGTGTGCTCAGAACAAAAGAACTGTGTTTCCTACACACACGGACCATATCTAGTTCAACTCTGTTTCTGAAACTGATACAAACCACAGGTCCTCTAACATCTAATGCTTTTCAGTTAAGAGCGAGAAACGTGTGGGCTTCGTGAACAATGTAGCTTCGTTTGAGGTGAAAAGTGACTGAGTTTACCTGAAATGAAGTCTTGCTTGAAGAAAGACACAGAGTCTGGCATTTAACTCCGTTTCTGAAGGGAAACACACGGCACAGTCCTCTTCCATGAAACACACTCTGCTTTAGAGCAAGAAGCACGCTCTTGCTTTCTAGAGTCTCTAATACAGAGGGAAACGTGAGTGTGCTCAGAAAAAAAGAACTGTGTTTCCTACACACACAGAACATATCTAATTCAACTCTGTTTCTGAAACTTATACAAACCATAGGTCCTCTAACATCCAATGCTTTTCAGTTAAGAGCGAGAAACCTGTGAGCTTCGTGAACAATGTAGCTTCGTTTGAGCTGAAAAGTGACTGCGTTTACCTGAAACGAAGTCTTGCTTGTAGGAAGACATGCGCCTGGCATTTAACTCTGTTTCTGAAGGGAAACACACGGCACAGTTTTCATCCATGAAACACACTCTGCTTTAGAGCAAGAAGCACGCTCTTGCTTTCTAGAGTCTCTAATACAGAGGGAAACGTGAGTGTGCTCAGAACAAAAGAACTGTGTTTCCTACACACACAGACCATATCTAGTTCAAGTCTGTTTCTGAAACTGATACAAACAACAGGTCCTCTAACATTCAATGCTTTTCAGGTAAGAGCGAGAAACGTGTGAGCTTTGTGAACAATGTAGCTTCGTTTGAGCTGAAAAGTGACTGTGTGTACCTGAAACGATGTCTTGCTTGTAGGAAGACACACGTCTGGCATTTAACTCCGTTTCTGAAGGGAAACACACGGCACAGTTCTCTTCCATGGAACACACTCTGCTTTAGAGCAAGAAGGATGCTCTTGCTTTCTAGAGTCTCTAATACAGAGGGAAACATGAGTGTGCTCAGAAAAAAAGAACTGTGTTTCCTACACACACAGATCATATCTAATTGAACTCGGTTTCTGAAACTTATACAAACCATAGGTCCTCTAACATCCAATGCTTTTCAGTTAAGAGCGAGAAACGTGTGAGCTTCATGAAAAATGTAGCTTCGTTTGAGCTGAAAAGTGACTGCGTTTACCTGAAACGAAGTCTTGCTTGTAGGAAGACATGCGCCTGGCATTTAACTCTGTTTCTGAAGGGAAACACACGGCACAGTTCTCATCCATGAAACACACTCTGCTTTAGAGCAAGAAGGATGCTCTTGCTTTATAGAGTCTCTAATACAGAGGGAAACATTAGTGTGCTCAGAACAAAAGAACTGTGTTTCCTACACACACGGACCATATCTAGTTCAACTCTGTTTCTGAAACTGATACAAACCACAGGTAATCTAACATCTAATGCTTTTCAGTTAGGAGCGAGAAACGTGTGGGCTTCGTGAACAATGTAGCTTCGTTTGAGGTGAAAAGTGACTGAGTTTACCTGAAACGAAGTCTTGCTTGAAGAAAGACACAGAGTCTGGCATTTAACTCCGCTTCTGAAGGGAAACACACGGCACAGTCCTCTTCCATGAACCACACTCTGCTTTAGAGCAAGAAGCACGCTCTTGCTTTCTAGAGTCTCTAATATAGAGAGAAACGTGAGTGTGTTCAGAACAAAAGAACTGTGTTTCCTATACACACAGACCATATCTAGTTCAAGTCTGTTTCTGAAACTGAAACAAACAACAGGTCCTCTAACATCCAATGCTTTTCACATAAGAGCGAGAAACGTGTGAGCTTCGTGAACAATGTAGCTTCGTTTGAGCTGAAAAGTGACTGTGTTTACCTGAAACGAAGTCTTGCTCGTAGGGAGGCACAGAGCCTGGCATTTAACTCCGTTTCTGAAGGGAAACACACGCACAGTTCTCATCCATGAAACACACTCTGCTTTAGAGGAAGAAGGATGCTCTTGCTTTCTAGAGTCTCTAATACAGAGGGAAACGTGAGTGTGCTCAGAACAAAAGAACTGTGTTTCCTACACACACAGACCATATCTAGTTCAACTCTGTTTCTGAAACTGATACAAACCACAGGTCCTCTAACATCCAATGCTTTTCAGTTAAGAGCGAGAAGCGTGTGAGCTTCGTGAACAATGTAGCTTCATTTGAGCTGAAAAGTGACTGCGTTTACATGAAACGAAGTCTTCCTTGAAGAAAGACACAGAGCCTGGCATTTAACTCCGTTTCTGAAGGGAAACACACGGCCCAGTTCTCATCCATGAAACACACTCTGCATTAGAGCAAGAAGCACGCTCTTGGTTTCTAGAATCTCTACTACAGAGGGAAACGTGAGTGTGCTCAGAACAAAAGAACTGTGTTTCCTACACACACGGACCATATCTAGTTCAACTCTGTTTCTGAAACTGATACAAACCACAGGACCTCTAACATCCAATGCTTTTCAGTTAAGAGGGAGAAACGTGTGAGCTTTGTGAACAATGTAGCTTCGTTTGAGCTGAAAAGTGACTGTGTTTACCTGAAAAGAAGTCTTGCTTGAAGGAAGACACACGCCTGGCATTTAACTCCGTTTCTGAAGGGAAACACACGGCACAGTTCTCATCCATGAAACACACTCTGCTTTAGAGCAAGAAGCACGCTCTTGCTTTCTAGAGTCTCTAATACAGAGGGAAATGTGAGTGTGCTCAGAACAAAAGAACTGTGTTTCCTACACACACAGACCATATCTAGTTCAAGTCTGTTTCTGAAACTGATACAAACAACAGGTCCTCTAACATCCAATGCTTTTCAGGTAAGAGCGAGAAACGTGTGAGCTTCGTGAACAATTTAGCTTCGTTTGAGCTGAAAAGTGACTGAGTTTTCCTGAAACGAAGTCTTGCTTGTAGGAAGACACACGCCTGGCATTTAACTCCGTTTCTGAAGGGAAACACATGGCACAGTTCTCATCCATGAAACACACTCTGCTTTAGAGCAAGAAGCACGCTCTTGCTTTCTAGAGTCTCTAATACAGAGGGAAACGTGAGTGTGCTCAGAAAAAAAAGAACTGTGTTTCCTACACACACGGACCATATCTAGTTCAACTCTGTTTCTGAAACTGATACAAACCACAGGTCCTCTAACATCCACTGCTTTTCAGTTAAGAGCGAGAAACGTGTGAGCTTCGTGAACAATGTAGCTTCGTTTGAGCTGAAAAGTGACTGCGTTTACCTGAAAAGAAGTCTTGATTGTAGGAAGACACACGTCTGGCATTTAACTCCGTTTCTGAAGGGAAACACACGGCACAGTTCTCTTCCATGTAACACAAATTGCTTTAGAGCAAGAAGGATGCTCTTGCTTTCTAGAGTCTCTAATACAGAGGGAAACTTGAGTGTGCTCAGAACAAAAGAACTGTGTTTCCTACACACACGGACCATATCTAGTTCAACTCTGTTTCTGAAACTGATACAAACCACAGGTAATCTAACATCTAATGCTTTTCAGTTAGGAGCGAGAATCGTGTGGGCTTCCTGAACAATGTAGCTTCGTTTGAGGTGAAAAGTGACTGAGTTTACCTGAAACGAAGTCTTGCTTGAAAAAGACACAGAGTCTGGCATTTAACTCCGCTTCTGAAGGGAAACACACGACACAGTCCTCTTCCATGAAACACACTCTGCTTTAGAGCAAGAAGCACGCTCTTGCTTTCTAGAGTCTCTAACATAGAGGGAAACGTGAGTGTGTTCAGAACAAAAGAACTGTGTTTCCTATACACACAGACCATATCTAGTTCAAGTCTGTTTCTGAAACTGAAACAAACAACAGGTCCTCTAACATCCAATGCTTTTCACATAAGAGCGAGAAACGTGTGAGCTTCGTGAACAATGTAGCTTCGTTTGAGCTGAAAAGTGACTGTGTATACCTGAAACGAAGTCTTGCTTGTAGGGAGGCACAGAGCCTGGCATTTAACTCCGTTTCTGAAGGGAAACACACGGCCCAGTTCTCATCCATGAAACACACTCTGCATTAGAGCAAGAAGCACGCTCTTCGTTTCTAGAATCTCTACTACAGAGGGAAACGTGAGTGTGCTCAGAACAAAAGAACTGTGTTTCCTACACACACGAACCATATCTAGTTCAACTCTGTTTCTGAAACTGATACAAACCACAGGTCCTCTAACATCTAATGCTTTTCAGTTAAGAGCGAGAAACGTGTGGGCTTCGTGAACAATGTAGCTTCGTTTGAGGTGAAAAGTGACTGAGTTTACCTGAAACGAAGTCTTGCTTGAAGAAAGACACAGAGTCTGACATTTAACTCTGTTTCTGAAGGGAAATACACGGCACAGTCCTCTTCCATGAAACACACTCTGCTTTAGAGCAAGAAGCACGCTCTTGCTTTCTAGAGTCTCTAATACAGAGGGAAACGTGAGTGTGCTCAGAAAAAAAGAACTGTGTTTCCTACACACACGGACCATATCTAGTTCAACTCTGTTTCTGAAACTGATACAAACCACAGGTCCTGTAACATCCACTGCTTTTCAGTTAAGAGCGAGAAACGTGTGAGCTTCGTGAACAATGTAGCTTCGTTTGAGCTGAAAAGTGACTGCGTTTACCTGAAACGAAGTCTTCCTTGAAGAAAGACACAGAGCCTGGCATTTAACTCCGTTTCTGAAGGGAAACACACGGCCCAGTTCTCATCCATGAAACACACTCTGCATTAGAGCAAGAAGCACACTCTTGGTTTCTAGAGTCTCTACTACAGAGGGAAACGTGAGTGTGCTCAGAACAAAAGAACTGTGTTTCCTACACACACGGACCATATCTAGTTCAACTCTGTTTCTGAAACTGATACAAACCACAGGTCCTCTAACATCTAATGCTTTTCAGTTAAGAGCGAGAAACGTGTGGGCTTCGTGAACAATGTAGCCTCGTTTGAGGTGAAAAGTGACTGAGTTTACCTGAAACGAAGTCTTGCTTGAAGAAAGACACAGAGTCTGACATTTAACTCCGTTTCTGAAGGGAAACACACGGCACAGTCCTCTTCCATGAAACACACTCTGCTTTAGAGCAAGAAGCACGCTCTTGCTTTCTAGAGTCTCTAATACAGAGGGAAATGTGAGTGTGCTCAGAACAAACAACTGTGTTTCCTACACACGGACCATATCTAGTTCAACTCTGTTTCTGAAACTGATACAAACCACAGGACCTCTAACATCCAATGCTTTTCAGTTAAGAGGGAGAAACGTGTGAGCTTGTGAACAATGTAGCTTCGTTTGAGCTGAAAAGTGACTGTGTTTACCTGAAAAGAAGTCTTGCTTGTAGGAAGACACACGCCTGGCATTTAACTCCATTTCTGAAGGGAAACACACGGCACAGTTCTCTTCCATGTAACACAAACTGCTTTAGAGCAAGAAGGATGCTCTTGCTTTCTAGAGTCTCTAATACAGAGGGAAACTTGAGTGTGCTCAGAACAAAAGAACTGTGTTTCCTACACACGGACCATATCTAGTTCAACTCTGTTTCTGAAACTGATACAAACCACAGGTAATCTAACATCTAATGCTTTTCAGTTAGGAGCGAGAAACGTGTGGGCTTCCTGAACAATGTAGCTTCGTTTGAGGTGAAAAGTGACTGAGTTTACCTGAAACGAAGTCTTGCTTGAAAAAGACACAGAGTCTGGCATTTAACTCCGCTTCTGAAGGGAAACACACGGCACAGTCCTCTTCAATGAAACACACTCTGCTTTAGAGCAAGAAGCACGCTCTTGCTTTCTAGAGTCTCTAATACAGAGGGAAATGTGAGTGTGCTCAGAACAAACAACTGTGTTTCCTACACACGGACCATATCTAGTTCAACTCTGTTTCTGAAACTGATACAAACCACAGGTCCTCTAACATCCAATGCTTTTCAGTTAAGAGGGAGAAACGTGTGAGCTTTGTGAACAATGTAGCTTCTTTTGAGCTGAAAAGTGACAGTGTTTACCTGAAACGAAGTCTTGCTTTTAGGAAGACACACGCCTGGCATTTAACTCCGTTTCTGAAGGGAAATACACGGCACAGTTCTCTTCCATGAAACACACTCTGCTTTAGAGCATAAGCACGCTCTTGCTTTCTAGTTTCTCTAATACAGAGGAACACGTGAGTGTGCTCAGAACAAAAGAACTGTGTTTCCTACACACAAAGACCATATCTAGTTCAACTCTGTTTCTGAAACTGATACAAACCACAGGTCCTCTAACATCCAATGCTTTTCAGTTAAGAGCGAGAAACATGTGAGCTTCGTGAACAATGTAGCTTCGTTTGAGCTGAAAAGTGACTGCGTTTACCTGAAATGAAGTCTTCCTTGAAGAAAGTCACAGAGCTTGGCATTTAACTCCGTTTCTTAAGGGAAACACACGGCCCAGTTCTCATCCATGAAACACACTCTGCATTAGAGCAAGAAGCACACTCTTGTTTCTAGAGTCTCTACTACAGAGGGAAACGTAAGTGTGCTCAGAACAAAAGAACTGTGTTTCCTACACACATGGACCATATCTAGTTCAACTCTGTTTCTAAAATTGATACAAACCACAGGTCGTCTAACATCCAATGCTTTTCAGTTAAGAGCGAGAAACGTGTGAGCTTCGTGAACAATGTAGCTTCGTTTGAGCTGAAAAGTGACTGTGTTTACCTGAAAAGAAGTCTTGATTGGAGGAAGACACACGTCTGGCATTTAACTCCGTTTCTGAAGGGAAACACACGGCACAGTTCTCATCCATGAAACACACTCTGCTTTAGAGCAAGAAGCACGCTCTTGCTTTCTAGAGTCTCTAATACAGAGGGAAACGTGAGTGTGTTCCGAACAAAAGAACTGTGTTTCCTATACACACAGACCATATCTAGTTCAAGTCTGTTTCTGAAACTGAAACAAACAACAGGTCCTCTAACATCAAATTCTTTTCACATAAGAGCGAGAAACATGTGAGCTTTGTGAACAATGCAGCTTCGTTTGAGCTGAAAAGTGACTGTGTTTACCTGAAACGAAGTCTTGCTTGTAGGGAGGCACAGAGCCTGGCATTTAACTCCGTTTCAGAAGGAAAACACACGGCACAGTTCTCATCCATGAAACACACTCTGCTTTAGAGCAAGAAGGATGCTCTTGCTTTCTAGAGTCTCTAATACAGAGGGAAACGTGAGTGTGCTCAGAAAAAAAGAACTGTGTTTCCTACACACACGGACCATATCTAGTTCAACTCTGTTTCTTAAACTGATACAAACCACAGGTCCTCTAACATCCAATGCTTTTCAGTTAAGAGCAAGAAGCGTGTGAGCTTCGTGAACAATGTAGCTTCGTTTGAGCTGAAAAGTGACTGCGTTTACCTGAAACGAAGTCTTCCTTGAAGAAAGACACAGAGTCTGGCATTTAACTCCGTTTCTGAAGGGAAACACACGGAACAGTCCTCTTCCATGAAACACACTCTGCTTTAGAGCAAGAAGCACGCTCTTGCTTTCTAGAGTCTCTAATACAGAGGGAAATGTGAGTGTGCTGAGAACAAATAACTGTGTTTCCTACACACGGACCATATCTAGTTCAACTCTGTTTCTGAAACTGATACAAACCACAGGACCTCTAACATCCAATGCTTTTCAGGTAAGAGCGAGAAACGTGTGAGCTTCGTGAACAATTTAGCTTCGTTTGAGCTGAAAAGTGACTGAGTTTACCTGAAACGAAGTCTTGCTTTTAGGAAGACACACGCCTGGCATTTAACTCCGTTTCTGAAGGGAAACACATGGCACAGTTCTCATCCATGAAACACACTCTGCTTTAGAGCAAGAAGCACGCTCTTGCTTTCTAGAGTCTCTAATACAGAGGGAAACGTGAGTGTGCTCAGAAAAAAAGAACTGTGTTTCCTACACACACGGACCATACCTAGTTCAACTCTGTTTCTGAAACTGATACAAACCACAGGTCCTCTAACATCCACTGCTTTTCAGTTAAGAGCGAGAAACGTGTGAGCTTCGTGAACAATGTTGCTTCCTTTGAGCTGAAAAGTGACTGCGTTTACCTGAAAAGAAGGCTTGATTGTAGGAAGACACACGTCTGGCATTTAACTCCGTTTCTGAAGGGAAACACACGGCACAGTTCTCTTCCATGTAACACAAACTGCTTTAGAGCAAGAAGGATGCTCTTGCTTTCTAGAGTCTCTAATACAGAGGGAAACTTGAGTGTGCTCAGAACAAAAGAACTGTGTTTCCTACACACACGGACCATATCTAGTTCAACTCTGTTTCTGAAGCTGATACAAACCACAGGTAATCTAACATCTAATGCTTTTCAGTTAGGAGCGAGAAACGTGTGGGCTTCCTGAACAATGTAGCTTCGTTTGAGGTGAAAAGTGACTGAGTTTACCTGAAACGAAGTCTTGCTTGAAAAAGACACAGTGTCTGGCATTTAACTCCGCTTCTGAAGGGAAACACACGGCACAGTCCTCTTCCATGAAACACACTCTGCTTTAGAGCAAGAAGCACGCTCTTGCTTTCTAGAGTCTCTAATACAGAGGGAAATGTGAGTGTGCTCAGAACAAACAACTGTGTTTCCTACACACGGACCATATCTAGTTCAACTCTGTTTCTGAAACTGATACAAACCACAGGTCCTCTAACATCCAATGCTTTTCAGTTAAGAGGGAGAAACGTGTGAGCTTTGTGAACAATGTAGCTTCTTTTGAGCTGAAAAGTGACTGTGTTTACCTGAAACGAAGTCTTGCTTGTAGGAAGACACACGCCTGGCATTTAACTCCGTTTCTGAAGGGAAACACACGGCACAGTTCTCATCCATGAAATACACTCTGCTTTAGAGCAAAAAGCACGCTCTTGCTTTCTAGAGTCTCTAATAGAGAGGGAAACGTGAGTGTGCTCAGAACAAAAGAACTGTGTTTCCTACACACATGGACCATATCTAGTTCAACTCTGTTTCTAAAATTGATACAAACCACAGGTCATCTAACATCCAATGCTTTTCAGTTAAGAGCAAGAAACGTGTGAGCTTCGTGAACAATGTAGCTTCGTTTGAGCTGAAAAGTGACTGTGTTTACCTGAAAAGAAGTCTTGATTGGAGGAAGACACACGTCTGGCATTTAACTCCGTTTCTGAAGGGAAACACATGGCACAGTTCTCATCCATGAAACACACTCTGCTTTAGAGCAAGAAGGATGCTCTTGCTTTATAGAGTCTCTAATACAGAGGGAAACATTAGTGTGCTCAGAACAAAAGAACTGTGTTTCCTACACACACGGACCATATCTAGTTCAACTCTGTTTCTGAAACTGATACAAACCACAGGTAATCTAACATCTAATGCTTTTCAGTTAGGAGCGAGAAACGTGTGGGCTTCGTGAACAATGTAGCTTCGTTTGAGGTGAAAAGTGACTGAGTTTACCTGAAACGAAGTCTTGCTTGAAGAAAGACACAGAGTCTGGCATTTAACTCCGCTTCTGAAGGGAAACACACGGCACAGTCCTCTTCCATGAAACACACTCTGCTTTAGAGCAAGAAGCACGCTCTTGCTTTCTAGAGTCTCTAATACAGAGGGAAACGTGAGTGTGTTCAGAACAAAAGAACTGTGTTTCCTATACACACAGACTATATCTAGTTCAAGTCTGTTTCTGAAACTGAAACAAACAACAGGTCCTCTAACATCCAATTCTTTTCACATAAGAGCGAGAAACCTGTGAGCTTTGTGAACAATGTAGCTTCGTTTGAGCTGAAAAGTGACTGTGTTTACCTGAAACGAAGTCTTGCTTTTAGGGAGGCACAGAGCCTGGCATTTAACTCCGTTTCTGAAGGGAAACACACGGCACAGTCCTCTTCCATGAAACACACTCTGCTTTAGAGCAAGAAGCACGCTCTTAATTTCTAGAGTCTCTAATACAGAGGGAAATGTGAGTGTGCTCAGAACAAACAACTGTGTTTCCTACACACGGACCATATCTAGTTCAACTCTGTTTCTGAAACTGATACAAACCACAGGACTTCTAACATCCAATGCTTTTCAGTTAAGAGCGAGAAACATTTGAGCTTCATGAACAATGAAGCTTCGTTTGAGGTGAAAAGTGACTGCGTTTACCGGAAACGAAGTCTTGCTTGTAAGGAAGACACACTCCTGGCATTTAACTCCGTTTCTGAATGGAAACACACGGCACAGTCCTCTTCCATGAAACACACTCTGCTTTAGAGCAAGAAGCATGCTCTTGCTTTCTAGAGTCTCTAATACAGAGGGAAATGTGAGTGTGCACAGAACAAAAGAACTGTGTTTCCTACACACACGGACCATATCTAGTTCAACTCTGTTTCTGAAACTGATACAAACCACAGGTAATCTAACATCTAATGCTTTTCAGTTAGGAGCGAGAAACGTGTGGGCTTCCTGAACAATGTAGCTTCGTTTGAGGTGAAAAGTGACTGTGTTTACCTGAAACGAAGTCTTGCTTGTAGGAAGACACACGCCTGGCATTTAACTCCGTTTCTGAAGGGAAACACACGGCACAGTTCTCATCCATGAAACACACTCTGCTTTAGAGCAAGAAGCACGCTCTTGCTTTCTAGAGTCTCTAATACAGAGGGAAACGTGAGTGTGCTCAGAACAAAAGAACTGTGTTTCCTACACACACAGACCATATCTAGTTCAAGTCTGTTTCTGAAACTGATACAAACAACAGGTCCTCTAACATCCAATGCTTTTCAGGTAAGAGCGAGAAACGTGTGAGCTTCGTGAACAATGTAGCTTTGTTTGAGCTGAAAAGTGACTGTGTTTACCTGAAACGAAGTCTTGCTTGTAGGAAGACACACGCCTGGCATTTAACTCCGTTTCTGAAGGGAAACACACGGCACAGTTCTCTTCCATGAAACACACTCTGCTTTAGAGCAAGAAGCACGCTCTTGCTTTCTAGAGTCTCTAATACAGAGGGAAACGTGAGTGTGCTCAGAAAAAAAGAACTGTGTTTCCTACACACACAGACCATATCTAATTCAACTCTGTTTCTGAAACTTATACAAACCATAGGTCCTCTAACATCCAATGCTTTTCAGTTAAGAGCGAGAAACCTGTGAGCTTCGTGAACAATGTAGCTTCGTTTGAGCTGAAAAGTGACTGCGTTTACCTGAAACGAAGTCTTGCTTGTACGAAGACATGCGCCTGGCATTTAACTCTGTTTCTGAAGGGAAACACACGGCACAGTTCTCATCCATCAAACACACTCTGCTTTAGAGCAAGAAGCACGCTCTTGCTTTCTAGAGTCTCTAATACAGAGGGAAACGTGAGTGTGCTCAGAACAAAGAACTGTGTTTCCTACACACACAGACCATATCTAGTTCAAGTCTGTTTCTGAAACTGATACAAACAAAAGGTCCTCTAACATTCAATGCTTTTCAGGTAAGAGCGAGAAACGTGTGAGCTTCGTGAACAATGTAGCTTCGTTTGAGCTGAAAAGTGACTGCGTTTACCTGAAACGAAGTCTTCCTTGAAGAAAGACACAGAGTCTGGCATTTAACTCCGTTTCTGAAGGGAAACACACGGAACAGTCCTCTTCCATGAAACACACTCTGCTTTAGAGCAAGAAGCACGCTCTTGCTTTCTAGAGTCTCTAATACAGAGGGAAACGTGAGTGTGCTCAGAAAAAAAGAACTGTGTTTCCTACACACACGGACCATACCTAGTTCAACTCTGTTTCTGAAACTGATACAAACCACAGGTCCTCTAACATCCACTGCTTTTCAGTTAAGAGCGAGAAACGTGTGAGCTTCGTGAACAATGTAGCTTCGTTTGAGCTGAAAAGTGACTTTGTTTACCTGAAAAGAAGTCTTGATTGTAGGAAGACACACGTCTGGCATTTAACTCCGTTTCTGAAGGGAAACACACGCCACAGTTCTCTTCCATGAAACACACTCTGCTTTAGAGCATAAGCACGCTCTTGCTTTCTAGAGTCTCTACTACAGAGGGAAACGTATGTGTGCTCAGAACAAAAGAACTGTGTTTCCTACACACATAGACCATATCTAGTTCAACTCTGTTTCTAAAATTGATACAAACCACAGGTCGTCTAACATCCAATGCTTTTCAGTTAAGAGCGAGAAACGTGTGAGCTTCGTGAACAATGTAGCTTCGTTTGAGCTGAAAAGTGACTGTGTTTACCTGAAAAGAAGTCTTGATTGGAGGAAGACACACGTCTGGCATTTAACTCCGTTTCTGAAGGGAAACACACGGCACAGTTCTCATCCATGAAACACACTCTGCTTTAGAGCAAGAAGGATGCTCTTGCTTTCTAGAGTCTCTAATACAGAGGGAAACATTAGTGTGCTCAGAACAAAAGAACTGTGTTTCCTACACACACGGACCATATCTAGTTCAACTCTGTTTCTGAAACTGATACAAACCACAGGTAATCTAACATCTAATGCTTTTCAGTAGGAGCGAGAAACGTGTGGGCTTCGTGAACAATCTAGCTTCGTTTGAGGTGAAAAGTGACTGAGTTTACCTGAAACGAAGTCTTGCTTGAAGAAAGACACAGAGTCTGGCATTTAACTCCGCTTCTGAAGGGAAACACACGGCACAGTCCTCTTCCATGAAACACTTTCTGCTTTAGAGCAAGAAGCACGCTCTTGCTTTCTAGAGTCTCTAATACAGAGGGAAACGTGAGTGTGTTCAGAACAAAAGAACTGTGTTTCCTATACACACAGACTATATCTAGTTCAAGTCTGTTTCTGAAACTGAAACAAACAACAGGTCCTCTAACATCCAATTCTTTTCACATAAGAGCGAGAAACCTGTGAGCTTTGTGAACAATGTAGCTTCGTTTGAGCTGAAAAGTGACTGTGTTTACCTGAAACGAAGTCTTGCTTGTAGGGAGGCACAGAGCCTGGCATTTAACTCTTTTTCTGAAGGGAAACACACGGCACAGTTCTCATCCATGAAACACACTCTGCTTTAGAGGAAGAAGGATGCTCTTGCTTTCTAGAGTCTCTAATACAGAGGGAAACGTGAGTGTGCTCAGAAAAAAAGAACTGTGTTTCCTACACACACGGACCATATCTAGTTCAAGTCTGTTTCTGAAACTGATACAAACCACAGGTCCTCTAACATCCAATGCTTTTCAGTTAAGAGCAAGAAGCGTGTGAGCTTCGTGAACAATGTAGCTTCGTTTGAGCTGAAAAGTGACTGCGTTTACCTGAAATGAAGTCTTCCTTGAAGAAAGACACAGAGTCTGGCATTTAACTCCATTTCTGAAGGGAAACACACGGCACAGTCTTCTTCCATGAAACACACTCTGCTTTAGAGCAAGAAGCACGCTCTTAATTTCTAGAGTCTCTAATACAGAGGGAAATGTGAGTGTGCTCAGAACAAACAACTGTGTTTCCTACACACGGACCATATCTAGTTCAACTCTGTTTCTGAAACTGATACAAACCACAGGTCCTCTAACATCCACTGCTTTTCAGTTAAGAGCGAGAAACGTGTGAGCTTCGTGAACAATGTAGCTTCGTTTGAGGTGAAAAGTGACTTTGTTTACCTGAAAAGAAGTCTTGATTGTAGGAAGACACACGTCTGGCATTTAACTCCGTTTCTGAAGGGAAACACACGGCACAGTTCTCTTCCATGTAACACAAACTGCTTTAGAGCAAGAAGGATGCTCTTGCTTTCTAGAGTCTCTAATACAGAGGGAAACATGAGTGTGCTCAGAACAAAAGAACTGTGTTTCCTACACACACGGACCATATCTAGTTCAACTCTGTTTCTGAAACTGATACAAACCACAGGACCTCTAACATCCAATGCTTTTCAGTTAAGAGCGAGAAACATTTGAGCTTCGTGAACAATGTAGCTTCGTTTGAGGTGAAAAGTGACTGCGTTTACCGGAAACGAAGTCTTGCTTGTAAGGAAGACACACTCCTGGCATTTAACTCCGTTTCAGAATGGAAACACACGGATCAGTCCTCTTCCATGAAACACACTCTGCTTTAGAGCAAGAAGCATGCTCTTGCTTTCTAGAGTCTCTAATACAGAGGGAAATGTGAGTGTGCTCAGAACAAAAGAACTGTGTTTCCTACACAAACGGACCATATCTAGTTCAACTCTGTTTCTGAAACTGATACAAACCATAGATCCTCTAACATCCAATGCTTTTCAGTTAAGAGCGAGAAACGTGTGAGCTTCGTGAACAATGTAGCTTCATTTGAGCTGAAAAGTGACTGCGTTTACCTGAAACGAAGTCTTGCTTGTACGAAGACATGCGCCTGGCATTTAACTCTGTTTCTGAAGGGAAACACACGGCACAGTTCTCATCCATCAAACACACTCTGCTTTAGAGCAAGAAGCACGCTCTTGCTTTCTAGAGTCTCTAATACAGAGGGAAACGTGAGTGTGCTCAGAACAAAAGAACTGTGTTTCCTACACACACAGACCATGTCTAGTTCAAGTCTGTTTCTGAAACTGATACAAACAAAAGGTCCTCTAACATTCAATGCTTTTCAGGTAAGAGTGAGAAACGTGTGAGCTTCGTGAACAATGTAGCTTCGTTTGAGCTGAAAAGTGACTGTGTGTACCTGAAACAAAGTCTTGCTTGTAGGAAGACACACGCCTGGCATTTAACTCCGTTTCTGAAGGGAATCACACGGCACAGTTCTCTTCCATGAAACACACTCTGCTTTAGAGCAAGAAGCACGCTCTTGCTTTCTAGAGTCTCTAATACAGAGGGAAACATGAGTGTGCTCAGAAAAAAAGAACTGTGTTTCCTACACACACAGATCATATCTAATTGAACTCTGTTTCTGAAACTTATACAAACCATAGGTCCTCTAACATCCAATGCTTTTCAGTTAAGAGCGAGAAACGTGTGAGCTTCGTGAACAATGTAGCTTCGTTTGACCTGAAAAGTGACTGCGTTTACCTGAAACGAAGTCTTGCTTGTAGGAAGACACACGCCTGGCATTTAACTCCGTTTCTGAAGGGAAACACACGGCACAGTTCTCTTCCATGAAACACACTCTGCTTTAGAGCAAGAAGCACGCTCTTGCTTTTAGAGTCTCTAATACAGAGGGAAACATGAGTGTGCTCAGAAAAAAAGAACTGTGTTTCCTACACACACAGATCATATCTAATTGAACTCGGTTTCTGAAACTTATACAAACCATAGGTCCTCTAACATCCAATGCTTTTCAGTTAAGAGCGAGAAACGTGTGAGCTTCGTGAACAATGTAGCTTCGTTTGAGCTGAAAAGTGACTGAGTTTACCTGAAACGAAGTCTTACTTGAAGAAAGACACAGAGTCTGGCATTTAACTCCGCTTCTGAAGGGAAACACACGGCACAGTCCTCTTCCATGAAACACACTCTGCTT
The DNA here is from genome assembly GCA_949786385.1 of Onychomys leucogaster. NCBI lineage: Eukaryota > Metazoa > Chordata > Mammalia > Rodentia > Cricetidae > Onychomys > Onychomys leucogaster. Next base: position 1,347,752 of record CATKUP010000113.1, read on the forward strand.
TAGAGCAAGAAGCACGCTCTTGCTTTCTAGAGTCTCTAATACAGAGGGAAACGTGAGTGTGCTCAGAACAAAAGAACTGCGTTTCCTACACACACAGACCATATCTAGTTCAAGTCTGTTTCTGAAACTGATACAAACCACAGGTCCTCTAACATCCAATGCTTTTCATGTAAGAGCGAGAAACGTGTGAGCTTCGTGAACAATGTAGCATCGTTTGAGCTGAAAAGTGACTGTGTTTACCTGAAAAGAAGTCTTGATTGTAGGAAGGCACAGAGCCTGGCATTTAACTCCGTTTCTGAAGGGAAACACACGGCACAGTTCTCATCCATGAAACACACTCTGCTTTAGAGCAAGAAGGATGCTCTTGCTTTCTAGAGTCTCTAATGCAGAGGGAAACGTGAGTGTGCTCAGAAAAAAAGAACTGTGTTTCCTACACACACGGACCATATCTAGTTCAACTCTGTTTCTGAAACTGATACAAACCACAGGTCCTCTAACATCCACTGCTTTTCAGTTAAGAGAGAGAAACGTGTGAGCTTCGTGAACAATGTAGCTTCGTTTGAGCTGAAAAGTGACTGTGTTTACCTGAAAAGAAGTCTTGATTGTAGGAAGACACACGTCTGGCATTTAACTCCGTTTCTGAAGGGAAACATACTGCACAGTTCTCTTCCATGAAACACACACTGCTTTAGAGCAAGAAGGATGCTCTTGCTTTCTAGAGTCTCTAATACAGAGGGAAACGTGAGTGTGCTTAGAACAAAAGAACTGTGTTTCCTACACACACGGACCATATCTAGTTCAACTCTGTTTCTGAAACTGATACAAACCACAGGACCTCTAACATCCAATGCTTTTCAGTTAAGAGCGAGAAACATTTGAGCTTCGTGAACAATGTAGCTTAGTTTGAGGTGAAAAGTGACTGCGTTTACCTGAAACGAAGTCTTGCTTGTAGGAAGACACACTTCTGGCATTTAACTCCATTTCTGAATGGAAACACACGGCACAGTCCTCTTCCATGAAACACACTCTGCTTTAGAGCAAGAAGCATGCTCTTGCTTTCTAGAGTCTCTAATACAGAGGGAAATGTGAGTGTACTCAGAACAAAAGAACTGTGTTTCCTACACACACGGACCATATCTAGTTCAACTCTGTTTCTGAAACTGATACAAACCACAGGTAATCTAACATCTAATGCTTTTCAGTTAGGAGCGAGAAACGTGTGGGCTTCGTGAACAATGTAGCTTCGTTTGAGGTGAAAAGTGACTGAGTTTACCTGAAACGAAGTCTTGCTTGAAGAAAGACACAGAGTCTGGCATTTAACTCCGCTTCTGAAGGGAAACACACGGCACAGTCCTCTTCCACGAAACACACTCTGCTTTAGAGCAAGAAGCACGCTCTTGCTTTCTAGAGTCTCTAATACAGAGGGAAACGTGAGTGTGCTCAGAAGAAAAGAACTGTGTTTCCTACACACACAGACCATATCTAATTCAACTCTGTTTCTGAAACCTATTCAAACCATAGGTCCTCTAACATCCAATGCTTTTCAGTTAAGAGCGAGAAACGTTGAGCTTCGTGAACAATGTAGCTTCGTTTGAGCTGAAAAGTGACTGCGTTTACCTGAAACGAAGTCTTGCTTGTAGGAAGACATGCGCCTGGCATTTAACTCTGTTTCTGAAGGGAAACACACGGCACAGTTCTCATCCATGAAACACACTCTGCTTTAGAGCAAGAAGCACGCTCTTGCTTTCTAGAGTCTCTAATACAGAGGGAAATGTGAGTGTGCTCAGAACAAAAGAACTGTGTTTCCTACAACACAGACCATATCTAGTTCAAGTCTGTTTCTGACACGATACAAACAACAGGTCCTCTAACATTCAATGCTTTTCAGGTAAGAGCGAGAAACATGTGAGCTTCGTGAACAATGTAGCTTCGTTTGAGCTGAAAAGTGACTGTGTGTACCTGAAACGAAGTCTTGCTTGTAGGAAGACACACGCCTGGCATTTAACTCCGTTTCTGAAGGGAAACACACGGCACAGTTCTCTTCCATGAAACACACTCTGCTTTAGAGCAAGAAGCACGCTCTTGCTTTCTAGTGTCTCTAATACAGAGGGAAACATGAGTGTGCTCAGAAAAAAAGAACTGTGTTTCCTACACACACAGATCATATCTAATTGAACTCTGTTTCTGAAACTTATACAAACCATAGGTCCTCTAACATCCAATGCTTTTCAATTAAGAGCGAGAAACGTGTGAGCTTCGTGAAAAATGTAGCTTCGTTTGAGCTGAAAAGTGACTGCGTTTACATGAAACGAAGTCTTGCTTGTAGGAAGACATGCGCCTGGCATTTAACTCTGTTTCTGAAGGGAAACACACGGCACAGTTCTCATCCATGAAACACACTCTGCTTTAGAGCAAGAAGCACGCTCTTAATTTCTAGAGTCTCTAATACAGAGGGAAATGTGAGTGTGCTCAGAACAAACAACTGTGTTTCCTACACACGGACCATATCTAGTTCAACTCTGTTTCTGAAACTGATACAAACCACAGGTCCTCTAACATCCACTGCTTTTCAGTTAAGAGCGAGAAACGTGTGAGCTTCGTGAACAATGTAGCTTCGTTTGAGGTGAAAAGTGACTTTGTTTACCTGAAAAGAAGTCTTGATTGTAGGAAGACACACGTCTGGCATTTAACTCCGTTTCTGAAGGGAAACACACGGCACAGTTCTCTTCCATGTAACACAAACTGCTTTAGAGCAAGAAGGATGCTCTTGCTTTCTAGAGTCTCTAATACAGAGGGAAACATGAGTGTGCTCAGAACAAAAGAACTGTGTTTCCTACACACACGGACCATATCTAGTTCAACTCTGTTTCTGAAACTGATACAAACCACAGGACCTCTAACATCCAATGCTTTTCAGTTAAGAGCGAGAAACATTTGAGCTTCGTGAACAATGTAGCTTCGTTTGAGGTGAAAAGTGACTGCGTTTACCGGAAACGAAGTCTTGCTTGTAAGGAAGACACACTCCTGGCATTTAACTCCGTTTCAGAATGGAAACACACGGATCAGTCCTCTTCCATGAAACACACTCTGCTTTAGAGCAAGAAGCATGCTCTTGCTTTCTAGAGTCTCTAATACAGAGGGAAATGTGAGTGTGCTCAGAACAAAAGAACTGTGTTTCCTACACAAACGGACCATATCTAGTTCAACTCTGTTTCTGAAACTGATACAAACCATAGATCCTCTAACATCCAATGCTTTTCAGTTAAGAGCGAGAAACGTGTGAGCTTCGTGAACAATGTAGCTTCATTTGAGCTGAAAAGTGACTGCGTTTACCTGAAACGAAGTCTTGCTTGTACGAAGACATGCGCCTGGCATTTAACTCTGTTTCTGAAGGGAAACACACGGCACAGTTCTCATCCATCAAACACACTCTGCTTTAGAGCAAGAAGCACGCTCTTGCTTTCTAGAGTCTCTAATACAGAGGGAAACGTGAGTGTGCTCAGAACAAAAGAACTGTGTTTCCTACACACACAGACCATGTCTAGTTCAAGTCTGTTTCTGAAACTGATACAAACAAAAGGTCCTCTAACATTCAATGCTTTTCAGGTAAGAGTGAGAAACGTGTGAGCTTCGTGAACAATGTAGCTTCGTTTGAGCTGAAAAGTGACTGTGTGTACCTGAAACAAAGTCTTGCTTGTAGGAAGACACACGCCTGGCATTTAACTCCGTTTCTGAAGGGAATCACACGGCACAGTTCTCTTCCATGAAACACACTCTGCTTTAGAGCAAGAAGCACGCTCTTGCTTTCTAGAGTCTCTAATACAGAGGGAAACATGAGTGTGCTCAGAAAAAAAGAACTGTGTTTCCTACACACACAGATCATATCTAATTGAACTCTGTTTCTGAAACTTATACAAACCATAGGTCCTCTAACATCCAATGCTTTTCAGTTAAGAGCGAGAAACGTGTGAGCTTCGTGAACAATGTAGCTTCGTTTGACCTGAAAAGTGACTGCGTTTACCTGAAACGAAGTCTTGCTTGTAGGAAGACACACGCCTGGCATTTAACTCCGTTTCTGAAGGGAAACACACGGCACAGTTCTCTTCCATGAAACACACTCTGCTTTAGAGCAAGAAGCACGCTCTTGCTTTTAGAGTCTCTAATACAGAGGGAAACATGAGTGTGCTCAGAAAAAAAGAACTGTGTTTCCTACACACACAGATCATATCTAATTGAACTCGGTTTCTGAAACTTATACAAACCATAGGTCCTCTAACATCCAATGCTTTTCAGTTAAGAGCGAGAAACGTGTGAGCTTCGTGAACAATGTAGCTTCGTTTGAGCTGAAAAGTGACTGAGTTTACCTGAAACGAAGTCTTACTTGAAGAAAGACACAGAGTCTGGCATTTAACTCCGCTTCTGAAGGGAAACACACGGCACAGTCCTCTTCCATGAAACACACTCTGCTTTAGAGCAAGAAGCACGCTCTTGCTTTCTAGAGTCTCTAATACAGAGGGAAACGTGAGTGTGCTCAGAACAAAAGAACTGCGTTTCCTACACACACAGACCATATCTAGTTCAAGTCTGTTTCTGAAACTGATACAAACCACAGGTCCTCTAACATCCAATGCTTTTCATGTAAGAGCGAGAAACGTGTGAGCTTCGTGAACAATGTAGCATCGTTTGAGCTGAAAAGTGACTGTGTTTACCTGAAAAGAAGTCTTGATTGTAGGAAGGCACAGAGCCTGGCATTTAACTCCGTTTCTGAAGGGAAACACACGGCACAGTTCTCATCCATGAAACACACTCTGCTTTAGAGCAAGAAGGATGCTCTTGCTTTCTAGAGTCTCTAATGCAGAGGGAAACGTGAGTGTGCTCAGAAAAAAAGAACTGTGTTTCCTACACACACGGACCATATCTAGTTCAACTCTGTTTCTGAAACTGATACAAACCACAGGTCCTCTAACATCCACTGCTTTTCAGTTAAGAGAGAGAAACGTGTGAGCTTCGTGAACAATGTAGCTTCGTTTGAGCTGAAAAGTGACTGTGTTTACCTGAAAAGAAGTCTTGATTGTAGGAAGACACACGTCTGGCATTTAACTCCGTTTCTGAAGGGAAACATACTGCACAGTTCTCTTCCATGAAACACACACTGCTTTAGAGCAAGAAGGATGCTCTTGCTTTCTAGAGTCTCTAATACAGAGGGAAACGTGAGTGTGCTTAGAACAAAAGAACTGTGTTTCCTACACACACGGACCATATCTAGTTCAACTCTGTTTCTGAAACTGATACAAACCACAGGACCTCTAACATCCAATGCTTTTCAGTTAAGAGCGAGAAACATTTGAGCTTCGTGAACAATGTAGCTTAGTTTGAGGTGAAAAGTGACTGCGTTTACCTGAAACGAAGTCTTGCTTGTAGGAAGACACACTTCTGGCATTTAACTCCATTTCTGAATGGAAACACACGGCACAGTCCTCTTCCATGAAACACACTCTGCTTTAGAGCAAGAAGCATGCTCTTGCTTTCTAGAGTCTCTAATACAGAGGGAAATGTGAGTGTACTCAGAACAAAAGAACTGTGTTTCCTACACACACGGACCATATCTAGTTCAACTCTGTTTCTGAAACTGATACAAACCACAGGTAATCTAACATCTAATGCTTTTCAGTTAGGAGCGAGAAACGTGTGGGCTTCGTGAACAATGTAGCTTCGTTTGAGGTGAAAAGTGACTGAGTTTACCTGAAACGAAGTCTTGCTTGAAGAAAGACACAGAGTCTGGCATTTAACTCCGCTTCTGAAGGGAAACACACGGCACAGTCCTCTTCCACGAAACACACTCTGCTTTAGAGCAAGAAGCACGCTCTTGCTTTCTAGAGTCTCTAATACAGAGGGAAACGTGAGTGTGCTCAGAAGAAAAGAACTGTGTTTCCTACACACACAGACCATATCTAATTCAACTCTGTTTCTGAAACCTATTCAAACCATAGGTCCTCTAACATCCAATGCTTTTCAGTTAAGAGCGAGAAACGTTGAGCTTCGTGAACAATGTAGCTTCGTTTGAGCTGAAAAGTGACTGCGTTTACCTGAAACGAAGTCTTGCTTGTAGGAAGACATGCGCCTGGCATTTAACTCTGTTTCTGAAGGGAAACACACGGCACAGTTCTCATCCATGAAACACACTCTGCTTTAGAGCAAGAAGCACGCTCTTGCTTTCTAGAGTCTCTAATACAGAGGGAAATGTGAGTGTGCTCAGAACAAAAGAACTGTGTTTCCTACAACACAGACCATATCTAGTTCAAGTCTGTTTCTGACACGATACAAACAACAGGTCCTCTAACATTCAATGCTTTTCAGGTAAGAGCGAGAAACATGTGAGCTTCGTGAACAATGTAGCTTCGTTTGAGCTGAAAAGTGACTGTGTGTACCTGAAACGAAGTCTTGCTTGTAGGAAGACACACGCCTGGCATTTAACTCCGTTTCTGAAGGGAAACACACGGCACAGTTCTCTTCCATGAAACACACTCTGCTTTAGAGCAAGAAGCACGCTCTTGCTTTCTAGTGTCTCTAATACAGAGGGAAACATGAGTGTGCTCAGAAAAAAAGAACTGTGTTTCCTACACACACAGATCATATCTAATTGAACTCTGTTTCTGAAACTTATACAAACCATAGGTCCTCTAACATCCAATGCTTTTCAATTAAGAGCGAGAAACGTGTGAGCTTCGTGAAAAATGTAGCTTCGTTTGAGCTGAAAAGTGACTGCGTTTACATGAAACGAAGTCTTGCTTGTAGGAAGACATGCGCCTGGCATTTAACTCTGTTTCTGAAGGGAAACACACGGCACAGTTCTCATCCATGAAACACACTCTGCTTTAGAGCATAAGCACGCTCTTGCTTTCTAGATTCTCTAATACAGAGGAACACGTGAGTGTGCTCAGAACAAAAGAATTGTGTTTCCTACACACACAGACCATATCTAGTTCAACTCTGTTTCTGAAACTGATACAAACCACAAGTCCTCTAACATCCAATGCTTTTCAGTGAAGAGCGAGAAACATGTGAGCTTCGTGAACAATGTAGCTTCGTTTGAGCTGAAAAGTGACTGCGTTTACCTGAAATGAAGTCTTCCTTGAAGAAAGTCACAGAGCCTGGCATTTAACTCCATTTCTGAGGGAAAAACACGGCCCAGTTCTCATCCAAGAAACACACTCTGCATTAGAGCAAGAAGCACGCTCTTGCTTTCTAGAGTCTCTACTACTGAGGGAAACGTAAGTGTGCTCAGAACAAAAGAACTGTGTTTCCTACACACATGGACCATATCTAGTTCAACTCTGTTTCTAAAATTGATACAAACCACAGGTCGTCTAACATCCAATGCTTTTCAGTTAAGAGCGAGAAACGTGTGAGCTTCGTGAACAATGTAGCTTCGTTTGAGCTGAAAAGTGACTGTGTTTACCTGAAAAGAAGTCTTGATTGGAGGAAGACACACGTCTGGCATTTAACTCCGTTTCTGAAGGGAAACACACGGCACAGTTCTCATCCATGAAACACACTCTGCTTTAGAGCAAGAAGGATGCTCTTGCTTTATAGAGTCTCTAATACAGAGGGAAACATTAGTGTGCTCAGAAAAAAAGAACTGTGTTTCCTACACACACGGACCATATCTAGTTCAACTCTGTTTCTGAAACTGATACAAACCACAGGTAATCTAACATCTAATGCTTTTCAGTTAGGAGCGAGAAACGTGTGGGCTTCGTGAACAATGTAGCTTCGTTTGAGGTGAAAAGTGACTGAGTTTACCTGAAACGAAGTCTTGCTTGAAGAAAGACACAGAGTCTGGCATTTAACTCCGCTTCTGAAGGGAAACACACGGCACAGTCCTCTTCCATGAAACACACTCTGCTTTAGAGCAAGAAGCACGCTCTTGCTTTCTAGAGTCTCAAATACAGAGGGAAACGTGAGTGTGCTCAGAACAAAAGAACTGTGTTTCCTACAACACAGACCATATCTAGTTCAAGTCTGTTTCTGAAACGATACAAACAACAGGTCCTCTAACATTCAATGCTTTTCAGGTAAGAGCGAGAAACATGTGAGCTTCGTGAACAATGTAGCTTCGTTTGAGCTGAAAAGTGACTGTGTGTACCTGAAACGAAGTCTTGCTTGTAGGAAGACACACGCCTGGCATTTAACTCCGTTTCTGAAGGGAAACACACAGCACAGTTCTCTTCCATGAAACACACTCTGCTTTAGAGCAAGAAGCACGCTCTTGCTTTCTAGTGTCTCTAATACAGAGGGAAACATGAGTGTGCTCAGAAAAAAAGAACTGTGTTTCCTACACACACAGATCATATCTAATTGAACTCTGTTTCTGAAACTTATACAAACCATAGGTCCTCTAACATCGAATGCTTTTCAATTAAGAGCGAGAAACGTGTGAGCTTCGTGAAAAATGTAGCTTCGTTTGAGCTGAAAAGTGACTGCGTTTACATGAAACGAAGTCTTGCTTGTAGGAAGACATGCGCCTGGCACTTAACTCTGTTTCTGAAGGGAAACACACGGCACAGTTCTCATCCATGAAACACACTCTGCTTTAGAGCATAAGCACGCTCTTGCTTTCTAGATTCTCTAATACAGAGGAACACGTGAGTGTGCTCAGAACAAAAGAATTGTGTTTCCTACACACACAGACCATATCTAGTTCAAGTCTGTTTCTGAAACTGATACAAACCACAGGTCCTCTAACATCCAATGCTTTTCATGTAAGAGCGAGAAACGTGTGAGCTTCGTGAACAATGTAGCATCGTTTGAGCTGAAAAGTGACTGTGTTTACCTGAAATGAAGTCTTGTTTGTAGGAAGACACACGCCTGGCATTTAACTCAGTTTCTGAAGGGAAACACACGGCACAGTTCTCATCCATGAAACACACTCTGCTTTAGTGCAAGAAGCACGCTCTTGCTTTCTAGAGTCTCTAATAGAGAGGGATACGTGGGTGTGCTCAGAAAAAAAGAACTGTGTTTCCTACACACACAGACCATATCTAATTCAACTCTGTTTCTGAAACTTATACAAACCATAGGTCCTCTAACATCCAATGCTTTTCAGTTAAGAGCGAGAAACGTGTGAGCTTCGTGAACAATGTAGCTTCGTTTGAGCTGAAATGTGACTGCGTTTACCCGAAACGAATTCTTGCTTGTAGGAAGGCACAGAGCCTCGCATTTAACTCCGTTTCTGAAGGGAAACACACGGCACAGTTCTCCTCCATGAAACACACTCTGCTTTAGAGCAAGAAGGATGCTCTTGCTTTCTAGAGTCTCTAATGCAGAGGGAAACGTGAGTGTCCTCAGAAAAAAAGAACTGTGTTTCCTACACACACGGACCATATCTAGTTCAACTCTGTTTCTGAAACTGATACAAACCACAGGTCCTCTAACATCCACTGCTTTTCAGTTAAGAGCGAGAAACGTGTGAGCTTCGTGAACAATGTAGCTTCGTTTGAGCTGAAAAGTGACTGTGTTTACCTGAAAAGAAGTCTTGATTGTAGGAAGACACACGTCTGGCATTTAACTCCGTTTCTGAAGGGAAACATACTGCACAGTTCTCTTCCATGAAACACACACTGCTTTAGAGCAAGAAGGATGCTCTTGCTTTCTAGAGTCTCTACTACAGAGGGAAACGTGAGTGTGCTTAGAACAAAAGAACTGTGTATCCTACACACACGGACCATGTCTAGTTCAACTCTGTTTCTGAAACTGATACAAACCACAGGACCTCTAACATCCAATGCTTTTCAGTTAAGAGCGAGAAACATTTGAGCTTCGTGAACAATGTAGCTTCGTTTGAGCTGAAAAGTGACTGCGTTTACCTGAAACGAAGTCTTGCTTGTAGGAAGACACACTTCTGGCATTTAACTCCGTTTCTGAATGGAAACACACGGCACAGTCCTCTTCCATGAAACACACTCTGCTTTAGAGCAAGAAGCATGCTCTTGCTTTCTAGAGTCTCTAATACAGAGGGAAATGTGAGTGTACTCAGAACAAAAGAACTGTGTTTCCTACACACACGGACCATATCTATTTCAACTCTGTTTCTGAAACTGATACAAACCACAGGTAATCTAACATCTAATGCTTTTCAGTTAGGAGCGAGAAACGTGTGGGCTTCGTGAACAATGTAGCTTCGTTTGAGGTGAAAAGTGACTGAGTTTACCTGAAACGAAGTCTTGCTTGAAGAAAGACACAGAGTCTGGCATTTAACTCCGCTTCTGAAGGGAAACACACGGCACAGTCCTCTTCCATGAAACACACTCTGCTTTAGAGCAAGAAGCACGCTCTTGCTTTCTAGAGTCTCTAATAGAGAGGGAGACGTGGGTGTGCTCAGAAAAAAAGAACTGTGTTTCCTACACACACAGACCATATCTAATTCAACTCTGTTTCTGAAACTTATACAAACCATAGGTCCTCTAACATCCAATGCTTTTAAGTTAAGAGCGAGAAACGTGTGAGCTTCGTGAACAATGTAGCTTCGTTTGAGCTGAAAAGTGACTGCGTTTACCCGAAACGAATTCTTGCTTGTAGGAAGGCACAGAGCCTCGCATTTAACTCCGTTTCTGAAGGGAAACACACGGCACAGTTCTCTTCCATGAAACACACTCTGCTTTAGAGCAAGAAGCACGCTCTTGCTTTCTAGAGTCTCTAATACAGAGGGAAACATGAGTGTGCTCAGAAAAAAAGAACTGTGTTTCCTACACACACAGATCATATCTAATTGAACTCTGTTTCTGAAACTTATACAAACCATAGGTCCTCTAACATCCAATGCTTTTCAATTAAGAGCGAGAAACGTGTGAGCTTCGTGAAAAATGTAGCTTCGTTTGAGCTGAAAAGTGACTGCGTTTACCTGAAACGAAGTCTTGCTTGTAGGAAGACATGCGCCTGGCATTTAACTCTGTTTCTGAAGGGAAACACACGGCACAGTTCTCATACATGAAACACACTCTGCTTTAGAGCATAAGCACGCTCTTGCTTTCTAGATTCTCTAATACAGAGGAACACGTGAGTGTGCTCAGAACAAAAGAATTGTGTTTCCTACACACACAGACCATATCTAGTTCAACTCTGTTTCTGAAACTGATACAAACCACAAGTCCTCTAACATCCAATGCTTTTCACTTAAGAGCGAGAAACATGTGAGCTTCGTGAACAATGTAGCTTCGTTTGAGCTGAAAAGTGACTGCGTTTACCTGAAATGAAGTCTTCCTGGAAGAAAGTCACAGAGCCTGGCATTTAACTCCGTTTCTGAAGGGAAAAACACGGCCCAGTTCTCATCCAAGAAACACACTCTGCATTAGAGCAAGAAGCACGCTCTTGCTTTCTAGAGTCTCTACTACTGAGGGAAACGTAAGTGTGCTCAGAACAAAAGAACTGTGTTTCCTACACACATGGACCATATCTAGTTCAACTCTGTTTCTAAAATTGATACAAACCACAGGTCATCTAACATCCAATGCTTTTCAGTTAAGAGCGAGAAACGTGTGAGCTTCGTGAACAATGTAGCTTCGTTTGAGCTGAAAAGTGACTGTGTTTACCTGAAAAGAAGTCTTGATTGGAGGAAGACACAAGTCTGGCATTTAACTCCGTTTCTGAAGGGAAACACACGGCACAGTTCTCATCCATGAAACACACTCTGCTTTAGAGCAAGAAGGATGCTCTTGCTTTATAGAGTCTCTAATACAGAGGGAAACATTAGTGTGCTCAGAAAAAAAGAACTGTGTTTCCTACACACACGGACCATATCTAGTTCAACTCTGTTTCTGAAACTGATACAAACCACAGGTAATCTAACATCTAATGCTTTTCAGTTAGGAGCGAGAAACGTGTGGGCTTCGTGAACAATGTAGCTTCGTTTGAGGTGAAAAGTGACTGAGTTTACCTGAAACGAAGTCTTGCTTGAAGAAAGACACAGAGTCTGGCATTTAACTCCGCTTCTGAAGGGAAACACACGGCACAGTCCTCTTCCATGAAACACACTCTGCTTTAGTGCAAGAAGCACGCTCTTGCTTTCTAGAGTCTCAAATACAGAGGGAAACGTGAGTGTGCTCAAAACAAAAGAACTGCGTTTCCTACACACACGGACCATATCTAGTTCAACTCTGTTTCTGAAACTGATACAAACCACAGGACCTCTAACATCCAATGCTTTTCAGTTAAGAGCGAGAAACATTTGAGCTTCGTGAACAATGTAGCTTAGTTTGAGGTGAAAAGTGACTGCGTTTACCTGAAACGAAGTCTTGCTTGTAGGAAGACACACTTCTGGCATTTAACTCCGTTTCTGAATGGAAACACACGGCACAGTCCTCTTCCATGAAACACACTCTGCTTTAGAGCAAGAAGCATGCTCTTGCTTTCTAGAGTCTCTAATACAGAGGGAAATGTGAGTGTACTCAGAACAAAAGAACTGTGTTTCCTACACACACGGACCATATCTAGTTCAACTCTGTTTCTGAAACTGATACAAACCACAGGTAATCTAACATCTAATGCTTTTCAGTTAGGAGCGAGAAACGTGTGGGCTTCGTGAACAATGTAGCTTCGTTTGAGGTGAAAAGTGACTGAGTTTACCTGAAACGAAGTCTTGATTGAAGAAAGACACAGAGTCTGGCATTTAACTCCGCTTCTGAAGGGAAACACACGGCACAGTCCTCTTCCATGAAACACACTCTGCTTTAGAGCAAGAAGCACGCTCTTGCTTTCTAGAGTCTCTAATACAGAGGGAAACGTGAGTGTGCTCAGAAAAAAAGAACTGTGTTTCCTACACACACAGACGATATCTAATTCAACTCTGTTTCTGAAACCTATTCAAACCATAGGTCCTCTAACATCCAATGCTTTTCAGTTAAGAGCGAGAAACGTGTGAGCTTCGTGAACAATGTAGCTTCGTTTGAGCTGAAAAGTGACTGCGTTTACCTGAAACGAAGTCTTGCTTGTAGGAAGACATGCGCCTGGCATTTAACTCTGTTTCTGAAGGGAAACACACGGCACAGTTCTCATCCATGAAACACACTCTGCTTTAGAGCAAGAAGCACGCTCTTGCTTTCTAGAGTCTCTAATACAGAGGGAAATGTGAGTGTGCTCAGAACAAAAGAACTGTGTTTCCTACAACACAGACCATATCTAGTTCAAGTCTGTTTCTGAAACGATACAAACAACAGGTCCTCTAACATTCAATGCTTTTCAGGTAAGAGCGAGAAACATGTGAGCTTCGTGAACAATGTAGCTTCGTTTGAGCTGAAAAGTGACTGTGTGTACCTGAAACGAAGTCTTGCTTGTAGGAAGACACACGCCTGGCATTTAACTCCGTTTCTGAAGGGAAACACACGGCACAGTTCTCTTCCATGAAACACACTCTGCTTTAGAGCAAGAAGCACGCTCTTGCTTTCTAGTGTCTCTAATACAGAGGGAAACATGAGTGTGCTCAGAAAAAAAGAACTGTGTTTCCTACACACACAGATCATATCTAATTGAACTCTGTTTCTGAAACTTATACAAACCATAGGTCCTCTAACATCCAATGCTTTTCAATTAAGAGCGAGAAACGTGTGAGCTTCGTGAAAAATGTAGCTTCGTTTGAGCTGAAAAGTGACTGCGTTTACATGAAACGAAGTCTTGCTTGTAGGAAGACATGCGCCTGGCATTTAACTCTGTTTCTGAAGGGAAACACACGGCACAGTTCTCATCCATGAAACACACTCTGCTTTAGAGCATAAGCACGCTCTTGCTTTCTAGATTCTCTAATACAGAGGAACACGTGAGTGTGCTCAGAACAAAAGAATTGTGTTTCCTACACACACAGACCATATCTAGTTCAACTCTGTTTCTGAAACTGATACAAACCACAAGTCCTCTTACATCCAATGCTTTTCATTTAAGAGCGAGAAACATGTGAGCTTCGTGAACAATGTAGCTTCGTTTGAGCTGAAAAGTGACTGCGTTTACCTGAAATGAAGTCTTCCTTGAAGAAAGTCACAGAGCCTGGCATTTAACTCCGTTTCTGAAGGGAAAAACACGGCCCAGTTCTCATCCAAGAAACACACTCTGCATTAGAGCAAGAAGCACGCTCTTGCTTTCTAGAGTCTCTACTACTGAGGGAAACGTAAGTGTGCTCAGAACAAAAGAACTGTGTTTCCTACACACATGGACCATATCTAGTTCAACTCTGTTTCTAAAATTGATACAAACCACAGGTCGTCTAACATCCAATGCTTTTCATTTAAGAGCGAGAAACGTGTGAGCTTCGTGAACAATGTAGCTTCGTTTGAGCTGAAAAGTGACTGTGTTTACCTGAAAAGAAGTCTTGATTGGAGGAAGACACACGTCTGGCATTTAACTCCGTTTCTGAAGGGAAACACACGGCACAGTTCTCATCCATGAAACACACTCTGCTTTAGAGCAAGAAGGATGCTCTTGCTTTATAGAGTCTCTAATACAGAGGGAAACATTAGTGTGCTCAGAAAAAAAGAACTGTGTTTCCTACACACACGGACCATATCTAGTTCAACTCTGTTTCTGAAACTGATACAAACCACAGGTAATCTAACATCTAATGCTTTTCAGTTAGGAGCGAGAAACGTGTGGGCTTCGTGAACAATGTAGCTTCGTTTGAGGTGAAAAGTGACTGAGTTTACCTGAAACGAAGTCTTGCTTGAAGAAAGACACAGAGTCTGGCATTTAACTCCGCTTCTGAAGGGAAACACACGGCACAGTCCTCTTCCATGAAACACACTCTGCTTTAGAGCAAGAAGCACGCTCTTGCTTTCTAGAGTCTCAAATACAGAGGGAAACGTGAGTGTGCTCAGAACAAAAGAACTGTGTTTCCTACAACACAGACCATATCTAGTTCAAGTCTGTTTCTGAAACGATACAAACAACAGGTCCTCTAACATTCAGTGCTTTTCAGGTAAGAGCGAGAAACATGTGAGCTTCGTGAACAATGTAGCTTCGTTTGAGCTGAAAAGTGACTGTGTGTACCTGAAACGAAGTCTTGCTTGTAGGAAGACACATGCCTGGCATTTAACTCCGTTTCTGAAGGGAAACACACAGCACAGTTCTCTTCCATGAAACACACTCTGCTTTAGAGCAAGAAGCACGCTCTTGCTTTCTAGTGTCTCTAATACAGAGGGAAACATGAGTGTGCTCAGAAAAAAAGAACTGTGTTTCCTACACACACAGATCATATCTAATTGAACTCTGTTTCTGAAACTTATACAAACCATAGGTCCTCTAACATCCAATGCTTTTCAATTAAGAGTGAGAAACGTGTGAGCTTCGTGAAAAATGTAGCTTCGTTTGAGCTGAAAAGTGACTGCGTTTACATGAAACGAAGTCTTGCTTGTAGGAAGACATGCGCCTGGCATTTAACTCTGTTTCTGAAGGGAAACACACGGCACAGTTCTCATCCATGAAACACACTCTGCTTTAGAGCATAAGCACGCTCTTGCTTTCTAGATTCTCTAATACAGAGGAACACGTGAGTGTGCTCAGAACAAAAGAATTGTGTTTCCTACACACACAGACCATATCTAGTTCAAGTCTGTTTCTGAAACTGATACAAACCACAGGTCCTCTAACATCCAATGCTTTTCATGTAAGAGCGAGAAACGTGTGAGCTTCGTGAACAATGTAGCATCGTTTGAGCTGAAAAGTGACTGTGTTTACCTGAAATGAAGTCTTGCTTGTAGGAAGACACACGCCTGGCATTTAACTCAGTTTCTGAAGGGAAACACACGGCACAGTTCTCATCCATGAAACACACTCTGCTTTAGTGCAAGAAGCACGCTCTTGCTTTCTAGAGTCTCTAATAGAGAGGGATACGAGGGTGTGCTCAGAAAAAAGAACTGTGTTTCCTACACACACAGACCATATCTAATTCAACTCTGTTTCTGAAACTTATACAAACCATAGGTCCTCTAACATCCAATGCTTTTCAGTTAAGAGCGAGAAACGTGTGAGCTTCGTGAACAATGTAGCTTCGTTTGAGCTGAAAAGTGACTGCGTTTACCCGAAACGAATTCTTGCTTGTAGGAAGGCACAGAGCCTCGCATTTAACTCCGTTTCTGAAGGGAAACACACGGCACAGTTCTCATCCATGAAACACACTCTGCTTTAGAGCAAGAAGGATGCTCTTGCTTTCTAGAGTCTCTAATGCAGAGGGAAACGTGAGTGTGCTCAGAAAAAAAGAACTGTGTTTCCTACACACACGGACCATATCTAGTTCAACTCTGTTTCTGAAACTGATACAAACCACAGGTCCTCTAACATCCACTGCTTTTCAGTTAAGAGCGAGAAACGTGTGAGCTTCGTGAACAATGTAGCTTCGTTTGAGCTGAAAAGTGACTGTGTTTACCTGAAAAGAAGTCTTGATTGTAGGAAGACACACGTCTGGCATTTAACTCCGTTTCTGAAGGGAAACATACTGCACAGTTCTCTTCCATGAAACACACACTGCTTTAGAGCAAGAAGGATGCTCTTGCTTTCTAGAGTCTCTAATACAGAGGGAAACGTGAGTGTGCTTAGAACAAAAGAACTGTGTTTCCTACACACACGGACCATATCTAGTTCAACTCTGTTTCTGAAACTGATACAAACCACAGGACCTCTAACATCCAATGCTTTTCAGTTAAGAGCGAGAAACATTTGAGCTTCGTGAACAATGTAGCTTCGTTTGAGCTGAA
This sequence comes from Onychomys leucogaster, assembly GCA_949786385.1. Lineage (NCBI taxonomy): Eukaryota > Metazoa > Chordata > Mammalia > Rodentia > Cricetidae > Onychomys > Onychomys leucogaster. The sequence goes on from CATKUP010000113.1 coordinate 1,364,482, forward strand.
AAGTGACTGCGTTTACCTGAAACGAAGTCTTGCTTGTAGGAAGACACACTTCTGGCATTTAACTCCGTTTCTGAATGGAAACACACGGCACAGTCCTCTTCCATGAAACACACTCTGCTTTAGAGCAAGAAGCATGCTCTTGCTTTCTAGAGTCTCTAATACAGAGGGAAATGTGAGTGTACTCAGAACAAAAGAACTGTGTTTCCTACACACACGGACCATATCTAGTTCAACTCTGTTTCTGAAACTGATACAAACCACAGGTAATCTAACATCTAATGCTTTTCAGTTAGGAGCGAGAAACGTGTGGGCTTCGTGAACAATGTAGCTTCGTTTGAGGTGAAAAGTGACTGAGTTTACCTGAAACGAAGTCTTGCTTGAAGAAAGACACAGAGTCTGGCATTTAACTCCGCTTCTGAAGGGAAACACACGGCACAGTCCTCTTCCATGAAACACACTCTGCTTTAGAGCAAGAAGCACGCTCTTGCTTTCTAGAGTCTCAAATACAGAGGGAAACGTGAGTGTGCTCAGAACAAAAGAACTGCGTTTCCTACACACACAGACCATATCTAGTTCAAGTCTGTTTCTGAAACTGATACAAACCACAGGTCCTCTAACATCCAATGCTTTTCATGTAAGAGCGAGAAACGTGTGAGCTTCGTGAACAATGTAGCATCGTTTGAGCTGAAAAGTGACTGTGTTTACCTGAAATGAAGTCTTGCTTGTAGGAAGACACACGCCTGGCATTTAACTCAGTTTCTGAAGGGAAACACACGGCACAGTTCTCATCCATGAAACACACTCTGCTTTAGAGCAAGAAGGATGCTCTTGCTTTCTAGAGTCTCTAATGCAGAGGGAAACGTGAGTGTCCTCAGAAAAAAAGAACTGTGTTTCCTACACACACGGACCATATCTAGTTCAACTCTGTTTCTGAAACTGATACAAACCACAGGTCCTCTAACATCCACTGCTTTTCAGTTAAGAGCGAGAAACGTGTGAGCTTCGTGAACAATGTAGCTTCGTTTGAGCTGAAAAGTGACTGTGTTTACCTGAAAAGAAGTCTTGATTGTAGGAAGACACTCGTCTGGCATTTAACTCCGTTTCTGAAGGGAAACATACTGCACAGTTCTCTTCCATGAAACACACACTGCTTTAGAGCAAGAAGGATGCTCTTGCTTTCTAGAGTCTCTAATACAGAGGGAAACGTGAGTGTGCTTAGAACAAAAGAACTGTGTTTCCTACACACACGGACCATATCTAGTTCAACTCTGTTTCTGAAACTGATACAAACCACAGGACCTCTAACATCCAATGCTTTTCAGTTAAGAGCGAGAAACATTTGAGCTTCGTGAACAATGTAGCTTCGTTTGAGCTGAAAAGTGACTGCGTTTACCTGAAACGAAGTCTTGCTTGTAGGAAGACACACTTCTGGCATTTAACTCCGTTTCTGAATGGAAACACACGGCACAGTCCTCTTCCATGAAACACACTCTGCTTTAGAGCAAGAAGCATGCTCTTGCTTTCTAGAGTCTCTAATACAGAGGGAAATGTGAGTGTACTCAGAACAAAAGAACTGTGTTTCCTACACACACGGACCATATCTAGTTCAACTCTGTTTCTGAAACTGATACAAACCACAGGTAATCTAACATCTAATGCTTTTCAGTTAGGAGCGAGAAACGTGTGGGCTTCGTGAACAATGTAGATTCGTTTGAGCTGAAAAGTGACTGCGTTTACCTGAAACGAAGTCTTGCTTGTAGGAAGACATGCGCCTGGCATTTAACTCTGTTTCTGAAGGGAAACACACGGCACAGTTCTCATCCATGAAACACACTCTGCTTTAGAGCAAGAAGCACGCTCTTGCTTTCTAGAGTCTCTAATACAGAGGAAAATGTGAGTGTGCTCAGAACAAAAGAACTGTGTTTCCTACAACACAGACCATATCTAGTTCAAGTCTGTTTCTGAAACGATACAAACAACAGGTCCTCTAACATTCAATGCTTTTCAGGTAAGAGCGAGAAACATGTGAGCTTCGTGAACAATGTAGCTTCGTTTGAGCTGAAAAGTGACTGTGTGTACCTGAAACGAAGTCTTGCTTGTAGGAAGACACACGCCTGGCATTTAACTCCGTTTCTGAAGGGAAACACACGGCACAGTTCTCTTCCATGAAACACACTCTGCTTTAGAGCAAGAAGCACGCTCTTGCTTTCTAGAGTCTCTAATACAGAGGGAAACATGAGTGTGCTCAGAAAAAAAGAACTGTGTTTCCTACACACACAGATCATATCTAATTGAACTCTGTTTCTGAAACTTATACAAACCATAGGTCCTCTAACATCCAATGCTTTTGAATTAAGAGCGAGAAACGTGTGAGCTTCGTGAAAAATGTAGCTTCGTTTGAGCTGAAAAGTGACTGCGTTTACCTGAAACGAAGTCTTGCTTGTAGGAAGACATGCGCCTGGCATTTAACTCTGTTTCTGAAGGGAAACACACGGCACAGTTCTCATCCATGAAACACACTCTGCTTTAGAGCATAAGCACGCTCTTGCTTTCTAGATTCTCTAATACAGAGGAACACGTGAGTGTGCTCAGAACAAAAGAATTGTGTTTCCTACACACACAGACCATATCTAGTTCAACTCTGTTTCTGAAACTGATACAAACCACAAGTCCTCTAACATCCAATGCTTTTCAGTTAAGAGCGAGAAACATGTGAGCTTCGTGAACAATGTAGCTTCGTTTGAGCTGAAAAGTGACTGCGTTTACCTGAAATGAAGTCTTCCTTGAAGAAAGTCACAGAGCCTGGCATTTAACTCCGTTTCTGAAGGGAAAAACACGGCCCAGTTCTCATCCAAGAAACACACTCTGCATTAGAGCAAGAAGCACGCTCTTGCTTTCTAGAGTCTCTACTACTGAGGGAAACGTAAGTGTGCTCAGAACAAAAGAACTGTGTTTCCTACACACATGGACCATATCTAGTTCAACTCTGTTTCTAAAATTGATACAAACCACAGGTCGTCTAACATCCAATGCTTTTCAGTTAAGAGCGAGAAACGTGTGAGCTTCGTGAACAATGTAGCTTCGTTTGAGCTGAAAAGTGACTGTGTTTACCTGAAAAGAAGTCTTGATTGGAGGAAGACACAAGTCTGGCATTTAACTCCGTTTCTGAAGGGAAACACACGGCACAGTTCTCATCCATGAAACACACTCTGCTTTAGAGCAAGAAGGATGCTCTTGCTTTCTACAGTCTCTAATACAGAGGGAAACATTAGTGTGCTCAGAAAAAAAGAACTGTGTTTCCTACACACACGGACCATATCTAGTTCAACTCTGTTTCTGAAACTGATACAAACCACAGGTAATCTAACATCTAATGCTTTTCAGTTAGGAGCGAGAAACGTGTGGGCTTCGTGAACAATGTAGCTTCGTTTGAGGTGAAAAGTGACTGAGTTTACCTGAAACGAAGTCTTGCTTGAAGAAAGACACAGAGTCTGGCATTTAACTCCGCTTCTGAAGGGAAACACACGGCACAGTCCTCTTCCATGAAACACACTCTGCTTTAGTGCAAGAAGCACGCTCTTGCTTTCTAGAGTCTCAAATACAGAGGGAAACGTGAGTGTGCTCAGAACAAAAGAACTGCGTTTCCTACACACACAGACCATATCTAGTTCAAGTCTGTTTCTGAAACTGATACAAACCACAGGTCCTCTAACATCCAATGCTTTTCATGTAAGAGCGAGAAACGTGTGAGCTTCGTGAACAATGTAGCATCGTTTGAGCTGAAAAGTGACTGTGTTTACCTGAAATGAAGTCTTGCTTGTAGGAAGACACACGCCTGGCATTTAACTCAGTTTCTGAAGGGAAACACACGGCACAGTTCTCATCCATGAAAAACACTCTGCTTTAGTGCAAGAAGCACGCTCTTGTTTTCTAGAGTCTCTAATAGAGAGGGATACGTGGGTGTGCTCAGAAAAAAAGAACTGTGTTTCCTACACACACAGACCATATCTAATTCAACTCTGTTTCTGAAACTTATACAAACCATAGGTCCTCTAACATCCAATGCTTTTCAGTTAAGAGCGAGAAACGTGTGAGCTTCGTGAACAATGTAGCTTCGTTTGAGCTGAAAAGTGACTGCGTTTACCCGAAACGAATTCTTGCTTGTAGGAAGGCACAGAGCCTCGCATTTAACTCCGTTTCTGAAGGGAAACACACGGCACAGTTCTCATCCATGAAACACACTCTGCTTTAGAGCAAGAAGGATGCTCTTGCTTTCTAGAGTCTCTAATGCAGAGGGAAACGTGAGTGTGCTCAGAAAAAAAGAACTGTGTTTCCTACACACACGGACCATATCTAGTTCAACTCTGTTTCTGAAACTGATACAAACCACAGGTCCTCTAACATCCACTGCTTTTCAGTTAAGAGCGAGAAACGTGTGAGCTTCGTGAACAATGTAGCTTCGTTTGAGCTGAAAAGTGACTGTGTTTACCTGAAAAGAAGTCTTGATTGTAGGAAGACACACGTCTGGCATTTAACTCCGTTTCTGAAGGGAAACATACTGCACAGTTATCTTCCATGAAACACATACTGCTTTAGAGCAAGAAGGATGCTCTTGCTTTCTAGAGTCTCTAATACAGAGGGAAACGTGAGTGTGCTTAGAACAAAATAACTGTGTTTCCTACACACACGGACCATATCTAGTTCAACTCTGTTTCTGAAACTGATACAAACCACAGGACCTCTAACATCCAATGCTTTTCAGTTAAGAGCGAGAAACATTTGAGCTTCGTGAACAATGTAGCTTCGTTTGAGGTGAAAAGTGACTGCGTTTACCTGAAACGAAGTCTTGCTTGTAGGACAACACACTTCAGGCATTTAACTCCGTTTCTGAATGGAAACACACAGCACAGTCCTCTTCCATGAAACACACTCTGCTTTAGAGCAAGAAGCATGCTCTTGCTTTCTAGAGTCTCTAATACAGAGGGAAATGTGAGTGTACTCAGAACAAAAGAACTGTGTTTCCTACACACACGGACCATATATAGTTCAACTCTGTTTCTGAAACTGATACAAACCACAGGTAATCTAACATCTAATGCTTTTCAGTTAGGAGCGAGAATCGTGTGGGCTTCGTGAACAATGTAGCTTCGTTTGAGGTGAAAAGTGACTGAGTTTACCTGAAACGAAGTCTTGCTTGAAGAAAGACACAGAGTCTGGCATTTAACTCCGCTTCTGAAGGGAAACACACGGCACAGTCCTCTTCCATGAAACACACTCTGCTTTAGAGCAAGAAGCACGCTCTTGCTTTCTAGAGTCTCTAATAGAGAGGGAAACGTGAGTGTGCTCAGAACAAAAGAACTGTGTTTCCTACACACACAGACCATATCTAATTCAACTCTGTTTCTGAAACCTATTCAAACCATAGGTCCTCTAACATCCAATGCTTTTCAGTTAAGAGCGAGAAACGTGTGAGCTTCGTGAACAATGTAGCTTCGTTTGAGCTGAAAAGTGACTGCGTTTACCTGAAACGAAGTCTTGCTTGTAGGAAGACATGCGCCTGGCATTTAACTCTGTTTCTGAAGGGAAACACACGGCACAGTTCTCATCCATGAAACACACTCTGCTTTAGAGCAAGAAGCACGCTCTTGCTTTCTAGAGTCTCTAATACAGAGGGAAATGTGAGTGTGCTCAGAACAAAAGAACTGTGTTTCCTACAACACAGACCATATCTAGTTCAAGTCTGTTTCTGAAACTGATACAAACAACAGGTCCTCTAACATTCAATGATTTTCAGGTAAGAGCGAGAAACATGTGAGCTTCGTGAACAATGTAGCTTCGTTTGAGCTGAAAAGTGACTGTGTGTACCTGAAACGAAGTCTTGCTTTTAGGAAGACACACGCCTGGCATTTAACTCCGTTTCTGAAGGGAAACACACGGCACAGTTCTCTTCCATGAAACACACTCTGCTTTAGAGCAAGAAGCACGCTCTTGCTTTCTAGAGTCTCTAATACAGAGGGAAACATGAGTGTGCTCAGAAAAAAAGAACTGTGTTTCCTACTCACACAGATCATATCTAATTGAACTCTGTTTCTGAAACTTATACAAACCATAGGTCCTCTAACATCCAATGCTTTTCAATTAAGAGCGAGAAACGTGTGAGCTTCGTTAAAAATGTAGCTTCGTTTGAGCTGAAAAGTGACTGCGTTTACCTGAAACGAAGTCTTGCTTGTAGGAAGACATGCGCCTGGCATTTAACTCTGTTTCTGAAGGGAAACACACGGCACAGTTCTCATCCATGAAACACACTCTGCTTTAGAGCATAAGCACGCTCTTGCTTTCTAGATTCTCTAATACAGAGGAACACGTGAGTGTGCTCAGAACAAAAGAACTGTGTTTCCTACACACACAGACCATATCTAGTTCAACTCTGTTTCTGAAACTGATACAAACCACAGGTCCTCTAACATCCAATGCTTTTCAGTTAAGAGCGAGAAACATGTGAGCTTCGTGAACAATGTAGATTCGTTTGAGCTGAAAAGTGACTGCGTTTACCTGAAATGAAGTCTTCCTTGAAGAAAGTCACAGAGCCTGGCATTTAACTCCGTTTCTGAAGGGAAACACACGGCCCAGTTCTCATCCATGAAACACACTCTGCATTAGAGCAAGAAGCACGCTCTTGCTTTCTAGAGTCTCTACTACAGAGGGAAACGTAAGTGTGCGCAGAACAAAAGAACTGTGTTTCCTACACACATGGACCATATCTAGTTCAACTCTGTTTCTAAAATTGATACAAACCACAGGTCGTCTAACATCCAATGCTTTTCAGTTAAGAGCGAGAAACGTGTGAGCTTCGTGAACAATGTAGCTTCGTTTGAGCTGAAAAGTGACTGTGTTTACCTGAAAAGAAGTCTTGATTGGAGGAAGACACACGTCTGGCATTTAACTCCATTTCTGAAGGGAAACACACGGCACAGTTCTCATCCATGAAACACACTCTGCTTTAGAGCAAGAAGGATGCTCTTGCTTTATAGAGTCTCTAATACAGAGGGAAACATTAGTGTGCTCAGAACAAAAGAACTGTGTTTCCTACACACACGGACCATATCTAGTTCAACTCTGTTTCTGAAACTGATACAAACCACAGGTAATCTAACATCTAATGCTTTTCAGTTAGGAGCGAGAAACGTGTGGGCTTCGTGAACAATGTAGCTTCGTTTGAGGTGAAAAGTGACTGAGTTTACCTGAAACGAAGTCTTGCTTGAAGAAAGACACAGAGTCTGGCATTTAACTCCGCTTCTGAAGGGAAACACACGGCACAGTCCTCTTCCATGAAACACACTCTGCTTTAGAGCAAGAAGCACGCTCTTGCTTTCTAGAGTCTCTAATACAGAGGGAAACGTGAGTGTGCTCAGAACAAAAGAACTGCGTTTCCTACACACACAGACCATATCTAGTTCAAGTCTGTTTCTGAAACTGATACAAACCACAGGTCCTCTAACATCCAATGCTTTTCATGTAAGAGCGAGAAACGTGTGAGCTTTATGAACAATGTAGCTTCGTTTGAGCTGAAAAGTGACTGTGTTTACCTGAAATGAAGTCTTGCTTGTAGGAAGACACACGCCTGGCATTTACCTCCGTTTCTGAAGGGAAACACACGGCACAGTTCTCTTCCATGAAACACAGTCTGCTTTAGTGCAAGAAGCACGCTCTTGCTTTCTAGAGTCTCTAATAGAGAGGGAAACGTGGGTGTGCTCAGAAAAAAAGATCTGTGTTTCCTACACACACAGACCATATCTAATTCAACTCTGTTTCTGAAACTTATACAAACCATAGGTCCTCTAACATCCAATGCTATTCAGTTAAGAGCGAGAAACCTGTGAGCTTCGTGAACAATGTAGCTTCGTTTGAGCTGAAAAGTGACTGTGTTTACCTGAAAAGAAGTCTTGATTGTAGGAAGACACACGTCTGGCATTTAACTCCGTTTCTGAAGGGAAACACACTGCACAGTTTTCTTCCATGAAACACACACTGCTTTAGAGCAAGAAGGATGCTCTTGCTTTCTAGAGTCTCTAATACAGAGGGAAACGTGAGTGTGCTCAGAACAAAAGAACTGTGTTTCCTACACACACGGACCATATCTAGTTCAACTCTGTGTCTGAAACTGATACAAACCACTGGACCTCTAACATCCAATGCTTTTCAGTTAAGAGCGAGAAACATTTGAGCTTCGTGAACAATGTAGCTTCGTTTGAGGTGAAAAGTGACTGCGTTTACCTGAAACGAAGTCTTGCTTGTAGGAAGACACACTTCTGGCATTTAACTCCGTTTCTGAAGGGAAACACACGGCACAGTTCTCTTCCATGAAATACAGTCTGCTTTAGTGCAAGAAGCATGCTCTTGCTTTCTAGAGTCTCTAATAGAGAGGGAAACGTGGGTGTGCTCAGAAAAAAAGAACTGTGTTTCCTACACACACAGACCATATCTAATTCAACTCTGTTTCTGAAACTTATACAAACCATAGGTCCTCTAACATCCAATGCTTTTCAGTTAAGAGCGAGAAACGTGTGAGCTTCGTGAACAATGTAGCTTCGTTTGAGCTGAAAAGTGACTGCGTTTACCTGAAACGAATTCTTGCTTGTAGGAAGGCACAGAGCCTGGCATTTAACTCCGTTTCTGAAGGGAAACACACGGCACAGTTCTCATCCATGAAACACACTCTGCTTTAGAGCAAGAAGGATGCTCTTGCTTTCTAGAGTCTCTAATACAGAGGGAAACGTGAGTGTGCTCAGAACTAAAGAACTGTGTTTCCTACACACACGGACCATATCTAGTTCAACTCTGTTTCTGAAACTGATACAAACCACAGGTCCTCTAACATCCAATGCTTTTCAGTTAAGAGAGAGAAACGTGTGAGCTTCGTGAACAATGTAGCTTCGTTTGAGCTGAAAAGTGACTGTGTTTACCTGAAAAGAAGTCTTGATTGTAGGAAGACACACTTCTGGCATTTAACTCCGTTTCTGAAGGGAAACACACGGCACAGTTCTCTTCCATGAAACACACTCTGCTTTAGCGCAAGAAGCACGCCCTTGCTTTCTAGAGTCTCTAATAGAGAGGGAAACGTGGGTGTGCTCAGAAAAAAAGAACTGTGTTTCCTACACACACAGACCATATCTAATTCAACTCTGTTTCTGAAACTTATACAAACCATAGGTCCTCTAACATCCAATGCTTTTCAGTGAAGAGCGAGAAACCTGTGAGCTTCGTGAACAATGTAGCTTCGTTTTAGCTGAAAACTGACTGCGTTTACCTGAAAAGAAGTCTTGATTGTAGGAAGGCACAGAGCCTGGCATTTAACTCCGTTTCTGAAGGGAAACACACGGCACAGTTCTCATCCATGAAACACACTCTGCTTTAGAGCAAGAAGGATGCTCTTGCATTCTAGAGTCTCTAATACAGAGGGAAACGTGAGTGTGCTCAGAACTAAAGAACTGTGTTTCCTACACACACGGACCATATCTAGTTCAACTCTGTTTCTGAAACTGATACAAACCACAGGTCCTCTAACATCCACTGCTTTTCAGTTAAGAGCGAGAAACGTGTGAGATTCGTGAACAATGTAGCTTCGTTTGAGCTGAAAAGTGACTGTGTTTACCTGAAAAGAAGTCTTGATTGTAGGAAGACACACGTCTGGCATTTAACTCCGTTTCTGAAGGGAAACAGACTGCACAGTTTTCTTCCATGAAACACACACTGCTTTAGAGCAAGAAGGATGCTCTTGCTTTCTAGAGTCTCTAATACAGAGGGAAACGTGAGTGTGCTCAGAACAAAAGAACTGTGTTTCCTACACACACGGATCATATCTAGTTCAACTCTGTTTCTGAAACTGGTAAAAACCACAGGACCTATAACATCCAATGCTTTTCAGTTAAGAGCGAGAAACATTTGAGCTTCGTGAACAATGTAGCTTCGTTTGAGGTGAAAAGTGACTGCGTTTACCTGAAACGAAGTCTTGCTTGTAGGAAGACACACTTCTGGCATTTAACTCCGTTTCTGAAGGGAAACACACGGCACAGTTCTCTTCCATGAAACATACTCTGCTTTAGCGCAAGAAGCACGCCCTTGCTTTCTAGAGTCTCTAATACAGAGGGAAACGTGAGTGTGCTCAGAAAAAAAGAACTGTGTTTCCTACACACACAGACCATATCTAATTCAACTCTGTTTCTGAAACTTATACAAACAATAGGTCCTCTAACATCCAATGCTTTTCAGTTAAGAGCGAGAAACGTGTGAGCTTCGTGAACAATGTAGCTTCCTTTGACCTGAAAAGTGACTGCGTTTACCTGAAACGAAGTCTTGAATGGAGGAAGACACACGTCTGGCATTTAACTCCGTTTCTGAAGGGAAACAAACGGCACAGTTCTCATCCATGAAACACACTCTGCTTTAGAGCAAGAAGCACACTCTTGCTTTCTAGAGTCTCTACTACTGAGGGTAACGTAAGTGTGCTCAGAACAAAAGAACTGTGTTTCCTACACACATGGACCATATCTAGTTCAACTCTGTTTCTAAAATTGATACAAACCACAGGTCGTCTAACATCCAATGCTTTTCAGTTAAGAGCGAGAAACGTGTGAGCTTCGTGAACAATGTAGCTTCGTTTGAGCTGAAAAGTGACTGTGTTTACCTGAAAAGAAGTCTTGATTGGTGGAAGACACACGTCTGGCATTTAACTCCGTTTCTGAAGGGAAACACACGGCACAGTTCTCATCCATGAAACACACTCTGCTTTAGAGCAAGAAGGATGCTCTTGCTTTATAGAGTCTCTAATACAGAGGGAAACATTAGTGTGCTCAGAAAAAAAGAACTGTGTTTCCTACACACACGGACCATATCTAGTTCAACTCTGTTTCTGAAACTGATACAAACCACAGGTAATCTAACATTAAATGCTTTTCAGTTAGGAGCGAGAAACGTGTGGGCTTCGTGAACAATGTAGCTTCGTTTGAGGTGAAAAGTGACTGAGTTTACCTGAAACGAAGTCTTGCTTGAAGAAAGACACAGAGTCTGGCATTTAACTCCGCTTCTGAAGGGAAACACACGGCACAGTCCTCTTCCATGAAACACACTCTGCTTTAGAGCAAGAAGCACGCTCTTGCTTTCTAGAGTCTCTAATACAGAGGGAAACGTGAGTGTGCTCAGAACAAAAGAACTGCGTTTCCTACACACACAGACCATATCTAGTTCAAGTCTGTTTCTGAAACTGATACAAACCACAGGTCCTCTAACATCCAATGCTTTTCATGTAAGAGCGAGAAACGTGTGAGCTTCGTGAACAATGTAGCATCGTTTGAGCTGAAAAGTGACTGTGTTTACCTGAAATGAAGTCTTGCTTGTAGGAAGACACACGCCTGGCATTTAACTCAGTTTCTGAAGGGAAACACACGGCACAGTTCTCATCCATGAAACACACTCTGCTTTAGAGCAAGAAGGATGCTCTTGCTTTCTAGAGTCTCTAATGCAGAGGGAAACGTGAGTGTGCTCAGAAAAAAAGAACTGTGTTTCCTACACATACGGACCATATCTAGTTCAACTCTGTTTCTGAAACTGATACAAACCACAGGTCCTCTATCATCCACTGCTTTTCAGTTAAGAGCGAGAAACGTGTGAGCTTCGTGAACAATGTAGCTTCGTTTGAGCTGAAAAGTGACTGTGTGTACCTGAAACGAAGTCTTGCTTTTAGGAAGACACACGTCTGGCATTTAACTCCGTTTCTGAAGGGAAACATACTGCACAGTTCTCTTCCATGAAACACACACTGCTTTAGAGCAAGAAGGATGCTCTTGCTTTCTAGAGTCTCTAATACAGAGGGAAACGTGAGTGTGCTTAGAACAAAAGAACTGTGTTTCCTACACACACGGACCATATCTAGTTCAACTCTGTTTCTGAAACTGATACAAACCACAGGACCTCTAACATCCAATGCTTTTCAGTTAAGAGCGAGAAACATTTGAGCTTCGTGAACAATGTAGCTTCGTTTGAGGTGAAAAGTGACTGCGTTTACCTGAAACAGAGTCTTGCTTGTAGGACAACACACTTCTGGCATTTAACTCCGTTTCTGAATGGAAACACACGGCACAGTCCTCTTCAATGAAACACACTCTGCTTTAGAGCAAGAAGCATGCTCTTGCTTTCTAGAGTCTCTAATACAGAGGGAAATGTGAGTGTACTCAGAACAAAAGAACTGTGTTTCCTACACACACGGACCATATATAGTTCAACTCTGTTTCTGAAACTGATACAAACCACAGGTAATCTAACATCTAATGCTTTTCAGTTAGGAGCGAGAAACGTGTGGGCTTCGTGAACAATGTAGCTTCGTTTGAGGTGAAAAGTGACTGAGTTTACCGGAAACGAAGTCTTGCTTGAAGAAAGACACAGAGTCTGGCATTTAACTCCGCTTCTGAAGGGAAACACATGGCACAGTCCTCTTCCATGAAACACACTCTGCTTTAGAGCAAGAAGCACGCTCTTGCTTTCTAGAGATTCTAATACAGAGGGAAACGTGAGTGTGCTCAGAAAAAAAGAACTGTGTTTCCTACACACACAGACCATATCTAATTCAATTCTGTTTCTGAAACCTATTCAAACCATAGGTCCTCTAACATCCAATGCTTTTCAGTTAAGAGCGAGAAACGTGTGAGCTTCGTGAACAATGTAGCTTCGTTTGAGCTGAAAAGTGACTGCGTTTACCTGAAACGAAGTCTTGCTTGTAGGAAGACATGCGCCTGGCATTTAACTCTGTTTCTGAAGGGAAACACACGGCACAGTTCTCATCCATGAAACACACTCTGCTTTAGAGCAAGAAGCACGCTCTTGCTTTCTAGAGTCTCTAATACAGAGGGAAATGTGAGTGTGCTCAGAACAAAAGAACTGTGTTTCCTACAACACAGACCATATCTAGTTCAAGTCTGTTTCTGAAACTGATACAAACAACAGGTCCTCTAACATTCAATGCTTTTCAGGTAAGAGCGAGAAACATGTGAGCTTCGTGAACAATGTAGCTTCGTTTGAGCTGAAAAGTGACTGTGTGTACCTGAAACGAAGTCTTGCTTTTAGGAAGACACACGCCTGGCATTTAACTCCGTTTCTGAAGGGAAACATACTGCACAGTTCTCTTCCATGAAACACACACTGCTTTAGAGCAAGAAGGATGCTCTTGCTTTCTAGAGTCTCTAATACAGAGGGAAACGTGAGTGTGCTTAGAACAAAAGAACTGTGTTTCCTACACACACGGACCATATCTAGTTCAACTCTGTTTCTGAAACTGATACAAACCACAGGACCTCTAACATCCAATGCTTTTCAGTTAAGAGCGAGAAACATTTGAGCTTCGTGAACAATGTAGCTTCGTTTGAGGTGAAAAGTGACTGCGTTTACCTGAAACAGAGTCTTGCTTGTAGGACAACACACTTCTGGCATTTAACTCCGTTTCTGAATGGAAACACACGGCACAGTCCTCTTCCATGAAACACACTCTGCTTTAGAGCAAGAAGCATGCTCTTGCTTTCTAGAGTCTCTAATACAGAGGGAAATGTGAGTGTACTCAGAACAAAAGAACTGTGTTTCCTACACACACGGACCATATATAGTTCAACTCTGTTTCTGAAACTGATACAAACCACAGGTAATCTAACATCTAATGCTTTTCAGTTAGGAGCGAGAAACGTGTGGGCTTCGTGAACAATGTAGCTTCGTTTGAGGTGAAAAGTGACTGAGTTTACCGGAAACGAAGTCTTGCTTGAAGAAAGACACAGAGTCTGGCATTTAACTCCGCTTCTGAAGGGAAACACATGGCACAGTCCTCTTCCATGAAACACACTCTGCTTTAGAGCAAGAAGCACGCTCTTGCTTTCTAGAGATTCTAATACAGAGGGAAACGTGAGTGTGCTCAGAAAAAAAGAACTGTGTTTCCTACACACACAGACCATATCTAATTCAATTCTGTTTCTGAAACCTATTCAAACCATAGGTCCTCTAACATCCAATGCTTTTCAGTTAAGAGCGAGAAACGTGTGAGCTTCGTGAACAATGTAGCTTCGTTTGAGCTGAAAAGTGACTGCGTTTACCTGAAACGAAGTCTTGCTTGTAGGAAGACATGCGCCTGGCATTTAACTCTGTTTCTGAAGGGAAACACACGGCACAGTTCTCATCCATGAAACACACTCTGCTTTAGAGCAAGAAGCACGCTCTTGCTTTCTAGAGTCTCTAATACAGAGGGAAATGTGAGTGTGCTCAGAACAAAAGAACTGTGTTTCCTACAACACAGACCATATCTAGTTCAAGTCTGTTTCTGAAACTGATACAAACAACAGGTCCTCTAACATTCAATGCTTTTCAGGTAAGAGCGAGAAACATGTGAGCTTCGTGAACAATGTAGCTTCGTTTGAGCTGAAAAGTGACTGTGTGTACCTGAAACGAAGTCTTGCTTTTAGGAAGACACACGCCTGGCATTTAACTCCGTTTCTGAAGGGAAACATACTGCACAGTTCTCTTCCATGAAACACACACTGCTTTAGAGCAAGAAGGATGCTCTTGCTTTCTAGAGTCTCTAATACAGAGGGAAACGTGAGTGTGCTTAGAACAAAAGAACTGTGTTTCCTACACACACGGACCATATCTAGTTCAACTCTGTTTCTGAAACTGATACAAACCACAGGACCTCTAACATCCAATGCTTTTCAGTTAAGAGCGAGAAACATTTGAGCTTCGTGAACAATGTAGCTTCGTTTGAGGTGAAAAGTGACTGCGTTTACCTGAAACAGAGTCTTGCTTGTAGGACAACACACTTCTGGCATTTAACTCCGTTTCTGAATGGAAACACACGGCACAGTCCTCTTCCATGAAACACACTCTGCTTTAGAGCAAGAAGCATGCTCTTGCTTTCTAGAGTCTCTAATACAGAGGGAAATGTGAGTGTACTCAGAACAAAAGAACTGTGTTTCCTACACACACGGACCATATATAGTTCAACTCTGTTTCTGAAACTGATACAAACCACAGGTAATCTAACATCTAATGCTTTTCAGTTAGGAGCGAGAAACGTGTGGGCTTCGTGAACAATGTAGCTTCGTTTGAGGTGAAAAGTGACTGAGTTTACCGGAAACGAAGTCTTGCTTGAAGAAAGACACAGAGTCTGGCATTTAACTCCGCTTCTGAAGGGAAACACATGGCACAGTCCTCTTCCATGAAACACACTCTGCTTTAGAGCAAGAAGCACGCTCTTGCTTTCTAGAGATTCTAATACAGAGGGAAACGTGAGTGTGCTCAGAAAAAAAGAACTGTGTTTCCTACACACACAGACCATATCTAATTCAATTCTGTTTCTGAAACCTATTCAAACCATAGGTCCTCTAACATCCAATGCTTTTCAGTTAAGAGCGAGAAACGTGTGAGCTTCGTGAACAATGTAGCTTCGTTTGAGCTGAAAAGTGACTGCGTTTACCTGAAACGAAGTGTTGCTTGTAGGAAGACATGCGCCTGGCATTTAACTCTGTTTCTGAAGGGAAACACACGGCACAGTTCTCATCCATGAAACACACTCTGCTTTAGAGCAAGAAGCACGCTCTTGCTTTCTAGAGTCTCTAATACAGAGGGAAATGTGAGTGTGCTCAGAACAAAAGAACTGTGTTTCCTACAACACAGACCATATCTAGTTCAAGTCTGTTTCTGAAACTGATACAAACAACAGGTCCTCTAACATTCAATGCTTTTCAGGTAAGAGCGAGAAACATGTGAGCTTCGTGAACAATGTAGCTTCGTTTGAGCTGAAAAGTGACTGTGTGTACCTGAAACGAAGTCTTGCTTTTAGGAAGACACACGCCTGGCATTTAACTCCGTTTCTGAAGGGAAACACACGGCACAGTTCTCTTCCATGAAACACACTCTGCTTTAGAGCAAGAAGCACGCTCTTGCTTTCTAGAGTCTCTAATACAGAGGGAAACATGAGTGTGCTCAGAAAAAAAGAACTGTGTTTCCTACACACACAGATCATATCTAATTGAACTCTGTTTCTGAAACTTATACAAACCATAGGTCCTCTAACATCCAATGCTTTTCAATTAAGAGCGAGAAACGTGTGAGCTTCGTGGAAAATGTAGCTTCGTTTGAGCTGAAAAGTGACTGCGTTTACCTGAAACGAAGTCTTGCTTGTAGGAAGACATGCGCCTGGCATTTAACTCTGTTTCTGAAGGGAAACACACGGCACAGTTCTCATCCATGAAACACACTCTGCTTTAGAGCATAAGCACGCTCTTGCTTTCTAGATTCTCTAATACAGAGGAACACGTGAGTGTGCTCAGAACAAAAGAACTGTGTTTCCTACACACACAGACCATATCTAGTTCAACTCTGTTTCTGAAACTGATACAAACCACAGGTCCTCTAACATCCAATGCTTTTCAGTTAAGAGCGAGAAACATGTGAGCTTCGTGAACAATGTAGCTTCGTTTGAGCTGAAAAGTGACTGCGTTTACCTGAAATGAAGTCTTCCTTGAAGAAAGTCACAGAGCCTGGCATTTAACTCCGTTTCTGAAGGGAAACACACGGCCCAGTTCTCATCCATGAAACACACTCTGCATTAGAGCAAGAAGCACGCTCTTGCTTTCTAGAGTCTCTACTACAGAGGGAAACGTAAGTGTGCTCAGAACAAAAGAACTGTGTTTCCTACACACACACCATATCTAGTTCAACTCTGTTTCTGAAACTGATACAAACCACAGGTCGTCTAACATCTAATGCTTTTCAGTTAAGAGCGAGAAACGTGTGAGCTTCGTGAACAATGTAGCTTCGTTTGAGCTGAAAAGTGACTGTTTTTACCTGAAAAGATGTCTTGATTGGAGGAAGACACACGTCTGGCATTTAACTCCGTTTCTGAAGGGAAACACACGGCACAGTTCTCATCCATGAAACACACTCTGCTTTAGAGCAAGAAGGATGCTCTTGCTTTATAGAGTCTCTAATACAGAGGGAAACATTAGTGTGCTCAGAACAAAAGAACTGTGTTTCCTACACACACGGACCATATCTAGTTCAACTCTGTTTCTGAAACTGATACAAACCACAGGTAATCTAACATCTAATGCTTTTCAGTTAGGAGCGAGAAACGTGTGGGCTTCGTGAACAATGTAGCTTCGATTGAGGTGAAAAGTGACTGAGTTTACCTGAAGCGAAGTCTTGCTTGAAGAAAGACACAGAGTCTGGCATTTAACTCCGCTTCTGAAGGGAAACACACGGCACAGTCCTCTTCCATGAAACACACTCTGCTTTAGAGCAAGAAGCACGCTCTTGCTTTCTAGAGTCTCTAATACAGAGGGAAACGTGAGTGTGCTCAGAACAAAAGAACTGTGTTTCCTACACACACAGACCATATCTAGTTCAAGTCTGTTTCTGAAACTGATACAAACCACAGGTCCTCTAACATCCAATGCTTTTCATGTAAGAGCGAGAAACGTGTGAGCTTCGTGAACAATGTAGCTTCGTTTGAGCTGAAAAGTGACTGTGTTTACCTGAAATGAAGTCTTGCTTGTAGGAAGACACACGCCTGGCATTTACCTCCGTTTCTGAAGGGAAACACACGGCACAGTTCTCTTCCATGAAACACAGTCTGCTTTAGTGCAAGAAGCACGCTCTTGCTTTCTAGAGTCTCTAATAGAGAGGGAAACGTGGGTGTGCTCAGAAAAAAAGAACTGTGTTTCCTACACACACAGACCATATCTAATTCAACTCTGTTTCTGAAACTTATACAAACCATAGGTCCTCTAACATCCAATGCTTTTCAGTTAAGAGCGAGAAACCTGTGAGCTTCGTGAACAATGTAGCTTCGTTTGAGCTGAAAAGTGACTGCGTTTACCTGAAATGAAGTCTTCCTTGAAGAAAGTCACAGAGCCTGGCATTTAACTCCGTTTCTGAAGGGAAACACACGGCCCAGTTCTCATCCATGAAACACACTCTGCATTAGAGCAAGAAGCACGCTCTTGCTTTCTAGAGTCTCTACTACAGAGGGAAACGTAAGTGTGCTCAGAACAAAAGAACTGTGTTTCCTACACACACACCATATCTAGTTCAACTCTGTTTCTGAAACTGATACAAACCACAGGTCGTCTAACATCTAATGCTTTTCAGTTAAGAGCGAGAAACGTGTGAGCTTCGTGAACAATGTAGCTTCGTTTGAGCTGAAAAGTGACTGTTTTTACCTGAAAAGAAGTCTTGATTGGAGGAAGACACACGTCTGGCATTTAACTCCGTTTCTGAAGGGAAACACACGGCACAGTTCTCATCCATGAAACACACTCTGCTTTAGAGCAAGAAGGATGCTCTTGCTTTATAGAGTCTCTAATACAGAGGGAAACATTAGTGTGCTCAGAACAAAAGAACTGTGTTTCCTACACACACGGACCATATCTAGTTCAACTCTGTTTCTGAAACTGATACAAACCACAGGTAATCTAACATCTAATGCTTTTCAGTTAGGAGCGAGAAACGTGTGGGCTTCGTGAACAATGTAGCTTCGATTGAGGTGAAAAGTGACTGAGTTTACCTGAAACGAAGTCTTGCTTGAAGAAAGACACAGAGTCTGGCATTTAACTCCGCTTCTGAAGGGAAACACACGGCACAGTCCTCTTCCATGAAACACACTCTGCTTTAGAGCAAGAAGCACGCTCTTGCTTTCTAGAGTCTCTAATACAGAGGGAAACGTGAGTGTGCTCAGAACAAAAGAATTGTGTTTCCTACACACACAGACCATATCTAGTTCAAGTCTGTTTCTGAAACTGATACAAACCACAGGTCCTCTAACATCCAATGCTTTTCATGTAAGAGCGAGAAACGTGTGAGCTTCGTGAACAATGTAGCTTCGTTTGAGCTGAAAAGTGACTGTGTTTACCTGAAATGAAGTCTTGCTTGTAGGAAGACACACGCCTGGCATTTACCTCCGTTTCTGAAGGGAAACACACGGCACAGTTCTCTTCCATGAAACACAGTCTGCTTTAGTGCAAGAAGCACGCTCTTGCTTTCTAGAGTCTCTAATAGAGAGGGAAACGTGGGTGTGCTCAGAAAAAAAGAACTGTGTTTCCTACACACACAGACCATATCTAATTCAACTCTGTTTCTGAAACTTATACAAACCATAGGTCCTCTAACATCCAATGCTTTTCAGTTAAGAGCGAGAAACCTGTGAGCTTCGTGAACAATGTAGCTTCGTTTGAGCTGAAAAGTGACTGCGTTTACCTGAAACGAATTCTTGCTTGTAGGAAGGCACAGAGCCTGGCATTTAACTCCGTTTCTGAAGGGAAACACACGGCACAGTTCTCATCCATGAAACACACTCTGCTTTAGAGCAAGAAGGATGCTCTTGCTTTCTAGAGTCTCTAATACAGAGGGAAACGTGAGTGTGCTCAGAACTAAAGAACTGTGTTTCCTACACACACGGACCATATCTAGTTCAACTCTGTTTCTGAAACTGATACAAACCACAGGTCCTCTAACATCCAATGCTTTTCAGTTAAGAGAGAGAAACGTGTGAGCTTCGTGAACAATGTAGCTTCGTTTGAGCTGAAAAGTGACTGTGTTTACCTGAAAAGAAGTCTTGATTGTAGGAAGACACACTTCTGGCATTTAACTCCGTTTCTGAAGGGAAACACACGGCACAGTTCTCTTCCATGAAACACACTCTGCTTTAGCGCAAGAAGCACGCCCTTGCTTTCTAGAGTCTCTAATAGAGAGGGAAACGTGGGTGTGCTCAGAAAAAAAGAACTGTGTTTCCTACACACACAGACCATATCTAATTCAACTCTGTTTCTGAAACTTATACAAACCATAGGTCCTCTAACATCCAATGCTTTTCAGTTAAGAGCGAGAAACCTGTGAGCTTCGTGAACAATGTAGCTTCGTTTGAGCTGAAAAGTGACTGCGTTTACATGAAACGAATTCTTGCTTGTAGGAAGGCACAGAGCCTGGCATTTAACTCCGTTTCTGAAGGGAAACACACGGCACAGTTCTCATCCATGAAACACACTCTGCTTTAGAGCAAGAAGGATGCTCTTGCTTTCTAGAGTCTCTAATACAGAGGGAAACGTGAGTGTGCTCAGAACTAAAGAACTGTGTTTCCTACACACACGGACCATATCTAGTTCAACTCTGTTTCTGAAACTGATACAAACCACAGGTCCTCTAACATCCACTGCTTTTCAGTTAAGAGCGAGAAACGTGTGAGCTTCGTGAACAATGTAGCTTCGTTTGAGCTGAAAAGTGACTGTGTTTACCTGAAAAGAAGTCTTGATTGTAGGAAGACACACGTCTGCCATTTAACTCCGTTTCTGAAGGGAAACAGACTGCACAGTTTTCTTCCATGAAACACACACTGCTTTAGAGCAAGAAGGATGCTCTTGCTTTCTAGAGTCTCTAATACAGAGGGAAACGTGAGTGTGCTCAGAACAAAAGAACTGTGTTTCCTACACACACGGACCATATCTAGTTCAACTCTGTTTCTGAAACTGATACAAACCACAGGATCTCTAACATCCAATGCTTTTCAGTTAAGAGCGAGAAACATTTGAGCTTCGTGAACAATGTAGCTTCGTTTGAGGTGAAAAGTGACTACGTTTACCTGAAACGAAGTCTTGCTTGTAGGAAGACACACTTCTGGCATTTAACTCCGTTTCTGAAGGGAAACACACGGCACAGTTCTCTTCCATGAAACACACTCTGCTTTAGAGCAAGAAGGATGCTCTTGCTTTCTAGAGTCTCTAATACAGAGGGAAACGTGAGTGTGCTCAGAACTAAAGAACTGTGTTTCCTACACACACGGACCATATCTAGTTCAACTCTGTTTCTGAAACTGATACAAACCACAGGTCCTCTAACATCCAATGCTTTTCAGTTAAGAGAGAGAAACGTGTGAGCTTCGTGAACAATGTAGCTTCGTTTGAGCTGAAAAGTGACTGTGTTTACCTGAAAAGAAGTCTTGATTGTAGGAAGACACACTTCTGGCATTTAACTCCGTTTCTGAAGGGAAACACACGGCACAGTTCTCTTCCATGAAACACACTCTGCTTTAGCGCAAGAAGCACGCCCTTGCTTTCTAGAGTCTCTAATAGAGAGGGAAACGTGGGTGTGCTCAGAAAAAAAGAACTGTGTTTCCTACACACACAGACCATATCTAATTCAACTCTGTTTCTGAAACTTATACAAACCATAGGTCCTCTAACATCCAATGCTTTTCAGTTAAGAGCGAGAAACCTGTGAGCTTCGTGAACAATGTAGCTTCGTTTGAGCTGAAAAGTGACTTAGTTTACCTGAAAAGAAGTCTTGATTGTAGGAAGACACACGTCTGGCATTTAACTCCGTTTCTGAAGGGAATCACACGGCACAGTTTTCTTCCATGAAACACACACTGCTTTAGAGCAAGAAGGATGCTCTTGCTTTCTAGAGTCTCTAATACAGAGGGAAACGTGAGTGTGCTCAGAACAAAAGAACTGTGTTTCCTACACACACGGACCATATCTAGTTCAACTATGTTTCTGAAACTGATACAAACCACAGGACCTCTAACATCCAATGCTTTTCAGTTAAGAGCGAGAAACATTTGAGCTTCGTGAACAATGTAGCTTCGTTTGAGGTGAAAAGTGACTGCGTTTACCTGAAACGAAGTCTTGCTTGTAGGAAGACACACGCCTGGCATTTAACTCCGTTTCTGAAGGGAAACACACGGCACAGTTCTCTATCATGAAACACACTCTGCTTTAGAGCAAGAAGCACGCTCTTGCTTTCTAGAGTCTCTAATACAGAGGGAAACATGAGTGTGCTCAGAAAAAAAGAACTGTGTTTCCTACACACACAGATCATATCTAATTGAACTCTGTTTCTGAAACTTATACAAACCATAGGTCCTCTAACATCCAATGCTTTTCAATTAAGAGCGAGAAACGTGTGAGCTTCGTGGAAAATGTAGCTTCGTTTGAGCTGAAAAGTGACTGCGTTTACCTGAAACGAAGTCTTGCTTGTAGGAAGACATGCGCCTGGCATTTAACTCTGTTTCTGAAGGGAAACACACGGCACAGTTCTCATCCATGAAACACACTCTGCTTTAGAGCATAAGCACGCTCTTGCTTTCTAGATTCTCTAATACAGAGGAACACGTGAGTGTGCTCAGAACAAAAGAACTGTGTTTCCTACACACACAGACCATATCTAGTTCAACTCTGTTTCTGAAACTGATACAAACCACAGGTCCTCTAACATCCAATGCTTTTCAGTTAAGAGCGAGAAACATGTGAGCTTCGTGAACAATGTAGCTTCGTTTGAGCTGAAAAGTGACTGCGTTTACCTGAAATGAAGTCTTCCTTGAAGAAAGTCACAGAGCCTGGCATTTAACTCCGTTTCTGAAGGGAAACACACGGCCCAGTTCTCATCCATGAAACACACTCTGCATTAGAGCAAGAAGCACGCTCTTGCTTTCTAGAGTCTCTACTACAGAGGGAAACGTAAGTGTGCTCAGAACAAAAGAACTGTGTTTCCTACACACACACCATATCTAGTTCAACTCTGTTTCTGAAACTGATACAAACCACAGGTCGTCTAACATCTAATGCTTTTCAGTTAAGAGCGAGAAACGTGTGAGCTTCGTGAACAATGTAGCTTCGTTTGAGCTGAAAAGTGACTGTTTTTACCTGAAAAGAAGTCTTGATTGGAGGAAGACACACGTCTGGCATTTAACTCCGTTTCTGAAGGGAAACACACGGCACAGTTCTCATCCATGAAACACACTCTGCTTTAGAGCAAGAAGGATGCTCTTGCTTTATAGAGTCTCTAATACAGAGGGAAACATTAGTGTGCTCAGAACAAAAGAACTGTGTTTCCTACACACACGGACCATATCTAGTTCAACTCTGTTTCTGAAACTGATACAAACCACAGGTAATCTAACATCTAATGCTTTTCAGTTAGGAGCGAGAAACGTGTGGGCTTCGTGAACAATGTAGCTTCGTTTGAGGTGAAAAGTGACTGAGTTTACCTGAAACGAAGTCTTGCTTGAAGAAAGACACAGAGTCTGGCATTTAACTCCGCTTCTGAAGGGAAACACACGGCACAGTCCTCTTCCATGAAACACACTCTGCTTTAGAGCAAGAAGCACGCTCTTGCTTTCTAGAGTCTCTAATACAGAGGGAAACGTGAGTGTGCTCAGAACAAAAGAACTGTGTTTCCTACACACACAGACCATATCTAGTTCAAGTCTGTTTCTGAAACTGATACAAACCACAGGTCCTCTAACATCCAATGCTTTTCATGTAAGAGCGAGAAACGTGTGAGCTTCGTGAACAATGTAGCTTCGTTTGAGGTGAAAAGTGACTGCGTTTACCTGAAATGAAGTCTTGCTTGTAGGAAGACACACTTCTGGCATTTAACTCCGTTTCTGAAGGGAAACACACGGCACAGTTCTCTTCCATGAAACACAGTCTGCTTTAGTGCAAGAAGCACGCTCTTGCTTTCTAGAGTCTCTAATAGAGAGGGAAACGTGGGTGTGCTCAGAAAAAAAGAACTGTGTTTCCTACACACACAGACCATATCTAATTCAACTCTGTTTCTGAAACTTATACAAACCATAGGTCCTCTAACATCCAATGCTTTTCAGTTAAGAGCGAGAAACCTGTGAGCTTCGTGAACAATGTAGCTTCGTTTGAGCTGAAAAGTGACTGCGTTTACCTGAAACGAAGTCTTGCTTGTAGGAAGGCACAGAGCCTGGCATTTAACTCCGTTTCTGAAGGGAAACACACGGCACAGTTCTCATCCATGAAACACACTCTGCTTTAGAGCAAGAAGGATGCTCTTGCTTTCTAGAGTCTCTAATACAGAGGGAAACGTGAGTGTGCTCAGAACTAAAGAACTGTGTTTCCTACACACACGGACCATATCTAGTTCAACTCTGTTTCTGAAACTGATACAAACCACAGGTCCTCTAACATCCAATGCTTTTCAGTTAAGAGAGAGAAACGTGTGAGCTTCGTGAACAATGTAGCTTCGTTTGAGCTGAAAAGTGACTGTGTTTACCTGAAAAGAAGTCTTGATTGTAGGAAGACACACTTCTGGCATTTAACTCCGTTTCTGAAGGGAAACACACGGCACAGTTCTCTTCCATGAAACACACTCTGCTTTAGCGCAAGAAGCACGCCCTTGCTTTCTAGAGTCTCTAATAGAGAGGGAAACGTGGGTGTGCTCAGAAAAAAAGAACTGTGTTTCCTACACACACGGACCATATCTAGTTCAACTCTGTTTCTGAAACTGATACAAACCACAGGTCCTCTAACATCCAATGCTTTTCAGTTAAGAGCGAGAAACGTGTGAGCTTTATGAACAATGTAGCTTCCTTTGATGTGAAATGTGACTGCGTTTACCTGAAACGAAGTCTTGCTTGTAGAAAGACAGAGAGCCTGTCATTTAACTCCGTTTCTGAAGATAAACACACGGCACAGTTCTCATCCATGAAACACACTCTGCTTTAGAGCAAGAAGCACGCTCTTGTACTAGATTCTCTAATACAGAGGGAAACGTGAGTGTGCTCAGAAGAAAAGAACTGTGTTTCCTACACACACAGACCATATCTAGTTCAACTCTGTTTCTGAAACTGATACAAACCACAGGTCCTGTAACATCCAATGCTTTTTAGTTAAGAGCGAGAAATGTGTGAGCTTCGTGAACAATGTAGCTTCCTTTGAGCTGAAAAGTGAGTGCGTTTACATGAACAGAAGTCTTGCTTGTAGGAACACACACGCCTGGCATTTAACTCCATTTCTGAAGGGAAACACACGGCACACTTCTCATCCATGAAACACATTCTGCTTTAGAGCAAGAAGCACGCTCTTGCTTTCTAGA
The DNA here is from genome assembly GCA_949786385.1 of Onychomys leucogaster. NCBI lineage: Eukaryota > Metazoa > Chordata > Mammalia > Rodentia > Cricetidae > Onychomys > Onychomys leucogaster. The sequence goes on from CATKUP010000113.1 coordinate 1,389,406, forward strand.
GTCTCTAATACAGAGGTAAACGTGCGTGTTATCAGAACAATAGAACTGTGTTTCCTACACACACGGACCATATCTAGTTCAACTCTGTTTCTGAAACTGATACGAACCACAGGTCGTCTAACATCCAATGCTTTTCAGTTAAGAGGGAGAAATGTGTGAGCTTCGTGAACAATGTAGCTTCGTTTGAGCTGAAAAGTGACTGCGTTTACCTGAAACGAAGTCTTGCTTGTAGGAAGACACACGCCTGGCATTTAACTCCGTTTCTGAAGGGAAACACACGGCACAGTTCTCATCCATGCAACACATTCTGCTTTAGAGCAAGAGGCACGCTCTTGCTTTCTAGAGTCTCTAATATAGAGGGAAACGTGAGTGTGCTCAGAAGAAAAGAACTGTGTTTCCTACACACACAGACCATATCTAGTTCAACTCTGTTTCTGAAACTGATACAAACCACAGGTCCTATAACATCCAATGCTTTTTAGTTAAGAGCGAGAAATGTGTGAGCTTCGTGAACAATGTAGCTTCCTTTGAGCTGAAAAGTGAGTGCGTTTACATGAAACGAAGTCTTGCTTGTAGGAACACACACGCCTGGCATTTAACTCCATTTCTGAAGGGAAACACACGGCACACTTCTCATCCATGAAACACATTCTGCTTTAGAGCAAGAAGCACGCTCTTGCTTTCTAGAGTCTCTAATACAGAGGTAAACGTGCGTGTTATCAGAACAATAGAACTGTGTTTCCTACACACACGGACCATATCTAGTTCAACTCTGTTTCTGAAACTGATACGAACCACAGGTCGTCTAACATCCAATGCTTTTCAGTTAAGAGGGAGAAATGTGTGAGCTTCGTGAACAATGTAGCTTCGTTTGAGCTGAAAAGTGACTGCGTTTACCTGAAACGAAGTCTTGCTTGTAGGAAGACACACGCCTGGCATTTAACTCCGTTTCTGAAGGGAAACACACGGCACAGTTCTCATCCATGAAACACATTCTGCTTTAGAGCAAGAGGCACGCTCTTGCTTTCTAGAGTCTCTAATATAGAGGGAAACGTGAGTGTGCTCAGAACAAAAGAACTGTGTTTCCTACACACACGGACCATAATTAGTTCAACTCTGTTTCTGAAACTGATACAAACCACAGGTCCTCTAACATCCAATGCTTTTCAGTTAAGAGCGAGATATGTGTGAGGTCGTGAACAATGTAGCTTTGTTTGAGGTGAAATGTGACTGCGTTTACCTGAAACGAAGTCTTGCTTGTAGAAAGACACACGCCTGGCATTTAACTCCATTTCTGAAGGGAAACACACAGCACATTTCTCATCCTTGAAACACATTCTGCTTTAGAGCAAGAAGCACACTCTTGCTTTCTAGATTCTCTAATACAGAGGGAAACGTGAGTGTGATCAGAACAAAAGAACTGTGTTTCCTACACACACGGACCATATCTAGTTCAACTCTGTTTCTGAAACTGATACAAACCACAGGTCATCTAACATCCAATGCTTTTCAGTTAAGAGCGAGAAATGTGTGAGCTTCGTGAACAATGTAGCTTCGTTTGAGCTGAAAAGTGACTGTGTTTACCTGAAACGAAGTCTTGCTTGTAGGAAGACACACGCCTGGCATTTCACTCCGTTTCTGAAGACAAACACACGGCACAGTTCTCATCCATGAAACACACTCTGCTTTAGAGCAAGAGGCACGCTCTTGCTTTCTAGAGTCTCTAATACAGAGGGAAACGTAAGTGTGCTCAGAACAAAAGAACTGTGTTTCCTACACACGGACCATATCTACTTCAACTCTGTTTCTGAAACTGAGACAAACCACAGGTCGTCTAACATCCAATGCTTTTCAGTTAAGAGTGAGAAATGTGTGAGCTTCGTGAACAATGTAGCTTCGTTTGAGCTGAAAAGTGACTGCGTTTACATGAAACGAAGTCTTGCTTGTAGGAACACACACGCCTGGCATTTAACTCCATTTCTGAAGGGAAACACACGGCACAGTTCTCATCCATGAAACACATTCTGCTTTAGAGCAAGAAGCACGCTCTAGCTTTCTAGAGTCTCTAATACAGAGGTAAACGTGCGTGTTATCAGAATAATAGAACTGTGTTTCCTACACACATGGACCATATCTAGTTCAACTCTGTTTCTGAAACTGATACGAACCACAGGTCGTCTAATATCCAATGCTTTTCAGTTAAGAGGGAGAAACGTGTGAGCTTCGTGAACAATGTAGCTTTGTTTGAGGTGAAAAGTGACTGTGTTTACCTGAAATGAAGTCTTGCTTGTAGAAAGACACACGCCTGTCATTTAACTCCGTTTATGAAGGGAAACACACAGCACAGTTCTCATCCATGAAACACACTCTGCTTTAGAGCAAGAAGCATGCTCTTGCTTACTCGAGTCTCTAATACAGAGGGAAACGTGAGTGTGCTCAGAAGAAAAGAACTGTGTTTCCTACACACACGGACCATATCTAGTTCAACTCTGTTTCTGAAACTGATACAAACCACAGGTCCGGTAACATCCAATGCTTTTCACTTAAGAGCGAGAAATGTGCGAGCTTTATGAACAATGTAGCTTCGTTTGAGGTGAAAAGTGACTGCGTTTACCTGAAACGAAGTCTTGCTTGTAGAAAGACAGAGAGCCTGTCATTTAACTCCGTTTCTGAAGATAAACACACGGCACAGTTCTCATCCATGAAACACACTCTGCTTTAGAGCAAGAAGCACGCTCTTGTTTACTAGATTCTCTAATACAGAGGGAAACGTGAGTGTGCTCAGAAGAAAAGAACTGTGTTTCCTACACACACAGACCATATCTAGTTCAACTCTGTTTCTGAAACTGATACAAACCACAGGTCCTGTAACATCCAATGCTTTTTAGTTAAGAGCGAGAAATGTGTGAGCTTCGTGAACAATGTAGCTTCCTTTGAGCTGAAAAGTGAGTGCGTTTACATGAACAGAAGTCTTGCTTGTAGGAACACACACGCCTGGCATTTAACTCCATTTCTGAAGGGAAACACACGGCACACTTCTCATCCATGAAACACATTCTGCTTTAGAGCAAGAAGCACGCTCTTGCTTTCTAGAGTCTCTAATACAGAGGTAAACGTGCGTGTTATCAGAACAATAGAACTGTGTTTCCTACACACACGGACCATATCTAGTTCAACTCTGTTTCTGAAACTGATACGAACCACAGGTCGTCTAACATCCAATGCTTTTCAGTTAAGAGGGAGAAATGTGTGAGCTTCGTGAACAATGTAGCTTCGTTTGAGCTGAAAAGTGACTGCGTTTACCTGAAACGAAGTCTTGCTTGTAGGAAGACACACGCCTGGCATTTAACTCCGTTTCTGAAGGGAAACACACGGCACAGTTCTCATCCATGCAACACATTCTGCTTTAGAGCAAGAGGCACGCTCTTGCTTTCTAGAGTCTCTAATATAGAGGGAAACGTGAGTGTGCTCAGAAGAAAAGAACTGTGTTTCCTACACACACAGACCATATCTAGTTCAACTCTGTTTCTGAAACTGATACAAACCACAGGTCCTATAACATCCAATGCTTTTTAGTTAAGAGCGAGAAATGTGTGAGCTTCGTGAACAATGTAGCTTCCTTTGAGCTGAAAAGTGAGTGCGTTTACATGAAACGAAGTCTTGCTTGTAGGAACACACACGCCTGGCATTTAACTCCATTTCTGAAGGGAAACACACGGCACACTTCTCATCCATGAAACACATTCTGCTTTAGAGCAAGAAGCACGCTCTTGCTTTCTAGAGTCTCTAATACAGAGGTAAACGTGCGTGTTATCAGAACAATAGAACTGTGTTTCCTACACACACGGACCATATCTAGTTCAACTCTGTTTCTGAAACTGATACGAACCACAGGTCGTCTAACATCCAATGCTTTTCAGTTAAGAGGGAGAAATGTGTGAGCTTCGTGAACAATGTAGCTTCGTTTGAGCTGAAAAGTGACTGCGTTTACCTGAAACGAAGTCTTGCTTGTAGGAAGACACACGCCTGGCATTTAACTCCGTTTCTGAAGGGAAACACACGGCACAGTTCTCATCCATGAAACACATTCTGCTTTAGAGCAAGAGGCACGCTCTTGCTTTCTAGAGTCTCTAATATAGAGGGAAACGTGAGTGTGCTCAGAACAAAAGAACTGTGTTTCCTACACACACGGACCATAATTAGTTCAACTCTGTTTCTGAAACTGATACAAACCACAGGTCCTCTCACATCCAATGCTTTTCAGTTAAGAGCGAGATATGTGTGAGGTCGTGAACAATGTAGCTTTGTTTGAGGTGAAATGTGACTGCGTTTACCTGAAACGAAGTCTTGCTTGTAGAAAGACACACGCCTGGCATTTAACTCCATTTCTGAAGGGAAACACACAGCACATTTCTCATCCTTGAAACACATTCTGCTTTAGAGCAAGAAGCACACTCTTGCTTTCTAGATTCTCTAATACAGAGGGAAACGTGAGTGTGATCAGAACAAAAGAACTGTGTTTCCTACACACACGGACCATATCTAGTTCAACTCTGTTTCTGAAACTGATACAAACCACAGGTCATCTAACATCCAATGCTTTTCAGTTAAGAGCGAGAAATGTGTGAGCTTCGTGAACAATGTAGCTTCGTTTGAGCTGAAAAGTGACTGTGTTTACCTGAAACGAAGTCTTGCTTGTAGGAAGACACACGCCTGGCATTTCACTCCGTTTCTGAAGACAAACACACGGCACAGTTCTCATCCATGAAACACACTCTGCTTTAGAGCAAGAGGCACGCTCTTGCTTTCTAGAGTCTCTAATACAGAGGGAAACGTAAGTGTGCTCAGAACAAAAGAACTGTGTTTCCTACACACGGACCATATCTACTTCAACTCTGTTTCTGAAACTGAGACAAACCACAGGTCGTCTAACATCCAATGCTTTTCAGTTAAGAGTGAGAAATGTGTGAGCTTCGTGAACAATGTAGCTTCGTTTGAGCTGAAAAGTGACTGCGTTTACATGAAACGAAGTCTTGTTTGTAGGAACACACACGCCTGGCATTTAACTCCATTTCTGAAGGGAAACACACGGCACAGTTCTCATCCATGAAACACATTCTGCTTTAGAGCAAGAAGCACGCTCTAGCTTTCTAGAGTCTCTAATACAGAGGTAAACGTGCGTGTTATCAGAATAATAGAACTGTGTTTCCTACACACACGGACCATATCTAGTTCAACTCTGTTTCTGAAACTGATACGAACCACAGGTCGTCTAATATCCAATGCTTTTCAGTTAAGAGGGAGAAACGTGTGAGCTTCGTGAACAATGTAGCTTCGTTTGAGCTGAAAAGTGACTGCGTTTACCTGAAACGAAGTCTTGCTTGTAGGAAGACACACGCCTGGCATTTAACTCCGTTTCTGAAGGGAAACACACGGCACAGTTCTCATCCATGCAACACATTCTGCTTTAGAGCAAGAGGCACGCTCTTGCTTTCTAGAGTCTCTAATATAGAGGGAAACGTGAGTGTGCTCAGAAGAAAAGAACTGTGTTTCCTACACACACAGACCATATCTAGTTCAACTCTGTTTCTGAAACTGATACAAACCACAGGTCCTATAACATCCAATGCTTTTTAGTTAAGAGCGAGAAATGTGTGAGGTCGTGAACAATGTAGCTTTGTTTGAGGTGAAATGTGACTGCGTTTACCTGAAACGAAGTCTTGCTTGTAGAAAGACACACGCCTGGCATTTAACTCCATTTCTGAAGGGAAACACACAGCACATTTCTCATCCTTGAAACACATTCTGCTTTAGAGCAAGAAGCACATTCTTGCTTTCTAGATTCTCTAATACAGAGGGAAACGTGAGTGTGATCAGAACAAAAGAACTGTGTTTCCTACACACACGGACCATATCTAGTTCAACTCTGTTTCTGAAACTGATACAAACCACAGGTCATCTAACATCCAATGCTTTTCAGTTAAGAGCGAGAAATGTGTGAGCTTCGTGAACAATGTAGCTTCGTTTGAGCTGAAAAGTGACTGTGTTTACCTGAAACGAAGTCTTGCTTGTAGGAAGACACACGCCTGGCATTTCACTCCGTTTCTGAAGACAAACACACGGCACAGTTCTCATCCATGAAACACACTCTGCTTTAGAGCAAGAGGCACGCTCTTGCTTTCTAGAGTCTCTAATACAGAGGGAAACGTAAGTGTGCTCAGAACAAAAGAACTGTGTTTCCTACACACGGACCATATCTACTTCAACTCTGTTTCTGAAACTGAGACAAACCACAGGTCGTCTAACATCCAATGCTTTTCAGTTAAGAGTGAGAAATGTGTGAGCTTCGTGAACAATGTAGCTTCATTTGAGCTGAAAAGTGACTGCGTTTACATGAAACGAAGTCTTGCTTGTAGGAAGACACACGCCTGGCATTTAACTCCATTTCTGAAGGGAAACACACGGCACAGTTCTCATCCATGAAACACATTCTGCTTTAGAGCAAGAAGCACGCTCTAGCTTTCTAGAGTCTCTAATACAGAGGTAAACGTGCGTGTTATCAGAATAATAGAACTGTGTTTCCTACACACACGGACCATATCTAGTTCAACTCTGTTTCTGAAACTGATACGAACCACAGGTCGTCTAATATCCAATGCTTTTCAGTTAAGAGGGAGAAACGTGTGAGCTTCGTGAACAATGTAGCTTTGTTTGAGCTGAAAAGTGACTGTGTTTACCTGAAATGAAGTCTTGCTTGTAGAAAGACACACGCCTGGCATTTAACTCCATTTATGAAGGGAAACACACAGCACAGTTCTCATCCATGAAACACACTCTGCTTTAGAGCAAGAAGCATGCTCTTGCTTACTCGAGGCTCTAATACAGAGGGAAACGTGAGTGTGCTCAGAACAAAAGAACTGTGTTTCCTACACACACGGACCATATCTAGTTCAACTCTGTTTCTGAAACTGATACAAACCACAGGTCCTGTAACATCCAATGCTTTTCACTTAAGAGCGAGAAATGTGCGAGCTTTATGAACAATGTAGCTTCGTTTGAGGTGAAAAGTGACTGCGTTTACCTGAAACGAAGTCTTGCTTGTAGAAAGACACAGAGCCTGGCATTTAACTCCATTTCTGAAGGGAAACACATGGCACAGTTCTCATCCATGAAACACATTCTGCCTTAGAGCAAGAAGCACGCTCTTGCTTTCTACAGTCTCTAAGACAGAGGTAAACGTTCCTGTTATCAGAACAATAGAACTGTGTTTCCTACACACACGGACCATATCTAGTTCAACTCTGTTTCTGAAACTGATACAAACATCAGGTGCTCTAACATCCAATGCTTTTCAGTTAAGAGTGAGAAACGTGTGAGCTTCGTGAACAATGTAGCTTCGTTTGAGCTGAAAAGTGACTGCGTTTACCTGAAACGAAGTCTTGCTTGTAGGAAGACACACCCCTGGCATTTAACTCCGTTTCTGAAGGGAAACACACGGCACAGTTCTCATCCATGCAACACATTCTGCTTTAGAGCAAGAGGCACGCTCTTGCTTTCTAGAGTCTCTAATATAGAGGGAAACGTGAGTGTGCTCAGAAGAAAAGAACTGTGTTTCCTACACACACAGACCATATCTAGTTCAACTCTGTTTCTGAAACTGATACAAACCACAGGTCCTATAACATCCAATGCTTTTTAGTTAAGAGCGAGAAATGTGTGAGCTTCGTGAACAATGTAGCTTCCTTTGAGCTGAAAAGTGAGTACGTTTACATGAAACGAAGTCTTGCTTGTAGGAACACACACGCCTGGCATTTAACTCCATTTCTGAAGGGAAACACACGGCACACTTCTCATCCATGAAACACATTCTGCTTTAGAGCAAGAAGCACGCTCTTGCTTTCTAGAGTCTCTAATACAGAGGTAAACGTGCGTGTTATCAGAACAATAGAACTGTGTTTCCTACACACACGGACCATATCTAGTTCAACTCTGTTTCTGAAACTGATACGAACCACAGGTCGTCTAACATCCAATGCTTTTCAGTTAAGAGGGAGAAATGTGTGAGCTTCGTGAACAATGTAGCTTCGTTTGAGCTGAAAAGTGACTGCGTTTACCTGAAACGAAGTCTTGCTTGTAGGAAGACAAGCACCTGGCATTTAACTCCGTTTCTGAAGGGAAACACACGGCACAGTTCTCATCCATGAAACACACTCTGTTTTGAGCAAGAGGCACGCTCTTGCTTTATGGAGTCTCTAATACAGAGGGAAACGTGAGTGTGCTCAGAACAAAAGAACTGTGTTTCCTACACACACGGACCATATCTAGTTCAACTCTGTTTCTGAAACTGATACAAACCACAGGTCGTCTAACATCCAATGCTTTTCAGTTAAGAGCGAGAAATGTGTGAGCTTCGTGAACAATGTAGCTTCGTTTGAGCTGAAAAGTGACTGCGTTTACATGAAACGAAGTCTTGCTTGTAGGAAGACACACGCCTGGCATTTAACTCTGTTTCTGAAGGGAAACACACGGCACAGTTCTCATCCATGAAACACACTCTGCTTTAGAGCAAGAGGCACGCCATTGCTTTCTAGAGTCTCTAATACAGAGGGAAACGTGAGTGTGCTCAGAACAAAAGAACTGTGTTTCCTACACACGGACCATATCTAGTTCAACTCTGTTTCTGAAACTGATACAAACCACAGGTCCTCAAACATGCAATGCTTTTCAGTTAAGAGCGAGAAACGTGTGAGCTTTATGAACAATGTAGCTTCCTTTGATGTGAAAAGTGACTGCGTTTACCTGAAACGAAGTCTTGCTTGTAGAAAGACACAGAGCCTGGCATTTAACTCCGTTTCTGAAGATAAACACATGGCACAGTTCTCATCCATGAAACACACTCTGCTTTAGAGCAAGAAGCACGCTCTTGCTTTCTAGAGTCTCTAATACAGAGGTAAACGTGCGTGTTATCAGAACAATAGAACTGTGTTTCCTACACACACGGACCATATCTAGTTCAACTCTGTTTCTGAAACTGATATGAACCACAGGTCGTCTAACATCCAATGCTTTTCAGTTAAGAGGGAGAAATGTGTGAGCTTCGTGAACAATGTAGCTTCGTTTGAGCTGAAAAGTGACTGCGTTTACCTGAAACGAAGTCTTGCTTGTAGGAAGACACACGCCTGGCATTTAACTCCGTTTCTGAAGGGAAACACACGGCACAGTTCTCATCCATGCAACACATTCTGCTTTAGAGCAAGAGGCACGCTCTTGCTTTCTAGAGTCTCTAATATAGAGGGAAACGTGAGTGTGCTCAGAAGAAAAGAACTGTGTTTCCTACACACACAGACCATATCTAGTTCAACTCTGTTTCTGAAACTGATACAAACCACAGTTCCTATAACATCCAATGCTTTTTAGTTAAGAGCGAGAAATGTGTGAGCTTCGTGAACAATGTAGCTTCCTTTGAGCTGAAAAGTGAGTGCGTTTACATGAAACGAAGTCTTGCTTGTAGGAACACACACGCCTGGCATTTAACTCCATTTCTGAAGGGAAACACACGGCACACTTCTCATCCATGAAACACATTCTGCTTTAGAGCAAGAAGCACGCTCTTGCTTTCTAGAGTCTCTAATACAGAGGTAAACGTGCGTGTTATCAGAACAATAGAACTGTGTTTCCTACACACACGGACCATATCTAGTTCAACTCTGTTTCTGAAACTGATACGAACCACAGGTCGTCTAACATCCAATGCTTTTCAGTTAAGAGGGAGAAATGTGTGAGCTTCGTGAACAATGTAGCTTCGTTTGAGCTGAAAAGTGACTGCGTTTACCTGAAACGAAGTCTTGCTTGTAGGAAGACACACGCCTGGCATTTAACTCCGTTTCTGAAGGGAAACACACGGCACAGTTCTCATCCATGAAACACATTCTGCTTTAGAGCAAGAGGCACGCTCTTGCTTTCTAGAGTCTCTAATATAGAGGGAAACGTGAGTGTGCTCAGAACAAAAGAACTGTGTTTCCTACACACACGGACCATAATTAGTTCAACTCTGTTTCTGAAACTGATACAAACCACAGGTCCTCTAACATCCAATGCTTTTCAGTTAAGAGCGAGATATGTGTGAGGTCGTGAACAATGTAGCTTTGTTTGAGGTGAAATGTGACTGCGTTTACCTGAAACGAAGTCTTGCTTGTAGAAAGACACACGCCTGGCATTTAACTCCATTTCTGAAGGGAAACACACAGCACATTTCTCATCCTTGAAACACATTCTGCTTTAGAGCAAGAAGCACACTCTTGCTTTCTAGATTCTCTAATACAGAGGGAAACGTGAGTGTGATCAGAACAAAAGAACTGTGTTTCCTACACACACGGACCATATCTAGTTCAACTCTGTTTCTGAAACTGATACAAACCACAGGTCATCTAACATCCAATGCTTTTCAGTTAAGAGCGAGAAATGTGTGAGCTTCGTGAACAATGTAGCTTCGTTTGAGCTGAAAAGTGACTGTGTTTACCGGAAACGAAGTCTTGCTTGTAAGGAAGACACACTCCTGGCATTTAACTCCGTTTCTGAATGGAAACACACGGCACAGTCCTCTTCCATGAAACACACTCTGCTTTAGAGCAAGAAGCATGCTCTTGCTTTCTAGAGTCTCTAATACAGAGGGAAATGTGAGTGTGCACAGAACAAAAGAACTGTGTTTCCTACACACACGGACCATATCTAGTTCAACTCTGTTTCTGAAACTGATACAAACCACAGGTAATCTAACATCTAATGCTTTTCAGTTAGGAGCGAGAAACGTGTGGGCTTCCTGAACAATGTAGCTTCGTTTGAGGTGAAAAGTGACTGTGTTTACCTGAAACGAAGTCTTGCTTGTAGGAAGACACACGCCTGGCATTTAACTCCGTTTCTGAAGGGAAACACACGGCACAGTTCTCTTCCATGAAACACACTCTGCTTTAGAGCAAGAAGCACGCTCTTGCTTTCTAGAGTCTCTAATACAGAGGGAAACGTGAGTGTGCTCAGAACAAAAGAACTGTGTTTCCTACACACACAGACCATATCTAGTTCAAGTCTGTTTCTGAAACTGATACAAACAACAGGTCCTCTAACATCCAATGCTTTTCAGGTAAGAGCGAGAAACGTGTGAGCTTCGTGAACAATGTAGCTTTGTTTGAGCTGAAAAGTGACTGTGTTTACCTGAAACGAAGTCTTGCTTTTAGGAAGACACACGCCTGGCATTTAACTCCGTTTCTGAAGGGAAACACACGGCACAGTTCTCTTCCATGAAACACACTCTGCTTTAGAGCAAGAAGCACGCTCTTGCTTTCTAGAGTCTCTAATACAGAGGGAAACGTGAGTGTGCTCAGAAAAAAAGAACTGTGTTTCCTACACACACAGACCATATCTAATTCAACTCTGTTTCTGAAACTTATACAAACCATAGGTCCTCTAACATCCAATGCTTTTCAGTTAAGAGCGAGAAACCTGTGAGCTTCGTGAACAATGTAGCTTCGTTTGAGCTGAAAAGTGACTGCGTTTACCTGAAACGAAGTCTTGCTTGTACGAAGACATGCGCCTGGCATTTAACTCTGTTTCTGAAGGGAAACACACGGCACAGTTCTCATCCATCAAACACACTCTGCTTTAGAGCAAGAAGCACGCTCTTGCTTTCTAGAGTCTCTAATACAGAGGGAAACGTGAGTGTGCTCAGAACAAAGAACTGTGTTTCCTACACACACAGACCATATCTAGTTCAAGTCTGTTTCTGAAACTGATACAAACAAAAGGTCCTCTAACATTCAATGCTTTTCAGGTAAGAGCGAGAAACGTGTGAGCTTCGTGAACAATGTAGCTTCGTTTGAGCTGAAAAGTGACTGCGTTTACCTGAAACGAAGTCTTCCTTGAAGAAAGACACAGAGTCTGGCATTTAACTCCGTTTCTGAAGGGAAACACACGGAACAGTCCTCTTCCATGAAACACACTCTGCTTTAGAGCAAGAAGCACGCTCTTGCTTTCTAGAGTCTCTAATACAGAGGGAAACGTGAGTGTGCTCAGAAAAAAAGAACTGTGTTTCCTACACACACGGACCATACCTAGTTCAACTCTGTTTCTGAAACTGATACAAACCACAGGTAATCTAACATCTAATGCTTTTCAGTTAAGAGCGAGAAACGTGTGAGCTTCGTGAACAATGTAGCTTCGTTTGAGCTGAAAAGTGACTGTGTTTACCTGAAAAGAAGTCTTGATTGGAGGAAGACACACGTCTGGCATTTAACTCCGTTTCTGAAGGGAAACACACGGCACAGTTCTCATCCATGAAACACACTCTGCTTTAGAGCAAGAAGGATGCTCTTGCTTTCTAGAGTCTCTAATACAGAGGGAAACATTAGTGTGCTCAGAACAAAAGAACTGTGTTTCCTACACACACGGACCATATCTAGTTCAACTCTGTTTCTGAAACTGATACAAACCACAGGTAATCTAACATCTAATGCTTTTCAGTAGGAGCGAGAAACGTGTGGGCTTCGTGAACAATGTAGCTTCGTTTGAGGTGAAAAGTGACTGAGTTTACCTGAAACGAAGTCTTGCTTGAAGAAAGACACAGAGTCTGGCATTTAACTCCGCTTCTGAAGGGAAACACACGGCACAGTCCTCTTCCATGAAACACTTTCTGCTTTAGAGCAAGAAGCACGCTCTTGCTTTCTAGAGTCTCTAATACAGAGGGAAACGTGAGTGTGTTCAGAACAAAAGAACTGTGTTTCCTATACACACAGACTATATCTAGTTCAAGTCTGTTTCTGAAACTGAAACAAACAACAGGTCCTCTAACATCCAATTCTTTTCACATAAGAGCGAGAAACCTGTGAGCTTTGTGAACAATGTAGCTTCGTTTGAGCTGAAAAGTGACTGTGTTTACCTGAAACGAAGTCTTGCTTGTAGGGAGGCACAGAGCCTGGCATTTAACTCTTTTTCTGAAGGGAAACACACGGCACAGTTCTCATCCATGAAACACACTCTGCTTTAGAGGAAGAAGGATGCTCTTGCTTTCTAGAGTCTCTAATACAGAGTGAAACGTGAGTGTGCTCAGAAAAAAAGAACTGTGTTTCCTACACACACGGACCATATCTAGTTCAAGTCTGTTTCTGAAACTGATACAAACCACAGGTCCTCTAACATCCAATGCTTTTCAGTTAAGAGCAAGAAGCGTGTGAGCTTCGTGAACAATGTAGCTTCGTTTGAGCTGAAAAGTGACTGCGTTTACCTGAAATGAAGTCTTCCTTGAAGAAAGACACAGAGTCTGGCATTTAACTCCATTTCTGAAGGGAAACACACGGCACAGTCTTCTTCCATGAAACACACTCTGCTTTAGAGCAAGAAGCACGCTCTTAATTTCTAGAGTCTCTAATACAGAGGGAAATGTGAGTGTGCTCAGAACAAACAACTGTGTTTCCTACACACGGACCATATCTAGTTCAACTCTGTTTCTGAAACTGATACAAACCACAGGTCCTCTAACATCCACTGCTTTTCAGTTAAGAGCGAGAAACGTGTGAGCTTCGTGAACAATGTAGCTTCGTTTGAGGTGAAAAGTGACTTTGTTTACCTGAAAAGAAGTCTTGATTGTAGGAAGACACACGTCTGGCATTTAACTCCGTTTCTGAAGGGAAACACACGGCACAGTTCTCTTCCATGTAACACAAACTGCTTTAGAGCAAGAAGGATGCTCTTGCTTTCTAGAGTCTCTAATACAGAGGGAAACATGAGTGTGCTCAGAACAAAAGAACTGTGTTTCCTACACACACGGACCATATCTAGTTCAACTCTGTTTCTGAAACTGATACAAACCACAGGACCTCTAACATCCAATGCTTTTCAGTTAAGAGCGAGAAACATTTGAGCTTCGTGAACAATGTAGCTTCGTTTGAGGTGAAAAGTGACTGCGTTTACCGGAAACGAAGTCTTGCTTGTAAGGAAGACACACTCCTGGCATTTAACTCCGTTTCAGAATGGAAACACACGGATCAGTCCTCTTCCATGAAACACACTCTGCTTTAGAGCAAGAAGCATGCTCTTGCTTTCTAGAGTCTCTAATACAGAGGGAAATGTGAGTGTGCTCAGAACAAAAGAACTGTGTTTCCTACACAAACGGACCATATCTAGTTCAACTCTGTTTCTGAAACTGATACAAACCATAGATCCTCTAACATCCAATGCTTTTCAGTTAAGAGCGAGAAACGTGTGAGCTTCGTGAACAATGTAGCTTCATTTGAGCTGAAAAGTGACTGCGTTTACCTGAAACGAAGTCTTGCTTGTACGAAGACATGCGCCTGGCATTTAACTCTGTTTCTGAAGGGAAACACACGGCACAGTTCTCATCCATCAAACACACTCTGCTTTAGAGCAAGAAGCACGCTCTTGCTTTCTAGAGTCTCTAATACAGAGGGAAACGTGAGTGTGCTCAGAACAAAAGAACTGTGTTTCCTACACACACAGACCATGTCTAGTTCAAGTCTGTTTCTGAAACTGATACAAACAAAAGGTCCTCTAACATTCAATGCTTTTCAGGTAAGAGTGAGAAACGTGTGAGCTTCGTGAACAATGTAGCTTCGTTTGAGCTGAAAAGTGACTGTGTGTACCTGAAACAAAGTCTTGCTTGTAGGAAGACACACGCCTGGCATTTAACTCCGTTTCTGAAGGGAATCACACGGCACAGTTCTCTTCCATGAAACACACTCTGCTTTAGAGCAAGAAGCACGCTCTTGCTTTCTAGAGTCTCTAATACAGAGGGAAACATGAGTGTGCTCAGAAAAAAAGAACTGTGTTTCCTACACACACAGATCATATCTAATTGAACTCTGTTTCTGAAACTTATACAAACCATAGGTCCTCTAACATCCAATGCTTTTCAGTTAAGAGCGAGAAACGTGTGAGCTTCGTGAACAATGTAGCTTCGTTTGACCTGAAAAGTGACTGCGTTTACCTGAAACGAAGTCTTGCTTGTAGGAAGACACACGCCTGGCATTTAACTCCGTTTCTGAAGGGAAACACACGGCACAGTTCTCTTCCATGAAACACACTCTGCTTTAGAGCAAGAAGCACGCTCTTGCTTTTAGAGTCTCTAATACAGAGGGAAACATGAGTGTGCTCAGAAAAAAAGAACTGTGTTTCCTACACACACAGATCATATCTAATTGAACTCGGTTTCTGAAACTTATACAAACCATAGGTCCTCTAACATCCAATGCTTTTCAGTTAAGAGCGAGAAACGTGTGAGCTTCGTGAACAATGTAGCTTCGTTTGAGCTGAAAAGTGACTGAGTTTACCTGAAACGAAGTCTTACTTGAAGAAAGACACAGAGTCTGGCATTTAACTCCGCTTCTGAAGGGAAACACACGGCACAGTCCTCTTCCATGAAACACACTCTGCTTTAGAGCAAGAAGCACGCTCTTGCTTTCTAGAGTCTCTAATACAGAGGGAAACGTGAGTGTGCTCAGAACAAAAGAACTGCGTTTCCTACACACACAGACCATATCTAGTTCAAGTCTGTTTCTGAAACTGATACAAACCACAGGTCCTCTAACATCCAATGCTTTTCATGTAAGAGCGAGAAACGTGTGAGCTTCGTGAACAATGTAGCATCGTTTGAGCTGAAAAGTGACTGTGTTTACCTGAAAAGAAGTCTTGATTGTAGGAAGGCACAGAGCCTGGCATTTAACTCCGTTTCTGAAGGGAAACACACGGCACAGTTCTCATCCATGAAACACACTCTGCTTTAGAGCAAGAAGGATGCTCTTGCTTTCTAGAGTCTCTAATGCAGAGGGAAACGTGAGTGTGCTCAGAAAAAAAGAACTGTGTTTCCTACACACACGGACCATATCTAGTTCAACTCTGTTTCTGAAACTGATACAAACCACAGGTCCTCTAACATCCACTGCTTTTCAGTTAAGAGAGAGAAACGTGTGAGCTTCGTGAACAATGTAGCTTCGTTTGAGCTGAAAAGTGACTGTGTTTACCTGAAAAGAAGTCTTGATTGTAGGAAGACACACGTCTGGCATTTAACTCCGTTTCTGAAGGGAAACATACTGCACAGTTCTCTTCCATGAAACACACACTGCTTTAGAGCAAGAAGGATGCTCTTGCTTTCTAGAGTCTCTAATACAGAGGGAAACGTGAGTGTGCTTAGAACAAAAGAACTGTGTTTCCTACACACACGGACCATATCTAGTTCAACTCTGTTTCTGAAACTGATACAAACCACAGGACCTCTAACATCCAATGCTTTTCAGTTAAGAGCGAGAAACATTTGAGCTTCGTGAACAATGTAGCTTAGTTTGAGGTGAAAAGTGACTGCGTTTACCTGAAACGAAGTCTTGCTTGTAGGAAGACACACTTCTGGCATTTAACTCCATTTCTGAATGGAAACACACGGCACAGTCCTCTTCCATGAAACACACTCTGCTTTAGAGCAAGAAGCATGCTCTTGCTTTCTAGAGTCTCTAATACAGAGGGAAATGTGAGTGTACTCAGAACAAAAGAACTGTGTTTCCTACACACACGGACCATATCTAGTTCAACTCTGTTTCTGAAACTGATACAAACCACAGGTAATCTAACATCTAATGCTTTTCAGTTAGGAGCGAGAAACGTGTGGGCTTCGTGAACAATGTAGCTTCGTTTGAGGTGAAAAGTGACTGAGTTTACCTGAAACGAAGTCTTGCTTGAAGAAAGACACAGAGTCTGGCATTTAACTCCGCTTCTGAAGGGAAACACACGGCACAGTCCTCTTCCACGAAACACACTCTGCTTTAGAGCAAGAAGCACGCTCTTGCTTTCTAGAGTCTCTAATACAGAGGGAAACGTGAGTGTGCTCAGAAGAAAAGAACTGTGTTTCCTACACACACAGACCATATCTAATTCAACTCTGTTTCTGAAACCTATTCAAACCATAGGTCCTCTAACATCCAATGCTTTTCAGTTAAGAGCGAGAAACGTTGAGCTTCGTGAACAATGTAGCTTCGTTTGAGCTGAAAAGTGACTGCGTTTACCTGAAACGAAGTCTTGCTTGTAGGAAGACATGCGCCTGGCATTTAACTCTGTTTCTGAAGGGAAACACACGGCACAGTTCTCATCCATGAAACACACTCTGCTTTAGAGCAAGAAGCACGCTCTTGCTTTCTAGAGTCTCTAATACAGAGGGAAATGTGAGTGTGCTCAGAACAAAAGAACTGTGTTTCCTACAACACAGACCATATCTAGTTCAAGTCTGTTTCTGACACGATACAAACAACAGGTCCTCTAACATTCAATGCTTTTCAGGTAAGAGCGAGAAACATGTGAGCTTCGTGAACAATGTAGCTTCGTTTGAGCTGAAAAGTGACTGTGTGTACCTGAAACGAAGTCTTGCTTGTAGGAAGACACACGCCTGGCATTTAACTCCGTTTCTGAAGGGAAACACACGGCACAGTTCTCTTCCATGAAACACACTCTGCTTTAGAGCAAGAAGCACGCTCTTGCTTTCTAGTGTCTCTAATACAGAGGGAAACATGAGTGTGCTCAGAAAAAAAGAACTGTGTTTCCTACACACACAGATCATATCTAATTGAACTCTGTTTCTGAAACTTATACAAACCATAGGTCCTCTAACATCCAATGCTTTTCAATTAAGAGCGAGAAACGTGTGAGCTTCGTGAAAAATGTAGCTTCGTTTGAGCTGAAAAGTGACTGCGTTTACATGAAACGAAGTCTTGCTTGTAGGAAGACATGCGCCTGGCATTTAACTCTGTTTCTGAAGGGAAACACACGGCACAGTTCTCATCCATGAAACACACTCTGCTTTAGAGCATAAGCACGCTCTTGCTTTCTAGATTCTCTAATACAGAGGAACACGTGAGTGTGCTCAGAACAAAAGAATTGTGTTTCCTACACACACAGACCATATCTAGTTCAACTCTGTTTCTGAAACTGATACAAACCACAAGTCCTCTAACATCCAATGCTTTTCAGTGAAGAGCGAGAAACATGTGAGCTTCGTGAACAATGTAGCTTCGTTTGAGCTGAAAAGTGACTGCGTTTACCTGAAATGAAGTCTTCCTTGAAGAAAGTCACAGAGCCTGGCATTTAACTCCATTTCTGAGGGAAAAACACGGCCCAGTTCTCATCCAAGAAACACACTCTGCATTAGAGCAAGAAGCACGCTCTTGCTTTCTAGAGTCTCTACTACTGAGGGAAACGTAAGTGTGCTCAGAACAAAAGAACTGTGTTTCCTACACACATGGACCATATCTAGTTCAACTCTGTTTCTAAAATTGATACAAACCACAGGTCGTCTAACATCCAATGCTTTTCAGTTAAGAGCGAGAAACGTGTGAGCTTCGTGAACAATGTAGCTTCGTTTGAGCTGAAAAGTGACTGTGTTTACCTGAAAAGAAGTCTTGATTGGAGGAAGACACACGTCTGGCATTTAACTCCGTTTCTGAAGGGAAACACACGGCACAGTTCTCATCCATGAAACACACTCTGCTTTAGAGCAAGAAGGATGCTCTTGCTTTATAGAGTCTCTAATACAGAGGGAAACATTAGTGTGCTCAGAAAAAAAGAACTGTGTTTCCTACACACACGGACCATATCTAGTTCAACTCTGTTTCTGAAACTGATACAAACCACAGGTAATCTAACATCTAATGCTTTTCAGTTAGGAGCGAGAAACGTGTGGGCTTCGTGAACAATGTAGCTTCGTTTGAGGTGAAAAGTGACTGAGTTTACCTGAAACGAAGTCTTGCTTGAAGAAAGACACAGAGTCTGGCATTTAACTCCGCTTCTGAAGGGAAACACACGGCACAGTCCTCTTCCATGAAACACACTCTGCTTTAGAGCAAGAAGCACGCTCTTGCTTTCTAGAGTCTCAAATACAGAGGGAAACGTGAGTGTGCTCAGAACAAAAGAACTGTGTTTCCTACAACACAGACCATATCTAGTTCAAGTCTGTTTCTGAAACGATACAAACAACAGGTCCTCTAACATTCAATGCTTTTCAGGTAAGAGCGAGAAACATGTGAGCTTCGTGAACAATGTAGCTTCGTTTGAGCTGAAAAGTGACTGTGTGTACCTGAAACGAAGTCTTGCTTGTAGGAAGACACACGCCTGGCATTTAACTCCGTTTCTGAAGGGAAACACACAGCACAGTTCTCTTCCATGAAACACACTCTGCTTTAGAGCAAGAAGCACGCTCTTGCTTTCTAGTGTCTCTAATACAGAGGGAAACATGAGTGTGCTCAGAAAAAAAGAACTGTGTTTCCTACACACACAGATCATATCTAATTGAACTCTGTTTCTGAAACTTATACAAACCATAGGTCCTCTAACATCGAATGCTTTTCAATTAAGAGCGAGAAACGTGTGAGCTTCGTGAAAAATGTAGCTTCGTTTGAGCTGAAAAGTGACTGCGTTTACATGAAACGAAGTCTTGCTTGTAGGAAGACATGCGCCTGGCATTTAACTCTGTTTCTGAAGGGAAACACACGGCACAGTTCTCATCCATGAAACACACTCTGCTTTAGAGCATAAGCACGCTCTTGCTTTCTAGATTCTCTAATACAGAGGAACACGTGAGTGTGCTCAGAACAAAAGAATTGTGTTTCCTACACACACAGACCATATCTAGTTCAAGTCTGTTTCTGAAACTGATACAAACCACAGGTCCTCTAACATCCAATGCTTTTCATGTAAGAGCGAGAAACGTGTGAGCTTCGTGAACAATGTAGCATCGTTTGAGCTGAAAAGTGACTGTGTTTACCTGAAATGAAGTCTTGTTTGTAGGAAGACACACGCCTGGCATTTAACTCAGTTTCTGAAGGGAAACACACGGCACAGTTCTCATCCATGAAACACACTCTGCTTTAGTGCAAGAAGCACGCTCTTGCTTTCTAGAGTCTCTAATAGAGAGGGATACGTGGGTGTGCTCAGAAAAAAAGAACTGTGTTTCCTACACACACAGACCATATCTAATTCAACTCTGTTTCTGAAACTTATACAAACCATAGGTCCTCTAACATCCAATGCTTTTCAGTTAAGAGCGAGAAACGTGTGAGCTTCGTGAACAATGTAGCTTCGTTTGAGCTGAAAAGTGACTGCGTTTACCCGAAACGAATTCTTGCTTGTAGGAAGGCACAGAGCCTCGCATTTAACTCCGTTTCTGAAGGGAAACACACGGCACAGTTCTCCTCCATGAAACACACTCTGCTTTAGAGCAAGAAGGATGCTCTTGCTTTCTAGAGTCTCTAATGCAGAGGGAAACGTGAGTGTCCTCAGAAAAAAAGAACTGTGTTTCCTACACACACGGACCATATCTAGTTCAACTCTGTTTCTGAAACTGATACAAACCACAGGTCCTCTAACATCCACTGCTTTTCAGTTAAGAGCGAGAAACGTGTGAGCTTCGTGAACAATGTAGCTTCGTTTGAGCTGAAAAGTGACTGTGTTTACCTGAAAAGAAGTCTTGATTGTAGGAAGACACACGTCTGGCATTTAACTCCGTTTCTGAAGGGAAACATACTGCACAGTTCTCTTCCATGAAACACACACTGCTTTAGAGCAAGAAGGATGCTCTTGCTTTCTAGAGTCTCTAATACAGAGGGAAACGTGAGTGTACTTAGAACAAAAGAACTGTGTATCCTACACACACGGACCATGTCTAGTTCAACTCTGTTTCTGAAACTGATACAAACCACAGGACCTCTAACATCCAATGCTTTTCAGTTAAGAGCGAGAAACATTTGAGCTTCGTGAACAATGTAGCTTCGTTTGAGCTGAAAAGTGACTGCGTTTACCTGAAACGAAGTCTTGCTTGTAGGAAGACACACTTCTGGCATTTAACTCCGTTTCTGAATGGAAACACACGGCACAGTCCTCTTCCATGAAACACACTCTGCTTTAGAGCAAGAAGCATGCTCTTGCTTTCTAGAGTCTCTAATACAGAGGGAAATGTGAGTGTACTCAGAACAAAAGAACTGTGTTTCCTACACACACGGACCATATCTATTTCAACTCTGTTTCTGAAACTGATACAAACCACAGGTAATCTAACATCTAATGCTTTTCAGTTAGGAGCGAGAAACGTGTGGGCTTCGTGAACAATGTAGCTTCGTTTGAGGTGAAAAGTGACTGAGTTTACCTGAAACGAAGTCTTGCTTGAAGAAAGACACAGAGTCTGGCATTTAACTCCGCTTCTGAAGGGAAACACACGGCACAGTCCTCTTCCATGAAACACACTCTGCTTTAGAGCAAGAAGCACGCTCTTGCTTTCTAGAGTCTCTAATAGAGAGGGAGACGTGGGTGTGCTCAGAAAAAAAGAACTGTGTTTCCTACACACACAGACCATATCTAATTCAACTCTGTTTCTGAAACTTATACAAACCATAGGTCCTCTAACATCCAATGCTTTTAAGTTAAGAGCGAGAAACGTGTGAGCTTCGTGAACAATGTAGCTTCGTTTGAGCTGAAAAGTGACTGCGTTTACCCGAAACGAATTCTTGCTTGTAGGAAGGCACAGAGCCTCGCATTTAACTCCGTTTCTGAAGGGAAACACACGGCACAGTTCTCATCCATGAAACACACTCTGCTTTAGAGCAAGAAGGATGCTCTTGCTTTCTAGAGTCTCTAATGCAGAGGGAAACGTGAGTGTCCTCAGAAAAAAAGAACTGTGTTTCCTACACACACGGACCATATCTAGTTCAACTCTGTTTCTGAAACTGATACAAACCACAGGTAATCTAACATCTAATGCTTTTCAGTTAGGAGCGAGAAACGTGTGGGCTTCGTGAACAATGTAGCTTCGTTTGAGCTGAAAAGTGACTGCGTTTACCTGAAACGAAGTCTTGCTTGTAGGAAGACATGCGCCTGGCATTTAACTCTGTTTCTGAAGGGAAACACACGGCACAGTTCTCATCCATGAAACACACTCTGCTTTAGAGCAAGAAGCACGCTCTTGCTTTCTAGAGTCTCTAATACAGAGGGAAATGTGAGTGTGCTCAGAACAAAAGAACAGTGTTTCCTACAACACAGACCATATCTAGTTCAAGTCTGTTTCTGAAACGATACAAACAACAGGTCCTCTAACATTCAATGCTTTTCAGGTAAGAGCGAGAAACATGTGAGCTTCGTGAACAATGTAGCTTCGTTTGAGCTGAAAAGTGACTGTGTGTACCTGAAACGAAGTCTTGCTTGTAGGAAGACACACGCCTGGCATTTAACTCCGTTTCTGAAGGGAAACACACGGCACAGTTCTCTTCCATGAAACACACTCTGCTTTAGAGCAAGAAGCACGCTCTTGCTTTCTAGAGTCTCTACTACTGAGGGAAACGTAAGTGTGCTCAGAACAAAAGAACTGTGTTTCCTACACACATGGACCATATCTAGTTCAACTCTGTTTCTAAAATTGATACAAACCACAGGTCATCTAACATCCAATGCTTTTCAGTTAAGAGCGAGAAACGTGTGAGCTTCGTGAACAATGTAGCTTCGTTTGAGCTGAAAAGTGACTGTGTTTACCTGAAAAGAAGTCTTGATTGGAGGAAGACACAAGTCTGGCATTTAACTCCGTTTCTGAAGGGAAACACACGGCACAGTTCTCATCCATGAAACACACTCTGCTTTAGAGCAAGAAGGATGCTCTTGCTTTATAGAGTCTCTAATACAGAGGGAAACATTAGTGTGCTCAGAAAAAAAGAACTGTGTTTCCTACACACACGGACCATATCTAGTTCAACTCTGTTTCTGAAACTGATACAAACCACAGGTAATCTAACATCTAATGCTTTTCAGTTAGGAGCGAGAAACGTGTGGGCTTCGTGAACAATGTAGCTTCGTTTGAGGTGAAAAGTGACTGAGTTTACCTGAAACGAAGTCTTGCTTGAAGAAAGACACAGAGTCTGGCATTTAACTCCGCTTCTGAAGGGAAACACACGGCACAGTCCTCTTCCATGAAACACACTCTGCTTTAGTGCAAGAAGCACGCTCTTGCTTTCTAGAGTCTCAAATACAGAGGGAAACGTGAGTGTGCTCAGAACAAAAGAACTGCGTTTCCTACACACACGGACCATATCTAGTTCAACTCTGTTTCTGAAACTGATACAAACCACAGGACCTCTAACATCCAATGCTTTTCAGTTAAGAGCGAGAAACATTTGAGCTTCGTGAACAATGTAGCTTAGTTTGAGGTGAAAAGTGACTGCGTTTACCTGAAACGAAGTCTTGCTTGTAGGAAGACACACTTCTGGCATTTAACTCCGTTTCTGAATGGAAACACACGGCACAGTCCTCTTCCATGAAACACACTCTGCTTTAGAGCAAGAAGCATGCTCTTGCTTTCTAGAGTCTCTAATACAGAGGGAAATGTGAGTGTACTCAGAACAAAAGAACTGTGTTTCCTACACACACGGACCATATCTAGTTCAACTCTGTTTCTGAAACTGATACAAACCACAGGTAATCTAACATCTAATGCTTTTCAGTTAGGAGCGAGAAACGTGTGGGCTTCGTGAACAATGTAGCTTCGTTTGAGGTGAAAAGTGACTGAGTTTACCTGAAACGAAGTCTTGATTGAAGAAAGACACAGAGTCTGGCATTTAACTCCGCTTCTGAAGGGAAACACACGGCACAGTCCTCTTCCATGAAACACACTCTGCTTTAGAGCAAGAAGCACGCTCTTGCTTTCTAGAGTCTCTAATACAGAGGGAAACGTGAGTGTGCTCAGAAAAAAAGAACTGTGTTTCCTACACACACAGACGATATCTAATTCAACTCTGTTTCTGAAACCTATTCAAACCATAGGTCCTCTAACATCCAATGCTTTTCAGTTAAGAGCGAGAAACGTGTGAGCTTCGTGAACAATGTAGCTTCGTTTGAGCTGAAAAGTGACTGCGTTTACCTGAAACGAAGTCTTGCTTGTAGGAAGACATGCGCCTGGCATTTAACTCTGTTTCTGAAGGGAAACACACGGCACAGTTCTCATCCATGAAACACACTCTGCTTTAGAGCAAGAAGCACGCTCTTGCTTTCTAGAGTCTCTAATACAGAGGGAAATGTGAGTGTGCTCAGAACAAAAGAACTGTGTTTCCTACAACACAGACCATATCTAGTTCAAGTCTGTTTCTGAAACGATACAAACAACAGGTCCTCTAACATTCAATGCTTTTCAGGTAAGAGCGAGAAACATGTGAGCTTCGTGAACAATGTAGCTTCGTTTGAGCTGAAAAGTGACTGTGTGTACCTGAAACGAAGTCTTGCTTGTAGGAAGACACACGCCTGGCATTTAACTCCGTTTCTGAAGGGAAACACACGGCACAGTTCTCTTCCATGAAACACACTCTGCTTTAGAGCAAGAAGCATGCTCTTGCTTTCTAGTGTCTCTAATACAGAGGGAAACATGAGTGTGCTCAGAAAAAAAGAACTGTGTTTCCTACACACACAGATCATATCTAATTGAACTCTGTTTCTGAAACTTATACAAACCATAGGTCCTCTAACATCCAATGCTTTTCAATTAAGAGCGAGAAACGTGTGAGCTTCGTGAAAAATGTAGCTTCGTTTGAGCTGAAAAGTGACTGCGTTTACATGAAACGAAGTCTTGCTTGTAGGAAGACATGCGCCTGGCATTTAACTCTGTTTCTGAAGGGAAACACACGGCACAGTTCTCATCCATGAAACACACTCTGCTTTAGAGCATAAGCACGCTCTTGCTTTCTAGATTCTCTAATACAGAGGAACACGTGAGTGTGCTCAGAACAAAAGAATTGTGTTTCCTACACACACAGACCATATCTAGTTCAACTCTGTTTCTGAAACTGATACAAACCACAAGTCCTCTTACATCCAATGCTTTTCAGTTAAGAGCGAGAAACATGTGAGCTTCGTGAACAATGTAGCTTCGTTTGAGCTGAAAAGTGACTGCGTTTACCTGAAATGAAGTCTTCCTTGAAGAAAGTCACAGAGCCTGGCATTTAACTCCGTTTCTGAAGGGAAAAACACGGCCCAGTTCTCATCCAAGAAACACACTCTGCATTAGAGCAAGAAGCACGCTCTTGCTTTCTAGAGTCTCTACTACTGAGGGAAACGTAAGTGTGCTCAGAACAAAAGAACTGTGTTTCCTACACACATGGACCATATCTAGTTCAACTCTGTTTCTAAAATTGATACAAACCACAGGTCGTCTAACATCCAATGCTTTTCATTTAAGAGCGAGAAACGTGTGAGCTTCGTGAACAATGTAGCTTCGTTTGAGCTGAAAAGTGACTGTGTTTACCTGAAAAGAAGTCTTGATTGGAGGAAGACACACGTCTGGCATTTAACTCCGTTTCTGAAGGGAAACACACGGCACAGTTCTCATCCATGAAACACACTCTGCTTTAGAGCAAGAAGGATGCTCTTGCTTTATAGAGTCTCTAATACAGAGGGAAACATTAGTGTGCTCAGAAAAAAAGAACTGTGTTTCCTACACACACGGACCATATCTAGTTCAACTCTGTTTCTGAAACTGATACAAACCACAGGTAATCTAACATCTAATGCTTTTCAGTTAGGAGCGAGAAACGTGTGGGCTTCGTGAACAATGTAGCTTCGTTTGAGGTGAAAAGTGACTGAGTTTACCTGAAACGAAGTCTTGCTTGAAGAAAGACACAGAGTCTGGCATTTAACTCCGCTTCTGAAGGGAAACACACGGCACAGTCCTCTTCCATGAAACACACTCTGCTTTAGAGCAAGAAGCACGCTCTTGCTTTCTAGAGTCTCAAATACAGAGGGAAACGTGAGTGTGCTCAGAACAAAAGAACTGTGTTTCCTACAACACAGACCATATCTAGTTCAAGTCTGTTTCTGAAACGATACAAACAACAGGTCCTCTAACATTCAGTGCTTTTCAGGTAAGAGCGAGAAACATGTGAGCTTCGTGAACAATGTAGCTTCGTTTGAGCTGAAAAGTGACTGTGTGTACCTGAAACGAAGTCTTGCTTGTAGGAAGACACATGCCTGGCATTTAACTCCGTTTCTGAAGGGAAACACACAGCACAGTTCTCTTCCATGAAACACACTCTGCTTTAGAGCAAGAAGCACGCTCTTGCTTTCTAGTGTCTCTAATACAGAGGGAAACATGAGTGTGCTCAGAAAAAAAGAACTGTGTTTCCTACACACACAGATCATATCTAATTGAACTCTGTTTCTGAAACTTATACAAACCATAGGTCCTCTAACATCCAATGCTTTTCAATTAAGAGTGAGAAACGTGTGAGCTTCGTGAAAAATGTAGCTTCGTTTGAGCTGAAAAGTGACTGCGTTTACATGAAACGAAGTCTTGCTTGTAGGAAGACATGCGCCTGGCATTTAACTCTGTTTCTGAAGGGAAACACACGGCACAGTTCTCATCCATGAAACACACTCTGCTTTAGAGCATAAGCACGCTCTTGCTTTCTAGATTCTCTAATACAGAGGAACACGTGAGTGTGCTCAGAACAAAAGAATTGTGTTTCCTACACACACAGACCATATCTAGTTCAAGTCTGTTTCTGAAACTGATACAAACCACAGGTCCTCTAACATCCAATGCTTTTCATGTAAGAGCGAGAAACGTGTGAGCTTCGTGAACAATGTAGCATCGTTTGAGCTGAAAAGTGACTGTGTTTACCTGAAATGAAGTCTTGCTTGTAGGAAGACACACGCCTGGCATTTAACTCAGTTTCTGAAGGGAAACACACGGCACAGTTCTCATCCATGAAACACACTCTGCTTTAGTGCAAGAAGCACGCTCTTGCTTTCTAGAGTCTCTAATAGAGAGGGATACGAGGGTGTGCTCAGAAAAAAGAACTGTGTTTCCTACACACACAGACCATATCTAATTCAACTCTGTTTCTGAAACTTATACAAACCATAGGTCCTCTAACATCCAATGCTTTTCAGTTAAGAGCGAGAAACGTGTGAGCTTCGTGAACAATGTAGCTTCGTTTGAGCTGAAAAGTGACTGCGTTTACCCGAAACGAATTCTTGCTTGTAGGAAGGCACAGAGCCTCGCATTTAACTCCGTTTCTGAAGGGAAACACACGGCACAGTTCTCATCCATGAAACACACTCTGCTTTAGAGCAAGAAGGATGCTCTTGCTTTCTAGAGTCTCTAATGCAGAGGGAAACGTGAGTGTGCTCAGAAAAAAAGAACTGTGTTTCCTACACACACGGACCATATCTAGTTCAACTCTGTTTCTGAAACTGATACAAACCACAGGTCCTCTAACATCCACTGCTTTTCAGTTAAGAGCGAGAAACGTGTGAGCTTCGTGAACAATGTAGCTTCGTTTGAGCTGAAAAGTGACTGTGTTTACCTGAAAAGAAGTCTTGATTGTAGGAAGACACACGTCTGGCATTTAACTCCGTTTCTGAAGGGAAACATACTGCACAGTTCTCTTCCATGAAACACACACTGCTTTAGAGCAAGAAGGATGCTCTTGCTTTCTAGAGTCTCTAATACAGAGGGAAACGTGAGTGTGCTTAGAACAAAAGAACTGTGTTTCCTACACACACGGACCATATCTAGTTCAACTCTGTTTCTGAAACTGATACAAACCACAGGACCTCTAACATCCAATGCTTTTCAGTTAAGAGCGAGAAACATTTGAGCTTCGTGAACAATGTAGCTTCGTTTGAGCTGAAAAGTGACTGCGTTTACCTGAAACGAAGTCTTGCTTGTAGGAAGACACACTTCTGGCATTTAACTCCGTTTCTGAATGGAAACACCCGGCACAGTCCTCTTCCATGAAACACACTCTGCTTTAGAGCAAGAAGCATGCTCTTGCTTTCTAGAGTCTCTAATACAGAGGGAAATGTGAGTGTACTCAGAACAAAAGAACTGTGTTTCCTACACACACGGACCATATCTAGTTCAACTCTGTTTCTGAAACTGATACAAACCACAGGTAATCTAACATCTAATGCTTTTCAGTTAGGAGCGAGAAACGTGTGGGCTTCGTGAACAATGTAGCTTCGTTTGAGGTGAAAAGTGACTGAGTTTACCTGAAACGAAGTCTTGCTTGAAGAAAGACACAGAGTCTGGCATTTAACTCCGCTTCTGAAGGGAAACACACGGCACAGTCCTCTTCCATGAAACACACTCTGCTTTAGAGCAAGAAGCACGCTCTTGCTTTCTAGAGTCTCAAATACAGAGGGAAACGTGAGTGTGCTCAGAACAAAAGAACTGCGTTTCCTACACACACAGACCATATCTAGTTCAAGTCTGTTTCTGAAACTGATACAAACCACAGGTCCTCTAACATCCAATGCTTTTCATGTAAGAGCGAGAAACGTGTGAGCTTCGTGAACAATGTAGCATCGTTTGAGCTGAAAAGTGACTGTGTTTACCTGAAATGAAGTCTTGCTTGTAGGAAGACACACGCCTGGCATTTAACTCAGTTTCTGAAGGGAAACACACGGCACAGTTCTCATCCATGAAACACACTCTGCTTTAGAGCAAGAAGGATGCTCTTGCTTTCTAGAGTCTCTAATGCAGAGGGAAACGTGAGTGTCCTCAGAAAAAAAGAACTGTGTTTCCTACACACACGGACCATATCTAGTTCAACTCTGTTTCTGAAACTGATACAAACCACAGGTCCTCTAACATCCACTGCTTTTCAGTTAAGAGCGAGAAACGTGTGAGCTTCGTGAACAATGTAGCTTCGTTTGAGCTGAAAAGTGACTGTGTTTACCTGAAAAGAAGTCTTGATTGTAGGAAGACACTCGTCTGGCATTTAACTCCGTTTCTGAAGGGAAACATACTGCACAGTTCTCTTCCATGAAACACACACTGCTTTAGAGCAAGAAGGATGCTCTTGCTTTCTAGAGTCTCTAATACAGAGGGAAACGTGAGTGTGCTTAGAACAAAAGAACTGTGTTTCCTACACACACGGACCATATCTAGTTCAACTCTGTTTCTGAAACTGATACAAACCACAGGACCTCTAACATCCAATGCTTTTCAGTTAAGAGCGAGAAACATTTGAGCTTCGTGAACAATGTAGCTTCGTTTGAGCTGAAAAGTGACTGCGTTTACCTGAAACGAAGTCTTGCTTGTAGGAAGACACACTTCTGGCATTTAACTCCGTTTCTGAATGGAAACACACGGCACAGTCCTCTTCCATGAAACACACTCTGCTTTAGAGCAAGAAGCATGCTCTTGCTTTCTAGAGTCTCTAATACAGAGGGAAACGTGAGTGTGCTCAGAAAAAAAGAACTGTGTTTCCTACACACACAGACGATATCTAATTCAACTCTGTTTCTGAAACCTATTCAAACCATAGGTCCTCTAACATCCAATGCTTTTCAGTTAAGAGCGAGAAACGTGTGAGCTTCGTGAACAATGTAGCTTCGTTTGAGCTGAAAAGTGACTGCGTTTACCTGAAACGAAGTCTTGCTTGTAGGAAGACATGCGCCTGGCATTTAACTCTGTTTCTGAAGGGAAACACACGGCACAGTTCTCATCCATGAAACACACTCTGCTTTAGAGCAAGAAGCACGCTCTTGCTTTCTAGAGTCTCTAATACAGAGGGAAATGTGAGTGTGCTCAGAACAAAAGAACTGTGTTTCCTACAACACAGACCATATCTAGTTCAAGTCTGTTTCTGAAACGATACAAACAACAGGTCCTCTAACATTCAATGCTTTTCAGGTAAGAGCGAGAAACATGTGAGCTTCGTGAACAATGTAGCTTCGTTTGAGCTGAAAAGTGACTGTGTGTACCTGAAACGAAGTCTTGCTTGTAGGAAGACACACGCCTGGCATTTAACTCCGTTTCTGAAGGGAAACACACGGCACAGTTCTCTTCCATGAAACACACTCTGCTTTAGAGCAAGAAGCATGCTCTTGCTTTCTAGTGTCTCTAATACAGAGGGAAACATGAGTGTGCTCAGAAAAAAAGAACTGTGTTTCCTACACACACAGATCATATCTAATTGAACTCTGTTTCTGAAACTTATACAAACCATAGGTCCTCTAACATCCAATGCTTTTCAATTAAGAGCGAGAAACGTGTGAGCTTCGTGAAAAATGTAGCTTCGTTTGAGCTGAAAAGTGACTGCGTTTACATGAAACGAAGTCTTGCTTGTAGGAAGACATGCGCCTGGCATTTAACTCTGTTTCTGAAGGGAAACACACGGCACAGTTCTCATCCATGAAACACACTCTGCTTTAGAGCATAAGCACGCTCTTGCTTTCTAGATTCTCTAATACAGAGGAACACGTGAGTGTGCTCAGAACAAAAGAATTGTGTTTCCTACACACACAGACCATATCTAGTTCAACTCTGTTTCTGAAACTGATACAAACCACAAGTCCTCTTACATCCAATGCTTTTCAGTTAAGAGCGAGAAACATGTGAGCTTCGTGAACAATGTAGCTTCGTTTGAGCTGAAAAGTGACTGCGTTTACCTGAAATGAAGTCTTCCTTGAAGAAAGTCACAGAGCCTGGCATTTAACTCCGTTTCTGAAGGGAAAAACACGGCCCAGTTCTCATCCAAGAAACACACTCTGCATTAGAGCAAGAAGCACGCTCTTGCTTTCTAGAGTCTCTACTACTGAGGGAAACGTAAGTGTGCTCAGAACAAAAGAACTGTGTTTCCTACACACATGGACCATATCTAGTTCAACTCTGTTTCTAAAATTGATACAAACCACAGGTCGTCTAACATCCAATGCTTTTCATTTAAGAGCGAGAAACGTGTGAGCTTCGTGAACAATGTAGCTTCGTTTGAGCTGAAAAGTGACTGTGTTTACCTGAAAAGAAGTCTTGATTGGAGGAAGACACACGTCTGGCATTTAACTCCGTTTCTGAAGGGAAACACACGGCACAGTTCTCATCCATGAAACACACTCTGCTTTAGAGCAAGAAGGATGCTCTTGCTTTATAGAGTCTCTAATACAGAGGGAAACATTAGTGTGCTCAGAAAAAAAGAACTGTGTTTCCTACACACACGGACCATATCTAGTTCAACTCTGTTTCTGAAACTGATACAAACCACAGGTAATCTAACATCTAATGCTTTTCAGTTAGGAGCGAGAAACGTGTGGGCTTCGTGAACAATGTAGCTTCGTTTGAGGTGAAAAGTGACTGAGTTTACCTGAAACGAAGTCTTGCTTGAAGAAAGACACAGAGTCTGGCATTTAACTCCGCTTCTGAAGGGAAACACACGGCACAGTCCTCTTCCATGAAACACACTCTGCTTTAGAGCAAGAAGCACGCTCTTGCTTTCTAGAGTCTCAAATACAGAGGGAAACGTGAGTGTGCTCAGAACAAAAGAACTGTGTTTCCTACAACACAGACCATATCTAGTTCAAGTCTGTTTCTGAAACGATACAAACAACAGGTCCTCTAACATTCAGTGCTTTTCAGGTAAGAGCGAGAAACATGTGAGCTTCGTGAACAATGTAGCTTCGTTTGAGCTGAAAAGTGACTGTGTGTACCTGAAACGAAGTCTTGCTTGTAGGAAGACACATGCCTGGCATTTAACTCCGTTTCTGAAGGGAAACACACAGCACAGTTCTCTTCCATGAAACACACTCTGCTTTAGAGCAAGAAGCACGCTCTTGCTTTCTAGTGTCTCTAATACAGAGGGAAACATGAGTGTGCTCAGAAAAAAAGAACTGTGTTTCCTACACACACAGATCATATCTAATTGAACTCTGTTTCTGAAACTTATACAAACCATAGGTCCTCTAACATCCAATGCTTTTCAATTAAGAGTGAGAAACGTGTGAGCTTCGTGAAAAATGTAGCTTCGTTTGAGCTGAAAAGTGACTGCGTTTACATGAAACGAAGTCTTGCTTGTAGGAAGACATGCGCCTGGCATTTAACTCTGTTTCTGAAGGGAAACACACGGCACAGTTCTCATCCATGAAACACACTCTGCTTTAGAGCATAAGCACGCTCTTGCTTTCTAGATTCTCTAATACAGAGGAACACGTGAGTGTGCTCAGAACAAAAGAATTGTGTTTCCTACACACACAGACCATATCTAGTTCAAGTCTGTTTCTGAAACTGATACAAACCACAGGTCCTCTAACATCCAATGCTTTTCATGTAAGAGCGAGAAACGTGTGAGCTTCGTGAACAATGTAGCATCGTTTGAGCTGAAAAGTGACTGTGTTTACCTGAAATGAAGTCTTGCTTGTAGGAAGACACACGCCTGGCATTTAACTCAGTTTCTGAAGGGAAACACACGGCACAGTTCTCATCCATGAAACACACTCTGCTTTAGTGCAAGAAGCACGCTCTTGCTTTCTAGAGTCTCTAATAGAGAGGGATACGAGGGTGTGCTCAGAAAAAAGAACTGTGTTTCCTACACACACAGACCATATCTAATTCAACTCTGTTTCTGAAACTTATACAAACCATAGGTCCTCTAACATCCAATGCTTTTCAGTTAAGAGCGAGAAACGTGTGAGCTTCGTGAACAATGTAGCTTCGTTTGAGCTGAAAAGTGACTGCGTTTACCCGAAACGAATTCTTGCTTGTAGGAAGGCACAGAGCCTCGCATTTAACTCCGTTTCTGAAGGGAAACACACGGCACAGTTCTCATCCATGAAACACACTCTGCTTTAGAGCAAGAAGGATGCTCTTGCTTTCTAGAGTCTCTAATGCAGAGGGAAACGTGAGTGTGCTCAGAAAAAAAGAACTGTGTTTCCTACACACACGGACCATATCTAGTTCAACTCTGTTTCTGAAACTGATACAAACCACAGGTCCTCTAACATCCACTGCTTTTCAGTTAAGAGCGAGAAACGTGTGAGCTTCGTGAACAATGTAGCTTCGTTTGAGCTGAAAAGTGACTGTGTTTACCTGAAAAGAAGTCTTGATTGTAGGAAGACACACGTCTGGCATTTAACTCCGTTTCTGAAGGGAAACATACTGCACAGTTCTCTTCCATGAAACACACACTGCTTTAGAGCAAGAAGGATGCTCTTGCTTTCTAGAGTCTCTAATACAGAGGGAAACGTGAGTGTGCTTAGAACAAAAGAACTGTGTTTCCTACACACACGGACCATATCTAGTTCAACTCTGTTTCTGAAACTGATACAAACCACAGGACCTCTAACATCCAATGCTTTTCAGTTAAGAGCGAGAAACATTTGAGCTTCGTGAACAATGTAGCTTCGTTTGAGCTGAAAAGTGACTGCGTTTACCTGAAACGAAGTCTTGCTTGTAGGAAGACACACTTCTGGCATTTAACTCCGTTTCTGAATGGAAACACACGGCACAGTCCTCTTCCATGAAACACACTCTGCTTTAGAGCAAGAAGCATGCTCTTGCTTTCTAGAGTCTCTAATACAGAGGGAAATGTGAGTGTACTCAGAACAAAAGAACTGTGTTTCCTACACACACGGACCATATCTAGTTCAACTCTGTTTCTGAAACTGATACAAACCACAGGTAATCTAACATCTAATGCTTTTCAGTTAGGAGCGAGAAACGTGTGGGCTTCGTGAACAATGTAGCTTCGTTTGAGGTGAAAAGTGACTGAGTTTACCTGAAACGAAGTCTTGCTTGAAGAAAGACACAGAGTCTGGCATTTAACTCCGCTTCTGAAGGGAAACACATGGCACAGTCCTCTTCCATGAAACACACTCTGCTTTAGAGCAAGAAGCACGCTCTTGCTTTCTAGAGTCTCAAATACAGAGGGAAACGTGAGTGTGCTCAGAACAAAAGAACTGCGTTTCCTACACACACAGACCATATCTAGTTCAAGTCTGTTTCTGAAACTGATACAAACCACAGGTCCTCTAACATCCAATGCTTTTCATGTAAGAGCGAGAAACGTGTGAGCTTCGTGAACAATGTAGCATCGTTTGAGCTGAAAAGTGACTGTGTTTACCTGAAATGAAGTCTTGCTTGTAGGAAGACACACGCCTGGCATTTAACTCAGTTTCTGAAGGGAAACACACGGCACAGTTCTCATCCATGAAACACACTCTGCTTTAGAGCAAGAAGGATGCTCTTGCTTTCTAGAGTCTCTAATGCAGAGGGAAACGTGAGTGTCCTCAGAAAAAAAGAACTGTGTTTCCTACACACACGGACCATATCTAGTTCAACTCTGTTTCTGAAACTGATACAAACCACAGGTCCTCTAACATCCACTGCTTTTCAGTTAAGAGCGAGAAACGTGTGAGCTTCGTGAACAATGTAGCTTCGTTTGAGCTGAAAAGTGACTGTGTTTACCTGAAAAGAAGTCTTGATTGTAGGAAGACACTCGTCTGGCATTTAACTCCGTTTCTGAAGGGAAACATACTGCACAGTTCTCTTCCATGAAACACACACTGCTTTAGAGCAAGAAGGATGCTCTTGCTTTCTAGAGTCTCTAATACAGAGGGAAACGTGAGTGTGCTTAGAACAAAAGAACTGTGTTTCCTACACACACGGACCATATCTAGTTCAACTCTGTTTCTGAAACTGATACAAACCACAGGACCTCTAACATCCAATGCTTTTCAGTTAAGAGCGAGAAACATTTGAGCTTCGTGAACAATGTAGCTTCGTTTGAGCTGAAAAGTGACTGCGTTTACCTGAAACGAAGTCTTGCTTGTAGGAAGACACACTTCTGGCATTTAACTCCGTTTCTGAATGGAAACACACGGCACAGTCCTCTTCCATGAAACACACTCTGCTTTAGAGCAAGAAGCATGCTCTTGCTTTCTAGAGTCTCTAATACAGAGGGAAATGTGAGTGTACTCAGAACAAAAGAACTGTGTTTCCTACACACACGGACCATATCTAGTTCAACTCTGTTTCTGAAACTGATACAAACCACAGGTAATCTAACATCTAATGCTTTTCAGTTAGGAGCGAGAAACGTGTGGGCTTCGTGAACAATGTAGATTCGTTTGAGCTGAAAAGTGACTGCGTTTACCTGAAACGAAGTCTTGCTTGTAGGAAGACATGCGCCTGGCATTTAACTCTGTTTCTGAAGGGAAACACACGGCACAGTTCTCATCCATGAAACACACTCTGCTTTAGAGCAAGAAGCACGCTCTTGCTTTCTAGAGTCTCTAATACAGAGGAAAATGTGAGTGTGCTCAGAACAAAAGAACTGTGTTTCCTACAACACAGACCATATCTAGTTCAAGTCTGTTTCTGAAACGATACAAACAACAGGTCCTCTAACATTCAATGCTTTTCAGGTAAGAGCGAGAAACATGTGAGCTTCGTGAACAATGTAGCTTCGTTTGAGCTGAAAAGTGACTGTGTGTACCTGAAACGAAGTCTTGCTTGTAGGAAGACACACGCCTGGCATTTAACTCCGTTTCTGAAGGGAAACACACGGCACAGTTCTCTTCCATGAAACACACTCTGCTTTAGAGCAAGAAGCACGCTCTTGCTTTCTAGAGTCTCTAATACAGAGGGAAACATGAGTGTGCTCAGAAAAAAAGAACTGTGTTTCCTACACACACAGATCATATCTAATTGAACTCTGTTTCTGAAACTTATACAAACCATAGGTCCTCTAACATCCAATGCTTTTGAATTAAGAGCGAGAAACGTGTGAGCTTCGTGAAAAATGTAGCTTCGTTTGAGCTGAAAAGTGACTCGTTTACCTGAAACGAAGTCTTGCTTGTAGGAAGACATGCGCCTGGCATTTAACTCTGTTTCTGAAGGGAAACACACGGCACAGTTCTCATCCATGAAACACACTCTGCTTTAGAGCATAAGCACGCTCTTGCTTTCTAGATTCTCTAATACAGAGGAACACGTGAGTGTGCTCAGAACAAAAGAATTGTGTTTCCTACACACACAGACCATATCTAGTTCAACTCTGTTTCTGAAACTGATACAAACCACAAGTCCTCTAACATCCAATGCTTTTCAGTTAAGAGCGAGAAACATGTGAGCTTCGTGAACAATGTAGCTTCGTTTGAGCTGAAAAGTGACTGCGTTTACCTGAAATGAAGTCTTCCTTGAAGAAAGTCACAGAGCCTGGCATTTAACTCCGTTTCTGAAGGGAAAAACACGGCCCAGTTCTCATCCAAGAAACACACTCTGCATTAGAGCAAGAAGCACGCTCTTGCTTTCTAGAGTCTCTACTACTGAGGGAAACGTAAGTGTGCTCAGAACAAAAGAACTGTGTTTCCTACACACATGGACCATATCTAGTTCAACTCTGTTTCTAAAATTGATACAAACCACAGGTCGTCTAACATCCAATGCTTTTCAGTTAAGAGCGAGAAACGTGTGAGCTTCGTGAACAATGTAGCTTCGTTTGAGCTGAAAAGTGACTGTGTTTACCTGAAAAGAAGTCTTGATTGGAGGAAGACACAAGTCTGGCATTTAACTCCGTTTCTGAAGGGAAACACACGGCACAGTTCTCATCCATGAAACACACTCTGCTTTAGAGCAAGAAGGATGCTCTTGCTTTCTACAGTCTCTAATACAGAGGGAAACATTAGTGTGCTCAGAAAAAAAGAACTGTGTTTCCTACACACACGGACCATATCTAGTTCAACTCTGTTTCTGAAACTGATACAAACCACAGGTAATCTAACATCTAATGCTTTTCAGTTAGGAGCGAGAAACGTGTGGGCTTCGTGAACAATGTAGCTTCGTTTGAGGTGAAAAGTGACTGAGTTTACCTGAAACGAAGTCTTGCTTGAAGAAAGACACAGAGTCTGGCATTTAACTCCGCTTCTGAAGGGAAACACACGGCACAGTCCTCTTCCATGAAACACACTCTGCTTTAGTGCAAGAAGCACGCTCTTGCTTTCTAGAGTCTCAAATACAGAGGGAAACGTGAGTGTGCTCAGAACAAAAGAACTGTGTTTCCTACACACACAGACCATATCTAGTTCAAGTCTGTTTCTGAAACTGATACAAACCACAGGTCCTCTAACATCCAATGCTTTTCATGTAAGAGCGAGAAACGTGTGAGCTTCGTGAACAATGTAGCATCGTTTGAGCTGAAAAGTGACTGTGTTTACCTGAAATGAAGTCTTGCTTGTAGGAAGACACACGCCTGGCATTTAACTCAGTTTCTGAAGGGAAACACACGGCACAGTTCTCATCCATGAAAAACACTCTGCTTTAGTGCAAGAAGCACGCTCTTGTTTTCTAGAGTCTCTAATAGAGAGGGATACGTGGGTGTGCTCAGAAAAAAAGAACTGTGTTTCCTACACACACAGACCATATCTAATTCAACTCTGTTTCTGAAACTTATACAAACCATAGGTCCTCTAACATCCAATGCTTTTCAGTTAAGAGCGAGAAACGTGTGAGCTTCGTGAACAATGTAGCTTCGTTTGAGCTGAAAAGTGACTGCGTTTACCCGAAACGAATTCTTGCTTGTAGG
The DNA here is from genome assembly GCA_949786385.1 of Onychomys leucogaster. NCBI lineage: Eukaryota > Metazoa > Chordata > Mammalia > Rodentia > Cricetidae > Onychomys > Onychomys leucogaster. The sequence continues at coordinate 1,426,773 of CATKUP010000113.1, forward strand.
AAGGCACAGAGCCTCGCATTTAACTCCGTTTCTGAAGGGAAACACACGGCACAGTTCTCATCCATGAAACACACTCTGCTTTAGAGCAAGAAGGATGCTCTTGCTTTCTAGAGTCTCTAATGCAGAGGGAAACGTGAGTGTGCTCAGAAAAAAAGAACTGTGTTTCCTACACACACGGACCATATCTAGTTCAACTCTGTTTCTGAAACTGATACAAACCACAGGTCCTCTAACATCCACTGCTTTTCAGTTAAGAGCGAGAAACGTGTGAGCTTCGTGAACAATGTAGCTTCGTTTGAGCTGAAAAGTGACTGTGTTTACCTGAAAAGAAGTCTTGATTGTAGGAAGACACACGTCTGGCATTTAACTCCGTTTCTGAAGGGAAACATACTGCACAGTTATCTTCCATGAAACACATACTGCTTTAGAGCAAGAAGGATGCTCTTGCTTTCTAGAGTCTCTAATACAGAGGGAAACGTGAGTGTGCTTAGAACAAAATAACTGTGTTTCCTACACACACGGACCATATCTAGTTCAACTCTGTTTCTGAAACTGATACAAACCACAGGACCTCTAACATCCAATGCTTTTCAGTTAAGAGCGAGAAACATTTGAGCTTCGTGAACAATGTAGCTTCGTTTGAGGTGAAAAGTGACTGCGTTTACCTGAAACGAAGTCTTGCTTGTAGGACAACACACTTCAGGCATTTAACTCCGTTTCTGAATGGAAACACACAGCACAGTCCTCTTCCATGAAACACACTCTGCTTTAGAGCAAGAAGCATGCTCTTGCTTTCTAGAGTCTCTAATACAGAGGGAAATGTGAGTGTACTCAGAACAAAAGAACTGTGTTTCCTACACACACGGACCATATATAGTTCAACTCTGTTTCTGAAACTGATACAAACCACAGGTAATCTAACATCTAATGCTTTTCAGTTAGGAGCGAGAATCGTGTGGGCTTCGTGAACAATGTAGCTTCGTTTGAGGTGAAAAGTGACTGAGTTTACCTGAAACGAAGTCTTGCTTGAAGAAAGACACAGAGTCTGGCATTTAACTCCGCTTCTGAAGGGAAACACACGGCACAGTCCTCTTCCATGAAACACACTCTGCTTTAGAGCAAGAAGCACGCTCTTGCTTTCTAGAGTCTCTAATAGAGAGGGAAACGTGAGTGTGCTCAGAACAAAAGAACTGTGTTTCCTACACACACAGACCATATCTAATTCAACTCTGTTTCTGAAACCTATTCAAACCATAGGTCCTCTAACATCCAATGCTTTTCAGTTAAGAGCGAGAAACGTGTGAGCTTCGTGAACAATGTAGCTTCGTTTGAGCTGAAAAGTGACTGCGTTTACCTGAAACGAAGTCTTGCTTGTAGGAAGACATGCGCCTGGCATTTAACTCTGTTTCTGAAGGGAAACACACGGCACAGTTCTCATCCATGAAACACACTCTGCTTTAGAGCAAGAAGCACGCTCTTGCTTTCTAGAGTCTCTAATACAGAGGGAAATGTGAGTGTGCTCAGAACAAAAGAACTGTGTTTCCTACAACACAGACCATATCTAGTTCAAGTCTGTTTCTGAAACTGATACAAACAACAGGTCCTCTAACATTCAATGATTTTCAGGTAAGAGCGAGAAACATGTGAGCTTCGTGAACAATGTAGCTTCGTTTGAGCTGAAAAGTGACTGTGTGTACCTGAAACGAAGTCTTGCTTTTAGGAAGACACACGCCTGGCATTTAACTCCGTTTCTGAAGGGAAACACACGGCACAGTTCTCTTCCATGAAACACACTCTGCTTTAGAGCAAGAAGCACGCTCTTGCTTTCTAGAGTCTCTAATACAGAGGGAAACATGAGTGTGCTCAGAAAAAAAGAACTGTGTTTCCTACTCACACAGATCATATCTAATTGAACTCTGTTTCTGAAACTTATACAAACCATAGGTCCTCTAACATCCAATGCTTTTCAATTAAGAGCGAGAAACGTGTGAGCTTCGTTAAAAATGTAGCTTCGTTTGAGCTGAAAAGTGACTGCGTTTACCTGAAACGAAGTCTTGCTTGTAGGAAGACATGCGCCTGGCATTTAACTCTGTTTCTGAAGGGAAACACACGGCACAGTTCTCATCCATGAAACACACTCTGCTTTAGAGCATAAGCACGCTCTTGCTTTCTAGATTCTCTAATACAGAGGAACACGTGAGTGTGCTCAGAACAAAAGAACTGTGTTTCCTACACACACAGACCATATCTAGTTCAACTCTGTTTCTGAAACTGATACAAACCACAGGTCCTCTAACATCCAATGCTTTTCAGTTAAGAGCGAGAAACATGTGAGCTTCGTGAACAATGTAGATTCGTTTGAGCTGAAAAGTGACTGCGTTTACCTGAAATGAAGTCTTCCTTGAAGAAAGTCACAGAGCCTGGCATTTAACTCCGTTTCTGAAGGGAGACACACGGCACAGTTCTCATCCATGAAACACACTCTGCATTAGAGCAAGAAGCACGCTCTTGCTTTCTAGAGTCTCTACTACAGAGGGAAACGTAAGTGTGCGCAGAACAAAAGAACTGTGTTTCCTACACACATGGACCATATCTAGTTCAACTCTGTTTCTAAAATTGATACAAACCACAGGTCGTCTAACATCCAATGCTTTTCAGTTAAGAGCGAGAAACGTGTGAGCTTCGTGAACAATGTAGCTTCGTTTGAGCTGAAAAGTGACTGTGTTTACCTGAAAAGAAGTCTTGATTGGAGGAAGACACACGTCTGGCATTTAACTCCGTTTCTGAAGGGAAACACACGGCACAGTTCTCATCCATGAAACACACTCTGCTTTAGAGCAAGAAGGATGCTCTTGCTTTATAGAGTCTCTAATACAGAGGGAAACATTAGTGTGCTCAGAACAAAAGAACTGTGTTTCCTACACACACGGACCATATCTAGTTCAACTCTGTTTCTGAAACTGATACAAACCACAGGTAATCTAACATCTAATGCTTTTCAGTTAGGAGCGAGAAACGTGTGGGCTTCGTGAACAATGTAGCTTCGTTTGAGGTGAAAAGTGACTGAGTTTACCTGAAACGAAGTCTTGCTTGAAGAAAGACACAGAGTCTGGCATTTAACTCCGCTTCTGAAGGGAAACACACGGCACAGTCCTCTTCCATGAAACACACTCTGCTTTAGAGCAAGAAGCACGCTCTTGCTTTCTAGAGTCTCTAATACAGAGGGAAACGTGAGTGTGCTCAGAACAAAAGAACTGCGTTTCCTACACACACAGACCATATCTAGTTCAAGTCTGTTTCTGAAACTGATACAAACCACAGGTCCTCTAACATCCAATGCTTTTCATGTAAGAGCGAGAAACGTGTGAGCTTTATGAACAATGTAGCTTCGTTTGAGCTGAAAAGTGACTGTGTTTACCTGAAATGAAGTCTTGCTTGTAGGAAGACACACGCCTGGCATTTACCTCCGTTTCTGAAGGGAAACACACGGCACAGTTCTCTTCCATGAAACACAGTCTGCTTTAGTGCAAGAAGCACGCTCTTGCTTTCTAGAGTCTCTAATAGAGAGGGAAACGTGGGTGTGCTCAGAAAAAAAGATCTGTGTTTCCTACACACACAGACCATATCTAATTCAACTCTGTTTCTGAAACTTATACAAACCATAGGTCCTCTAACATCCAATGCTATTCAGTTAAGAGCGAGAAACCTGTGAGCTTCGTGAACAATGTAGCTTCGTTTGAGCTGAAAAGTGACTGTGTTTACCTGAAAAGAAGTCTTGATTGTAGGAAGACACACGTCTGGCATTTAACTCCGTTTCTGAAGGGAAACACACTGCACAGTTTTCTTCCATGAAACACACACTGCTTTAGAGCAAGAAGGATGCTCTTGCTTTCTAGAGTCTCTAATACAGAGGGAAACGTGAGTGTGCTCAGAACAAAAGAACTGTGTTTCCTACACACACGGACCATATCTAGTTCAACTCTGTGTCTGAAACTGATACAAACCACTGGACCTCTAACATCCAATGCTTTTCAGTTAAGAGCGAGAAACATTTGAGCTTCGTGAACAATGTAGCTTCGTTTGAGGTGAAAAGTGACTGCGTTTACCTGAAACGAAGTCTTGCTTGTAGGAAGACACACTTCTGGCATTTAACTCCGTTTCTGAAGGGAAACACACGGCACAGTTCTCTTCCATGAAATACAGTCTGCTTTAGTGCAAGAAGCATGCTCTTGCTTTCTAGAGTCTCTAATAGAGAGGGAAACGTGGGTGTGCTCAGAAAAAAAGAACTGTGTTTCCTACACACACAGACCATATCTAATTCAACTCTGTTTCTGAAACTTATACAAACCATAGGTCCTCTAACATCCAATGCTTTTCAGTTAAGAGCGAGAAACGTGTGAGCTTCGTGAACAATGTAGCTTCGTTTGAGCTGAAAAGTGACTGCGTTTACCTGAAACGAATTCTTGCTTGTAGGAAGGCACAGAGCCTGGCATTTAACTCCGTTTCTGAAGGGAAACACACGGCACAGTTCTCATCCATGAAACACACTCTGCTTTAGAGCAAGAAGGATGCTCTTGCTTTCTAGAGTCTCTAATACAGAGGGAAACGTGAGTGTGCTCAGAACTAAAGAACTGTGTTTCCTACACACACGGACCATATCTAGTTCAACTCTGTTTCTGAAACTGATACAAACCACAGGTCCTCTAACATCCAATGCTTTTCAGTTAAGAGAGAGAAACGTGTGAGCTTCGTGAACAATGTAGCTTCGTTTGAGCTGAAAAGTGACTGTGTTTACCTGAAAAGAAGTCTTGATTGTAGGAAGACACACTTCTGGCATTTAACTCCGTTTCTGAAGGGAAACACACGGCACAGTTCTCTTCCATGAAACACACTCTGCTTTAGCGCAAGAAGCACGCCCTTGCTTTCTAGAGTCTCTAATAGAGAGGGAAACGTGGGTGTGCTCAGAAAAAAAGAACTGTGTTTCCTACACACACAGACCATATCTAATTCAACTCTGTTTCTGAAACTTATACAAACCATAGGTCCTCTAACATCCAATGCTTTTCAGTGAAGAGCGAGAAACCTGTGAGCTTCGTGAACAATGTAGCTTCGTTTTAGCTGAAAACTGACTGCGTTTACCTGAAAAGAAGTCTTGATTGTAGGAAGGCACAGAGCCTGGCATTTAACTCCGTTTCTGAAGGGAAACACACGGCACAGTTCTCATCCATGAAACACACTCTGCTTTAGAGCAAGAAGGATGCTCTTGCATTCTAGAGTCTCTAATACAGAGGGAAACGTGAGTGTGCTCAGAACTAAAGAACTGTGTTTCCTACACACACGGACCATATCTAGTTCAACTCTGTTTCTGAAACTGATACAAACCACAGGTCCTCTAACATCCACTGCTTTTCAGTTAAGAGCGAGAAACGTGTGAGATTCGTGAACAATGTAGCTTCGTTTGAGCTGAAAAGTGACTGTGTTTACCTGAAAAGAAGTCTTGATTGTAGGAAGACACACGTCTGGCATTTAACTCCGTTTCTGAAGGGAAACAGACTGCACAGTTTTCTTCCATGAAACACACACTGCTTTAGAGCAAGAAGGATGCTCTTGCTTTCTAGAGTCTCTAATACAGAGGGAAACGTGAGTGTGCTCAGAACAAAAGAACTGTGTTTCCTACACACACGGATCATATCTAGTTCAACTCTGTTTCTGAAACTGGTAAAAACCACAGGACCTATAACATCCAATGCTTTTCAGTTAAGAGCGAGAAACATTTGAGCTTCGTGAACAATGTAGCTTCGTTTGAGGTGAAAAGTGACTGCGTTTACCTGAAACGAAGTCTTGCTTGTAGGAAGACACACTTCTGGCATTTAACTCCGTTTCTGAAGGGAAACACACGGCACAGTTCTCTTCCATGAAACATACTCTGCTTTAGCGCAAGAAGCACGCCCTTGCTTTCTAGAGTCTCTAATACAGAGGGAAACGTGAGTGTGCTCAGAAAAAAAGAACTGTGTTTCCTACACACACAGACCATATCTAATTCAACTCTGTTTCTGAAACTTATACAAACAATAGGTCCTCTAACATCCAATGCTTTTCAGTTAAGAGCGAGAAACGTGTGAGCTTCGTGAACAATGTAGCTTCCTTTGACCTGAAAAGTGACTGCGTTTACCTGAAACGAAGTCTTGAATGGAGGAAGACACACGTCTGGCATTTAACTCCGTTTCTGAAGGGAAACAAACGGCACAGTTCTCATCCATGAAACACACTCTGCTTTAGAGCAAGAAGCACACTCTTGCTTTCTAGAGTCTCTACTACTGAGGGTAACGTAAGTGTGCTCAGAACAAAAGAACTGTGTTTCCTACACACATGGACCATATCTAGTTCAACTCTGTTTCTAAAATTGATACAAACCACAGGTCGTCTAACATCCAATGCTTTTCAGTTAAGAGCGAGAAACGTGTGAGCTTCGTGAACAATGTAGCTTCGTTTGAGCTGAAAAGTGACTGTGTTTACCTGAAAAGAAGTCTTGATTGGTGGAAGACACACGTCTGGCATTTAACTCCGTTTCTGAAGGGAAACACACGGCACAGTTCTCATCCATGAAACACACTCTGCTTTAGAGCAAGAAGGATGCTCTTGCTTTATAGAGTCTCTAATACAGAGGGAAACATTAGTGTGCTCAGAAAAAAAGAACTGTGTTTCCTTCACACACGGACCATATCTAGTTCAACTCTGTTTCTGAAACTGATACAAACCACAGGTAATCTAACATTAAATGCTTTTCAGTTAGGAGCGAGAAACGTGTGGGCTTCGTGAACAATGTAGCTTCGTTTGAGGTGAAAAGTGACTGAGTTTACCTGAAACGAAGTCTTGCTTGAAGAAAGACACAGAGTCTGGCATTTAACTCCGCTTCTGAAGGGAAACACACGGCACAGTCCTCTTCCATGAAACACACTCTGCTTTAGAGCAAGAAGCACGCTCTTGCTTTCTAGAGTCTCTAATACAGAGGGAAACGTGAGTGTGCTCAGAACAAAAGAACTGCGTTTCCTACACACACAGACCATATCTAGTTCAAGTCTGTTTCTGAAACTGATACAAACCACAGGTCCTCTAACATCCAATGCTTTTCATGTAAGAGCGAGAAACGTGTGAGCTTCGTGAACAATGTAGCATCGTTTGAGCTGAAAAGTGACTGTGTTTACCTGAAATGAAGTCTTGCTTGTAGGAAGACACACGCCTGGCATTTAACTCAGTTTCTGAAGGGAAACACACGGCACAGTTCTCATCCATGAAACACACTCTGCTTTAGAGCAAGAAGGATGCTCTTGCTTTCTAGAGTCTCTAATGCAGAGGGAAACGTGAGTGTGCTCAGAAAAAAAGAACTGTGTTTCCTACACATACGGACCATATCTAGTTCAACTCTGTTTCTGAAACTGATACAAACCACAGGTCCTCTATCATCCACTGCTTTTCAGTTAAGAGCGAGAAACGTGTGAGCTTCGTGAACAATGTAGCTTCGTTTGAGCTGAAAAGTGACTGTGTGTACCTGAAACGAAGTCTTGCTTTTAGGAAGACACACGTCTGGCATTTAACTCCGTTTCTGAAGGGAAACATACTGCACAGTTCTCTTCCATGAAACACACACTGCTTTAGAGCAGGAAGGATGCTCTTGCTTTCTAGAGTCTCTAATACAGAGGGAAACGTGAGTGTGCTTAGAACAAAAGAACTGTGTTTCCTACACACACGGACCATATCTAGTTCAACTCTGTTTCTGAAACTGATACAAACCACAGGACCTCTAACATCCAATGCTTTTCAGTTAAGAGCGAGAAACATTTGAGCTTCGTGAACAATGTAGCTTCGTTTGAGGTGAAAAGTGACTGCGTTTACCTGAAACAGAGTCTTGCTTGTAGGACAACACACTTCTGGCATTTAACTCCGTTTCTGAATGGAAACACACGGCACAGTCCTCTTCAATGAAACACACTCTGCTTTAGAGCAAGAAGCATGCTCTTGCTTTCTAGAGTCTCTAATACAGAGGGAAATGTGAGTGTACTCAGAACAAAAGAACTGTGTTTCCTACACACACGGACCATATATAGTTCAACTCTGTTTCTGAAACTGATACAAACCACAGGTAATCTAACATCTAATGCTTTTCAGTTAGGAGCGAGAAACGTGTGGGCTTCGTGAACAATGTAGCTTCGTTTGAGGTGAAAAGTGACTGAGTTTACCGGAAACGAAGTCTTGCTTGAAGAAAGACACAGAGTCTGGCATTTAACTCCGCTTCTGAAGGGAAACACATGGCACAGTCCTCTTCCATGAAACACACTCTGCTTTAGAGCAAGAAGCACGCTCTTGCTTTCTAGAGATTCTAATACAGAGGGAAACGTGAGTGTGCTCAGAAAAAAAGAACTGTGTTTCCTACACACACAGACCATATCTAATTCAATTCTGTTTCTGAAACCTATTCAAACCATAGGTCCTCTAACATCCAATGCTTTTCAGTTAAGAGCGAGAAACGTGTGAGCTTCGTGAACAATGTAGCTTCGTTTGAGCTGAAAAGTGACTGCGTTTACCTGAAACGAAGTCTTGCTTGTAGGAAGACATGCGCCTGGCATTTAACTCTGTTTCTGAAGGGAAACACACGGCACAGTTCTCATCCATGAAACACACTCTGCTTTAGAGCAAGAAGCACGCTCTTGCTTTCTAGAGTCTCTAATACAGAGGGAAATGTGAGTGTGCTCAGAACAAAAGAACTGTGTTTCCTACAACACAGACCATATCTAGTTCAAGTCTGTTTCTGAAACTGATACAAACAACAGGTCCTCTAACATTCAATGCTTTTCAGGTAAGAGCGAGAAACATGTGAGCTTCGTGAACAATGTAGCTTCGTTTGAGCTGAAAAGTGACTGTGTGTACCTGAAACGAAGTCTTGCTTTTAGGAAGACACACGCCTGGCATTTAACTCCGTTTCTGAAGGGAAACATACTGCACAGTTCTCTTCCATGAAACACACACTGCTTTAGAGCAAGAAGGATGCTCTTGCTTTCTAGAGTCTCTAATACAGAGGGAAACGTGAGTGTGCTTAGAACAAAAGAACTGTGTTTCCTACACACACGGACCATATCTAGTTCAACTCTGTTTCTGAAACTGATACAAACCACAGGACCTCTAACATCCAATGCTTTTCAGTTAAGAGCGAGAAACATTTGAGCTTCGTGAACAATGTAGCTTCGTTTGAGGTGAAAAGTGACTGCGTTTACCTGAAACAGAGTCTTGCTTGTAGGACAACACACTTCTGGCATTTAACTCCGTTTCTGAATGGAAACACACGGCACAGTCCTCTTCCATGAAACACACTCTGCTTTAGAGCAAGAAGCATGCTCTTGCTTTCTAGAGTCTCTAATACAGAGGGAAATGTGAGTGTACTCAGAACAAAAGAACTGTGTTTCCTACACACACGGACCATATATAGTTCAACTCTGTTTCTGAAACTGATACAAACCACAGGTAATCTAACATCTAATGCTTTTCAGTTAGGAGCGAGAAACGTGTGGGCTTCGTGAACAATGTAGCTTCGTTTGAGGTGAAAAGTGACTGAGTTTACCGGAAACGAAGTCTTGCTTGAAGAAAGACACAGAGTCTGGCATTTAACTCCGCTTCTGAAGGGAAACACATGGCACAGTCCTCTTCCATGAAACACACTCTGCTTTAGAGCAAGAAGCACGCTATTGCTTTCTAGAGATTCTAATACAGAGGGAAACGTGAGTGTGCTCAGAAAAAAAGAACTGTGTTTCCTACACACACAGACCATATCTAATTCAATTCTGTTTCTGAAACCTATTCAAACCATAGGTCCTCTAACATCCAATGCTTTTCAGTTAAGAGCGAGAAACGTGTGAGCTTCGTGAACAATGTAGCTTCGTTTGAGCTGAAAAGTGACTGCGTTTACCTGAAACGAAGTCTTGCTTGTAGGAAGACATGCGCCTGGCATTTAACTCTGTTTCTGAAGGGAAACACACGGCACAGTTCTCATCCATGAAACACACTCTGCTTTAGAGCAAGAAGCACGCTCTTGCTTTCTAGAGTCTCTAATACAGAGGGAAATGTGAGTGTGCTCAGAACAAAAGAACTGTGTTTCCTACAACACAGACCATATCTAGTTCAAGTCTGTTTCTGAAACTGATACAAACAACAGGTCCTCTAACATTCAATGCTTTTCAGGTAAGAGCGAGAAACATGTGAGCTTCGTGAACAATGTAGCTTCGTTTGAGCTGAAAAGTGACTGTGTGTACCTGAAACGAAGGCTTGCTTTTAGGAAGACACACGCCTGGCATTTAACTCCGTTTCTGAAGGGAAACATACTGCACAGTTCTCTTCCATGAAACACACACTGCTTTAGAGCAAGAAGGATGCTCTTGCTTTCTAGAGTCTCTAATACAAAGGGAAACGTGAGTGTGCTTAGAACAAAAGAACTGTGTTTCCTACACACACGGACCATATCTAGTTCAACTCTGTTTCTGAAACTGATACAAACCACAGGACCTCTAACATCCAATGCTTTTCAGTTAAGAGCGAGAAACATTTGAGCTTCGTGAACAATGTAGCTTCGTTTGAGGTGAAAAGTGACTGCGTTTACCTGAAACAGAGTCTTGCTTGTAGGACAACACACTTCTGGCATTTAACTCCGTTTCTGAATGGAAACACACGGCACAGTCCTCTTCCATGAAACACACTCTGCTTTAGAGCAAGAAGCATGCTCTTGCTTTCTAGAGTCTCTAATACAGAGGGAAATGTGAGTGTACTCAGAACAAAAGAACTGTGTTTCCTACACACACGGACCATATATAGTTCAACTCTGTTTCTGAAACTGATACAAACCACAGGTAATCTAACATCTAATGCTTTTCAGTTAGGAGCGAGAAACGTGTGGGCTTCGTGAACAATGTAGCTTCGTTTGAGGTGAAAAGTGACTGAGTTTACCGGAAACGAAGTCTTGCTTGAAGAAAGACACAGAGTCTGGCATTTAACTCCGCTTCTGAAGGGAAACACATGGCACAGTCCTCTTCCATGAAACACACTCTGCTTTAGAGCAAGAAGCACGCTCTTGCTTTCTAGAGATTCTAATACAGAGGGAAACGTGAGTGTGCTCAGAAAAAAAGAACTGTGTTTCCTACACACACAGACCATATCTAATTCAATTCTGTTTCTGAAACCTATTCAAACCATAGGTCCTCTAACATCCAATGCTTTTCAGTTAAGAGCGAGAAACGTGTGAGCTTCGTGAACAATGTAGCTTCGTTTGAGCTGAAAAGTGACTGCGTTTACCTGAAACGAAGTCTTGCTTGTAGGAAGACATGCGCCTGGCATTTAACTCTGTTTCTGAAGGGAAACACACGGCACAGTTCTCATCCATGAAACACACTCTGCTTTAGAGCAAGAAGCACGCTCTTGCTTTCTAGAGTCTCTAATACAGAGGGAAATGTGAGTGTGCTCAGAACAAAAGAACTGTGTTTCCTACAACACAGACCATATCTAGTTCAAGTCTGTTTCTGAAACTGATACAAACAACAGGTCCTCTAACATTCAATGCTTTTCAGGTAAGAGCGAGAAACATGTGAGCTTCGTGAACAATGTAGCTTCGTTTGAGCTGAAAAGTGACTGTGTGTACCTGAAACGAAGTCTTGCTTTTAGGAAGACACACGCCTGGCATTTAACTCCGTTTCTGAAGGGAAACACACGGCACAGTTCTCTTCCATGAAACACACTCTGCTTTAGAGCAAGAAGCATGCTCTTGCTTTCTAGAGTCTCTAATACAGAGGGAAACATGAGTGTGCTCAGAAAAAAAGAACTGTGTTTCCTACACACACAGATCATATCTAATTGAACTCTGTTTCTGAAACTTATACAAACCATAGGTCCTCTAACATCCAATGCTTTTCAATTAAGAGCGAGAAACGTGTGAGCTTCGTGGAAAATGTAGCTTCGTTTGAGCTGAAAAGTGACTGCGTTTACCTGAAACGAAGTCTTGCTTGTAGGAAGACATGCGCCTGGCATTTAACTCTGTTTCTGAAGGGAAACACACGGCACAGTTCTCATCCATGAAACACACTCTGCTTTAGAGCATAAGCACGCTCTTGCTTTCTAGATTCTCTAATACAGAGGAACACGTGAGTGTGCTCAGAACAAAAGAACTGTGTTTCCTACACACACAGACCATATCTAGTTCAACTCTGTTTCTGAAACTGATACAAACCACAGGTCCTCTAACATCCAATGCTTTTCAGTTAAGAGCGAGAAACATGTGAGCTTCGTGAACAATGTAGCTTCGTTTGAGCTGAAAAGTGACTGCGTTTACCTGAAATGAAGTCTTCCTTGAAGAAAGTCACAGAGCCTGGCATTTAACTCCGTTTCTGAAGGGAAACACACGGCCCAGTTCTCATCCATGAAACACACTCTGCATTAGAGCAAGAAGCACGCTCTTGCTTTCTAGAGTCTCTACTACAGAGGGAAACGTAAGTGTGCTCAGAACAAAAGAACTGTGTTTCCTACACACACACCATATCTAGTTCAACTCTGTTTCTGAAACTGATACAAACCACAGGTCGTCTAACATCTAATGCTTTTCAGTTAAGAGCGAGAAACGTGTGAGCTTCGTGAACAATGTAGCTTCGTTTGAGCTGAAAAGTGACTGTTTTTACCTGAAAAGATGTCTTGATTGGAGGAAGACACACGTCTGGCATTTAACTCCGTTTCTGAAGGGAAACACACGGCACAGTTCTCATCCATGAAACACACTCTGCTTTAGAGCAAGAAGGATGCTCTTGCTTTATAGAGTCTCTAATACAGAGGGAAACATTAGTGTGCTCAGAACAAAAGAACTGTGTTTCCTACACACACGGACCATATCTAGTTCAACTCTGTTTCTGAAACTGATACAAACCACAGGTAATCTAACATCTAATGCTTTTCAGTTAGGAGCGAGAAACGTGTGGGCTTCGTGAACAATGTAGCTTCGATTGAGGTGAAAAGTGACTGAGTTTACCTGAAGCGAAGTCTTGCTTGAAGAAAGACACAGAGTCTGGCATTTAACTCCGCTTCTGAAGGGAAACACACGGCACAGTCCTCTTCCATGAAACACACTCTGCTTTAGAGCAAGAAGCACGCTCTTGCTTTCTAGAGTCTCTAATACAGAGGGAAACGTGAGTGTGCTCAGAACAAAAGAACTGTGTTTCCTACACACACAGACCATATCTAGTTCAAGTCTGTTTCTGAAACTGATACAAACCACAGGTCCTCTAACATCCAATGCTTTTCATGTAAGAGCGAGAAACGTGTGAGCTTCGTGAACAATGTAGCTTCGTTTGAGCTGAAAAGTGACTGTGTTTACCTGAAATGAAGTCTTGCTTGTAGGAAGACACACGCCTGGCATTTACCTCCGTTTCTGAAGGGAAACACACGGCACAGTTCTCTTCCATGAAACACAGTCTGCTTTAGTGCAAGAAGCACGCTCTTGCTTTCTAGAGTCTCTAATAGAGAGGGAAACGTGGGTGTGCTCAGAAAAAAAGAACTGTGTTTCCTACACACACAGACCATATCTAATTCAACTCTGTTTCTGAAACTTATACAAACCATAGGTCCTCTAACATCCAATGCTTTTCAGTTAAGAGCGAGAAACCTGTGAGCTTCGTGAACAATGTAGCTTCGTTTGAGCTGAAAAGTGACTGCGTTTACCTGAAATGAAGTCTTCCTTGAAGAAAGTCACAGAGCCTGGCATTTAACTCCGTTTCTGAAGGGAAACACACGGCCCAGTTCTCATCCATGAAACACACTCTGCATTAGAGCAAGAAGCACGCTCTTGCTTTCTAGAGTCTCTACTACAGAGGGAAACGTAAGTGTGCTCAGAACAAAAGAACTGTGTTTCCTACACACACACCATATCTAGTTCAACTCTGTTTCTGAAACTGATACAAACCACAGGTCGTCTAACATCTAATGCTTTTCAGTTAAGAGCGAGAAACGTGTGAGCTTCGTGAACAATGTAGCTTCGTTTGAGCTGAAAAGTGACTGTTTTTACCTGAAAAGAAGTCTTGATTGGAGGAAGACACACGTCTGGCATTTAACTCCGTTTCTGAAGGGAAACACACGGCACAGTTCTCATCCATGAAACACACTCTGCTTTAGAGCAAGAAGGATGCTCTTGCTTTATAGAGTCTCTAATACAGAGGGAAACATTAGTGTGCTCAGAACAAAAGAACTGTGTTTCCTACACACACGGACCATATCTAGTTCAACTCTGTTTCTGAAACTGATACAAACCACAGGTAATCTAACATCTAATGCTTTTCAGTTAGGAGCGAGAAACGTGTGGGCTTCGTGAACAATGTAGCTTCGATTGAGGTGAAAAGTGACTGAGTTTACCTGAAACGAAGTCTTGCTTGAAGAAAGACACAGAGTCTGGCATTTAACTCCGCTTCTGAAGGGAAACACACGGCACAGTCCTCTTCCATGAAACACACTCTGCTTTAGAGCAAGAAGCACGCTCTTGCTTTCTAGAGTCTCTAATACAGAGGGAAACGTGAGTGTGCTCAGAACAAAAGAATTGTGTTTCCTACACACACAGACCATATCTAGTTCAAGTCTGTTACTGAAACTGATACAAACCACAGGTCCTCTAACATCCAATGCTTTTCATGTAAGAGCGAGAAACGTGTGAGCTTCGTGAACAATGTAGCTTCGTTTGAGCTGAAAAGTGACTGTGTTTACCTGAAATGAAGTCTTGCTTGTAGGAAGACACACGCCTGGCATTTACCTCCGTTTCTGAAGGGAAACACACGGCACAGTTCTCTTCCATGAAACACAGTCTGCTTTAGTGCAAGAAGCACGCTCTTGCTTTCTAGAGTCTCTAATAGAGAGGGAAACGTGGGTGTGCTCAGAAAAAAAGAACTGTGTTTCCTACACACACAGACCATATCTAATTCAACTCTGTTTCTGAAACTTATACAAACCATAGGTCCTCTAACATCCAATGCTTTTCAGTTAAGAGCGAGAAACCTGTGAGCTTCGTGAACAATGTAGCTTCGTTTGAGCTGAAAAGTGACTGCGTTTACCTGAAACGAATTCTTGCTTGTAGGAAGGCACAGAGCCTGGCATTTAACTCCGTTTCTGAAGGGAAACACACGGCACAGTTCTCATCCATGAAACACACTCTGCTTTAGAGCAAGAAGGATGCTCTTGCTTTCTAGAGTCTCTAATACAGAGGGAAACGTGAGTGTGCTCAGAACTAAAGAACTGTGTTTCCTACACACACGGACCATATCTAGTTCAACTCTGTTTCTGAAACTGATACAAACCACAGGTCCTCTAACATCCAATGCTTTTCAGTTAAGAGAGAGAAACGTGTGAGCTTCGTGAACAATGTAGCTTCGTTTGAGCTGAAAAGTGACTGTGTTTACCTGAAAAGAAGTCTTGATTGTAGGAAGACACACTTCTGGCATTTAACTCCGTTTCTGAAGGGAAACACACGGCACAGTTCTCTTCCATGAAACACACTCTGCTTTAGCGCAAGAAGCACGCCCTTGCTTTCTAGAGTCTCTAATAGAGAGGGAAACGTGGGTGTGCTCAGAAAAAAAGAACTGTGTTTCCTACACACACAGACCATATCTAATTCAACTCTGTTTCTGAAACTTATACAAACCATAGGTCCTCTAACATCCAATGCTTTTCAGTTAAGAGCGAGAAACCTGTGAGCTTCGTGAACAATGTAGCTTCGTTTGAGCTGAAAAGTGACTGCGTTTACCTGAAACGAATTCTTGCTTGTAGGAAGGCACAGAGCCTGGCATTTAACTCCGTTTCTGAAGGGAAACACACGGCACAGTTCTCATCCATGAAACACACTCTGCTTTAGAGCAAGAAGGATGCTCTTGCTTTCTAGAGTCTCTAATACAGAGGGAAACGTGAGTGTGCTCAGAACTAAAGAACTGTGTTTCCTACACACACGGACCATATCTAGTTCAACTCTGTTTCTGAAACTGATACAAACCACAGGTCCTCTAACATCCACTGCTTTTCAGTTAAGAGCGAGAAACGTGTGAGCTTCGTGAACAATGTAGCTTCGTTTGAGCTGAAAAGTGACTGTGTTTACCTGAAAAGAAGTCTTGATTGTAGGAAGACACACGTCTGCCATTTAACTCCGTTTCTGAAGGGAAACAGACTGCACAGTTTTCTTCCATGAAACACACACTGCTTTAGAGCAAGAAGGATGCTCTTGCTTTCTAGAGTCTCTAATACAGAGGGAAACGTGAGTGTGCTCAGAACAAAAGAACTGTGTTTCCTACACACACGGACCATATCTAGTTCAACTCTGTTTCTGAAACTGATACAAACCACAGGATCTCTAACATCCAATGCTTTTCAGTTAAGAGCGAGAAACATTTGAGCTTCGTGAACAATGTAGCTTCGTTTGAGGTGAAAAGTGACTACGTTTACCTGAAACGAAGTCTTGCTTGTAGGAAGACACACTTCTGGCATTTAACTCCGTTTCTGAAGGGAAACACACGGCACAGTTCTCTTCCATGAAACACACTCTGCTTTAGAGCAAGAAGGATGCTCTTGCTTTCTAGAGTCTCTAATACAGAGGGAAACGTGAGTGTGCTCAGAACTAAAGAACTGTGTTTCCTACACACACGGACCATATCTAGTTCAACTCTGTTTCTGAAACTGATACAAACCACAGGTCCTCTAACATCCAATGCTTTTCAGTTAAGAGAGAGAAACGTGTGAGCTTCGTGAACAATGTAGCTTCGTTTGAGCTGAAAAGTGACTGTGTTTACCTGAAAAGAAGTCTTGATTGTAGGAAGACACACTTCTGGCATTTAACTCCGTTTCTGAAGGGAAACACACGGCACAGTTCTCTTCCATGAAACACACTCTGCTTTAGCGCAAGAAGCACGCCCTTGCTTTCTAGAGTCTCTAATAGAGAGGGAAACGTGGGTGTGCTCAGAAAAAAAGAACTGTGTTTCCTACACACACAGACCATATCTAATTCAACTCTGTTTCTGAAACTTATACAAACCATAGGTCCTCTAACATCCAATGCTTTTCAGTTAAGAGCGAGAAACCTGTGAGCTTCGTGAACAATGTAGCTTCGTTTGAGCTGAAAAGTGACTTAGTTTACCTGAAAAGAAGTCTTGATTGTAGGAAGACACACGTCTGGCATTTAACTCCGTTTCTGAAGGGAATCACACGGCACAGTTTTCTTCCATGAAACACACACTGCTTTAGAGCAAGAAGGATGCTCTTGCTTTCTAGAGTCTCTAATACAGAGGGAAACGTGAGTGTGCTCAGAACAAAAGAACTGTGTTTCCTACACACACGGACCATATCTAGTTCAACTATGTTTCTGAAACTGATACAAACCACAGGACCTCTAACATCCAATGCTTTTCAGTTAAGAGCGAGAAACATTTGAGCTTCGTGAACAATGTAGCTTCGTTTGAGGTGAAAAGTGACTGCGTTTACCTGAAACGAAGTCTTGCTTGTAGGAAGACACACGCCTGGCATTTAACTCCGTTTCTGAAGGGAAACACACGGCACAGTTCTCTTCCATGAAACACACTCTGCTTTAGAGCAAGAAGCACGCTCTTGCTTTCTAGAGTCTCTAATACAGAGGGAAACATGAGTGTGCTCAGAAAAAAAGAACTGTGTTTCCTACACACACAGATCATATCTAATTGAACTCTGTTTCTGAAACTTATACAAACCATAGGTCCTCTAACATCCAATGCTTTTCAATTAAGAGCGAGAAACGTGTGAGCTTCGTGGAAAATGTAGCTTCGTTTGAGCTGAAAAGTGACTGCGTTTACCTGAAACGAAGTCTTGCTTGTAGGAAGACATGCGCCTGGCATTTAACTCTGTTTCTGAAGGGAAACACACGGCACAGTTCTCATCCATGAAACACACTCTGCTTTAGAGCATAAGCACGCTCTTGCTTTCTAGATTCTCTAATACAGAGGAACACGTGAGTGTGCTCAGAACAAAAGAACTGTGTTTCCTACACACACAGACCATATCTAGTTCAACTCTGTTTCTGAAACTGATACAAACCACAGGTCCTCTAACATCCAATGCTTTTCAGTTAAGAGCGAGAAACATGTGAGCTTCGTGAACAATGTAGCTTCGTTTGAGCTGAAAAGTGACTGCGTTTACCTGAAATGAAGTCTTCCTTGAAGAAAGTCACAGAGCCTGGCATTTAACTCCGTTTCTGAAGGGAAACACACGGCCCAGTTCTCATCCATGAAACACACTCTGCATTAGAGCAAGAAGCACGCTCTTGCTTTCTAGAGTCTCTACTACAGAGGGAAACGTAAGTGTGCTCAGAACAAAAGAACTGTGTTTCCTACACACACACCATATCTAGTTCAACTCTGTTTCTGAAACTGATACAAACCACAGGTCGTCTAACATCTAATGCTTTTCAGTTAAGAGCGAGAAACGTGTGAGCTTCGTGAACAATGTAGCTTCGTTTGAGCTGAAAAGTGACTGTTTTTACCTGAAAAGAAGTCTTGATTGGAGGAAGACACACGTCTGGCATTTAACTCCGTTTCTGAAGGGAAACACACGGCACAGTTCTCATCCATGAAACACACTCTGCTTTAGAGCAAGAAGGATGCTCTTGCTTTATAGAGTCTCTAATACAGAGGGAAACATTAGTGTGCTCAGAACAAAAGAACTGTGTTTCCTACACACACGGACCATATCTAGTTCAACTCTGTTTCTGAAACTGATACAAACCACAGGTAATCTAACATCTAATGCTTTTCAGTTAGGAGCGAGAAACGTGTGGGCTTCGTGAACAATGTAGCTTCGTTTGAGGTGAAAAGTGACTGAGTTTACCTGAAACGAAGTCTTGCTTGAAGAAAGACACAGAGTCTGGCATTTAACTCCGCTTCTGAAGGGAAACACACGGCACAGTCCTCTTCCATGAAACACACTCTGCTTTAGAGCAAGAAGCACGCTCTTGCTTTCTAGAGTCTCTAATACAGAGGGAAACGTGAGTGTGCTCAGAACAAAAGAACTGTGTTTCCTACACACACAGACCATATCTAGTTCAAGTCTGTTTCTGAAACTGATACAAACCACAGGTCCTCTAACATCCAATGCTTTTCATGTAAGAGCGAGAAACGTGTGAGCTTCGTGAACAATGTAGCTTCGTTTGAGGTGAAAAGTGACTGCGTTTACCTGAAATGAAGTCTTGCTTGTAGGAAGACACACTTCTGGCATTTAACTCCGTTTCTGAAGGGAAACACACGGCACAGTTCTCTTCCATGAAACACAGTCTGCTTTAGTGCAAGAAGCACGCTCTTGCTTTCTAGAGTCTCTAATAGAGAGGGAAACGTGGGTGTGCTCAGAAAAAAAGAACTGTGTTTCCTACACACACAGACCATATCTAATTCAACTCTGTTTCTGAAACTTATACAAACCATAGGTCCTCTAACATCCAATGCTTTTCAGTTAAGAGCGAGAAACCTGTGAGCTTCGTGAACAATGTAGCTTCGTTTGAGCTGAAAAGTGACTGCGTTTACCTGAAACGAAGTCTTGCTTGTAGGAAGGCACAGAGCCTGGCATTTAACTCCGTTTCTGAAGGGAAACACACGGCACAGTTCTCATCCATGAAACACACTCTGCTTTAGAGCAAGAAGGATGCTCTTGCTTTCTAGAGTCTCTAATACAGAGGGAAACGTGAGTGTGCTCAGAACTAAAGAACTGTGTTTCCTACACACACGGACCATATCTAGTTCAACTCTGTTTCTGAAACTGATACAAACCACAGGTCCTCTAACATCCAATGCTTTTCAGTTAAGAGAGAGAAACGTGTGAGCTTCGTGAACAATGTAGCTTCGTTTGAGCTGAAAAGTGACTGTGTTTACCTGAAAAGAAGTCTTGATTGTAGGAAGACACACTTCTGGCATTTAACTCCGTTTCTGAAGGGAAACACACGGCACAGTTCTCTTCCATGAAACACACTCTGCTTTAGCGCAAGAAGCACGCCCTTGCTTTCTAGAGTCTCTAATAGAGAGGGAAACGTGGGTGTGCTCAGAAAAAAAGAACTGTGTTTCCTACACACACAGACCATATCTAATTCAACTCTGTTTCTGAAACTTATACAAACCATAGGTCCTCTAACATCCAATGCTTTTCAGTTAAGAGCGAGAAACCTGTGAGCTTCGTGAACAATGTAGCTTCGTTTGAGCTGAAAAGTGACTGCGTTTACCTGAAACGAATTCTTGCTTGTAGGAAGGCACAGAGCCTGGCATTTAACTCCGTTTCTGAAGGGAAACACACGGCACAGTTCTCATCCATGAAACACACTCTGCTTTAGAGCAAGAAGGATGCTCTTGCTTTCTAGAGTCTCTAATACAGAGGGAAACGTGAGTGTGCTCAGAACTAAAGAACTGTGTTTCCTTCACACACGGACCATATCTAGTTCAACTCTGTTTCTGAAACTGATTCAAACCACAGGTCCTCTAACATCCACTGCTTTTCAGTTAAGAGCGAGAAACGTGTGAGCTTCGTGAACAATGTAGCTTCGTTTGAGCTGAAAAGTGACTGTGTTTACCTGAAAAGAAGTCTTGATTGTAGGAAGACACACGTCTGCCATTTAACTCCGTTTCTGAAGGGAAACAGACTGCACAGTTTTCTTCCATGAAACACACACTGCTTTAGAGCAAGAAGGATGCTCTTGCTTTCTAGAGTCTCTAATACAGAGGGAAACGTGAGTGTGCTCAGAAAAAAAGAACTGTGTTTCCTACACACACGGACCATATCTAGTTCAACTCTGTTTCTGAAACTGATACAAACCACAGGATCTCTAACATCCAATGCTTTTCAGTTAAGAGCGAGAAACGTGTGAGCTTCGTGAACAATGTAGCTTCGTTTGAGGTGAAAAGTGACTGCGTTTACCTGAAACGAAGTCTTGCTTGTAGGAAGACACACTTCTGGCATTTAACTCCGTTTCTGAAGGGAAACACACGGCACAGTTCTCTTCCATGAAACACAGTCTGCTTTAGTGCAAGAAGCACGCTCTTGCTTTCTAGAGTCTCTAATAGAGAGGGAAACGTGGGTGTGCTCAGAAAAAAAGAACTGTGTTTCCTACACACACAGACCATATCTAATTCAACTCTGTTTCTGAAACTTATACAAACCATAGGTCCTCTAACATCCAATGCTTTTCAGTTAAGAGCGAGAAACCTGTGAGCTTCGTGAACAATGTAGCTTCGTTTGAGCTGAAAAGTGACTGCGTTTACCTGAAACGAATTCTTGCTTGTAGGAAGGCACAGAGCCTGGCATTTAACTCCGTTTCTGAAGGGAAACACACGGCACAGTTCTCATCCATGAAACACACTCTGCTTTAGAGCAAGAAGGATGCTCTTGCTTTCTAGAGTCTCTAATACAGAGGGAAACGTGAGTGTGCTCAGAACAAAAGAACTGTGTTTCCTACACACACGGACCATATCTAGTTCAACTATGTTTCTGAAACTTATACAAACCATAGGTCCTCTAACATCCAATGCTTTTCAGTTAAGAGCGAGAAACCTGTGAGCTTCGTGAACAATGTAGCTTCGTTTGAGCTGAAAAGTGACTGCGTTTACCTGAAACGAATTCTTGCTTGTAGGAAGGCACAGAGCCTGGCATTTAACTCCGTTTCTGAAGGGAAACACACGGCACAGTTCTCATCCATGAAACACACTCTGCTTTAGAGCAAGAAGGATGCTCTTGCTTTCTAGAGTCTCTAATACAGAGGGAAACGTGAGTGTGCTCAGAACTAAAGAACTGTGTTTCCTACACACACGGACCATATCTAGTTCAACTCTGTTTCTGAAACTGATACAAACCACAGGTCCTCTAACATCCAATGCTTTTCAGTTAAGAGAGAGAAACGTGTGAGCTTCGTGAACAATGTAGCTTCGTTTGAGCTGAAAAGTGACTGTGTTTACCTGAAAAGAAGTCTTGATTGTAGGAAGACACACTTCTGGCACTTAACTCCGTTTCTGAAGGGAAACACACGGCACAGTTCTCTTCCATGAAACACACTCTGCTTTAGCGCAAGAAGCACGCCCTTGCTTTCTAGAGTCTCTAATAGAGAGGGAAACGTGGGTGTGCTCAGAAAAAAAGAACTGTGTTTCCTACACACACAGACCATATCTAATTCAACTCTGTTTCTGAAACTTATACAAACCATAGGTCCTCTAACATCCAATGCTTTTCAGTTAAGAGCGAGAAACCTGTGAGCTTCGTGAACAATGTAGCTTCGTTTTAGCTGAAAAGTGACTGCGTTTACCTGAAACGAATTCTTGCTTGTAGGAAGGCACAGAGCCTGGCATTTAACTCCGTTTCTGAAGGGAAACACACGGCACAGTTCTCATCCATGAAACACACTCTGCTTTAGAGCAAGAAGGATGCTCTTGCTTTCTAGAGTCTCTAATACAGAGGGAAACGTGAGTGTGCTCAGAACTAAAGAACTGTGTTTCCTACACACACGGACCATATCTAGTTCAACTCTGTTTCTGAAACTGATACAAACCACAGGTCCTCTAACATCCACTGCTTTTCAGTTAAGAGCGAGAAACGTGTGAGCTTCGTGAACAATGTAGCTTCGTTTGAGCTGAAAAGTGACTGTGTTTACCTGAAAAGAAGTCTTGATTGTAGGAAGACACACGTCTGCCATTTAACTCCATTTCTGAAGGGAAACAGACTGCACAGTTTTCTTCCATGAAACACACACTGCTTTAGAGCAAGAAGGATGCTCTTGCTTTCTAGAGTCTCTAATACAGAGGGAAACGTGAGTGTGCTCAGAACAAAAGAACTGTGTTTCCTACACACACGGACCATATCTAGTTCAACTCTGTTTCTGAAACTGATACAAACCACAGGATCTCTAACATCCAATGCTTTTCAGTTAAGAGCGAGAAACATTTGAGCTTCGTGAACAATGTAGCTTCGTTTGAGGTGAAAAGTGACTGCGTTTACCTGAAACGAAGTCTTGCTTGTAGGAAGACACACTTCTGGCATTTAACTCCGTTTCTGAAGGGAAACACACGGCACAGTTTTCTTCCATGAAACACACTCTGCTTTAGAGCAAGAAGGATGCTCTTGCTTTCTAGAGTCTCTAATACAGAGGGAAACGTGAGTGTGCTCAGAACTAAAGAACTGTGTTTCCTACACACACGGATCATATCTAGTTCAACTCTGTTTCTGAAACTGATACAAACCACAGGTCCTCTAACATCCACTGCTTTTCAGTTAAGAGCGAGAAACGTGTGAGCTTCGTGAACAATGTAGCTTCGTTTGAGCTGAAAAGTGACTGTGTTTACCTGAAAAGAAGTCTTGATTGTAGGAAGACACACGTCTGCCATTTAACTCCGTTTCTGAAGGGAAACAGACTGCACAGTTTTCTTCCATGAAACACACACTGCTTTAGAGCAAGAAGGATGCTCTTGCTTTCTAGAGTCTCTAATACAGAGGGAAACGTGAGTGTGCTCAGAAAAAAAGAACTGTGTTTCCTACACACACGGACCATATCTAGTTCAACTCTGTTTCTGAAACTGATACAAACCACAGGATCTCTAACATCCAATGCTTTTCAGTTAAGAGCGAGAAACGTGTGAGCTTCGTGAACAATGTAGCTTCGTTTGAGGTGAAAAGTGACTGCGTTTACCTGAAACGAAGTCTTGCTTGTAGGAAGACACACTTCTGGCATTTAACTCCGTTTCTGAAGGGAAACACACGGCACAGTTCTCATCCATGAAACACACTCTGCTTTAGAGCAAGAAGGATGCTCTTGCTTTCTAGAGTCTCTAATACAGAGGGAAACGTGAGTGTGCTCAGAACAAAAGAACTGTGTTTCCTACACACACGGACCATATCTAGTTCAACTATGTTTCTGAAACTTATACAAACCATAGGTCCTCTAACATCCAATGCTTTTCAGTTAAGAGCGAGAAACCTGTGAGCTTCGTGAACAATGTAGCTTCGTTTGAGCTGAAAAGTGACTGCGTTTACCTGAAACGAATTCTTGCTTGTAGGAAGGCACAGAGCCTGGCATTTAACTCCGTTTCTGAAGGGAAACACACGGCACAGTTCTCATCCATGAAACACACTCTGCTTTAGAGCAAGAAGGATGCTCTTGCTTTCTAGAGTCTCTAATACAGAGGGAAACGTGAGTGTGCTCAGAACTAAAGAACTGTGTTTCCTACACACACGGACCATATCTAGTTCAACTCTGTTTCTGAAACTGATACAAACCACAGGTCCTCTAACATCCAATGCTTTTCAGTTAAGAGAGAGAAACGTGTGAGCTTCGTGAACAATGTAGCTTCGTTTGAGCTGAAAAGTGACTGTGTTTACCTGAAAAGAAGTCTTGATTGTAGGAAGACACACTTCTGGCATTTAACTCCGTTTCTGAAGGGAAACACACGGCACAGTTCTCTTCCATGAAACACACTCTGCTTTAGCGCAAGAAGCACGCCCTTGCTTTCTAGAGTCTCTAATAGAGAGGGAAACGTGGGTGTGCTCAGAAAAAAAGAACTGTGTTTCCTACACACACAGACCATATCTAATTCAACTCTGTTTCTGAAACTTATACAAACCATAGGTCCTCTAACATCCAATGCTTTTCAGTTAAGAGCGAGAAACCTGTGAGCTTCGTGAACAATGTAGCTTCGTTTTAGCTGAAAAGTGACTGCGTTTACCTGAAACGAATTCTTGCTTGTAGGAAGGCACAGAGCCTGGCATTTAACTCCGTTTCTGAAGGGAAACACACGGCACAGTTCTCATCCATGAAACACACTCTGCTTTAGAGCAAGAAGGATGCTCTTGCTTTCTAGAGTCTCTAATACAGAGGGAAACGTGAGTGTGCTCAGAACTAAAGAACTGTGTTTCCTACACACACGGACCATATCTAGTTCAACTCTGTTTCTGAAACTGATACAAACCACAGGTCCTCTAACATCCACTGCTTTTCAGTTAAGAGCGAGAAACGTGTGAGCTTCGTGAACAATGTAGCTTCGTTTGAGCTGAAAAGTGACTGTGTTTACCTGAAAAGAAGTCTTGATTGTAGGAAGACACACGTCTGCCATTTAACTCCATTTCTGAAGGGAAACAGACTGCACAGTTTTCTTCCATGAAACACACACTGCTTTAGAGCAAGAAGGATGCTCTTGCTTTCTAGAGTCTCTAATACAGAGGGAAACGTGAGTGTGCTCAGAACAAAAGAACTGTGTTTCCTACACACACGGACCATATCTAGTTCAACTCTGTTTCTGAAACTGATACAAACCACAGGATCTCTAACATCCAATGCTTTTCAGTTAAGAGCGAGAAACATTTGAGCTTCGTGAACAATGTAGCTTCGTTTGAGGTGAAAAGTGACTGCGTTTACCTGAAACGAAGTCTTGCTTGTAGGAAGACACACTTCTGGCATTTAACTCCGTTTCTGAAGGGAAACACACGGCACAGTTTTCTTCCATGAAACACACTCTGCTTTAGAGCAAGAAGGATGCTCTTGCTTTCTAGAGTCTCTAATACAGAGGGAAACGTGAGTGTGCTCAGAACTAAAGAACTGTGTTTCCTACACACACGGATCATATCTAGTTCAACTCTGTTTCTGAAACTGATACAAACCACAGGTCCTCTAACATCCACTGCTTTTCAGTTAAGAGCGAGAAACGTGTGAGCTTCGTGAACAATGTAGCTTCGTTTGAGCTGAAAAGTGACTTAGTTTACCTGAAAAGAAGTCTTGATTGTAGGAAGACACACGTCTGGCATTTAACTCCGTTTCTGAAGGGAATCACACGGCACAGTTTTCTTCCATGAAACACACACTGCTTTAGAGCAAGAAGGATGCTCTTGCTTTCTAGAGTCTCTAATACAGAGGGAAACGTGAGTGTGCTCAGAACAAAAGAACTGTGTTTCCTACACACACGGACCATATCTAGTTCAACTATGTTTCTGAAACTGATACAAACCACAGGACCTCTAACATCCAATGCTTTTCAGTTAAGAGCGAGAAACATTTGAGCTTCGTGAACAATGTAGCTTCGTTTGAGGTGAAAAGTGACTGCGTTTACCTGAAACGAAGTCTTGCTTGTAGGAAGACACACGCCTGGCATTTAACTCCGTTTCTGAAGGGAAACACACGGCACAGTTCTCTTCCATGAAACACACTCTGCTTTAGAGCAAGAAGCACGCTCTTGCTTTCTAGAGTCTCTAATACAGAGGGAAACATGAGTGTGCTCAGAAAAAAAGAACTGTGTTTCCTACACACACAGATCATATCTAATTGAACTCTGTTTCTGAAACTTATACAAACCATAGGTCCTCTAACATCCAATGCTTTTCAATTAAGAGCGAGAAACGTGTGAGCTTTGTGGAAAATGTAGCTTCGTTTGAGCTGAAAAGTGACTGCGTTTACCTGAAACGAATTCTTGCTTGTAGGAAGGCACAGAGCCTGGCATTTAACTCCGTTTCTGAAGGGAAACACACGGCACAGTTCTCATCCATGAAACACACTCTGCTTTAGAGCAAGAAGGATGCTCTTGCTTTCTAGAGTCTCTAATACAGAGGGAAACGTGAGTGTGCTCAGAACAAAAGAACTGTGTTTCCTACACACACGGACCATATCTAGTTCAACTATGTTTCTGAAACTTATACAAACCATAGGTCCTCTAACATCCAATGCTTTTCAGTTAAGAGCGAGAAACCTGTGAGCTTCGTGAACAATGTAGCTTCGTTTGAGCTGAAAAGTGACTGCGTTTACCTGAAACGAATTCTTGCTTGTAGGAAGGCACAGAGCCTGGCATTTAACTCCGTTTCTGAAGGGAAACACACGGCACAGTTCTCATCCATGAAACACACTCTGCTTTAGAGCAAGAAGGATGCTCTTGCTTTCTAGAGTCTCTAATACAGAGGGAAACGTGAGTGTGCTCAGAACTAAAGAACTGTGTTTCCTACACACACGGACCATATCTAGTTCAACTCTGTTTCTGAAACTGATACAAACCACAGGTCCTCTAACATCCAATGCTTTTCAGTTAAGAGAGAGAAACGTGTGAGCTTCGTGAACAATGTAGCTTCGTTTGAGCTGAAAAGTGACTGTGTTTACCTGAAAAGAAGTCTTGATTGTAGGAAGACACACTTCTGGCATTTAACTCCGTTTCTGAAGGGAAACACACGGCACAGTTCTCTTCCATGAAACACACTCTGCTTTAGCGCAAGAAGCACGCCCTTGCTTTCTAGAGTCTCTAATAGAGAGGGAAACGTGGGTGTGCTCAGAAAAAAAGAACTGTGTTTCCTACACACACAGACCATATCTAATTCAACTCTGTTTCTGAAACTTATACAAACCATAGGTCCTCTAACATCCAATGCTTTTCAGTTAAGAGCGAGAAACCTGTGAGCTTCGTGAACAATGTAGCTTCGTTTTAGCTGAAAAGTGACTGCGTTTACCTGAAACGAATTCTTGCTTGTAGGAAGGCACAGAGCCTGGCATTTAACTCCGTTTCTGAAGGGAAACACACGGCACAGTTCTCATCCATGAAACACACTCTGCTTTAGAGCAAGAAGGATGCTCTTGCTTTCTAGAGTCTCTAATACAGAGGGAAACGTGAGTGTGCTCAGAACTAAAGAACTGTGTTTCCTACACACACGGACCATATCTAGTTCAACTCTGTTTCTGAAACTGATACAAACCACAGGTCCTCTAACATCCACTGCTTTTCAGTTAAGAGCGAGAAACGTGTGAGCTTCGTGAACAATGTAGCTTCGTTTGAGCTGAAAAGTGACTGTGTTTACCTGAAAAGAAGTCTTGATTGTAGGAAGACACACGTCTGCCATTTAACTCCATTTCTGAAGGGAAACAGACTGCACAGTTTTCTTCCATGAAACACACACTGCTTTAGAGCAAGAAGGATGCTCTTGCTTTCTAGAGTCTCTAATACAGAGGGAAACGTGAGTGTGCTCAGAACAAAAGAACTGTGTTTCCTACACACACGGACCATATCTAGTTCAACTCTGTTTCTGAAACTGATACAAACCACAGGATCTCTAACATCCAATGCTTTTCAGTTAAGAGCGAGAAACATTTGAGCTTCGTGAACAATGTAGCTTCGTTTGAGGTGAAAAGTGACTTAGTTTACCTGAAAAGAAGTCTTGATTGTAGGAAGACACACGTCTGGCATTTAACTCCGTTTCTGAAGGGAATCACACGGCACAGTTTTCTTCCATGAAACACACACTGCTTTAGAGCAAGAAGGATGCTCTTGCTTTCTAGAGTCTCTAATACAGAGGGAAACGTGAGTGTGCTCAGAACAAAAGAACTGTGTTTCCTACACACACGGACCATATCTAGTTCAACTATGTTTCTGAAACTGATACAAACCACAGGACCTCTAACATCCAATGCTTTTCAGTTAAGAGCGAGAAACATTTGAGCTTCGTGAACAATGTAGCTTCGTTTGAGGTGAAAAGTGACTGCGTTTACCTGAAACGAAGTCTTGCTTGTAGGAAGACACACGCCTGGCATTTAACTCCGTTTCTGAAGGGAAACACACGGCACAGTTCTCTTCCATGAAACACACTCTGCTTTAGAGCAAGAAGCACGCTCTTGCTTTCTAGAGTCTCTAATACAGAGGGAAACATGAGTGTGCTCAGAAAAAAAGAACTGTGTTTCCTACACACACAGATCATATCTAATTGAACTCTGTTTCTGAAACTTATACAAACCATAGGTCCTCTAACATCCAATGCTTTTCAATTAAGAGCGAGAAACGTGTGAGCTTTGTGGAAAATGTAGCTTCGTTTGAGCTGAAAAGTGACTGCGTTTACCTGAAACGAAGTCTTGCTTGTAGGAAGACATGCGCCTGGCATTTAACTCTGTTTCTGAAGGGAAACACACGGCACAGTTCTCATCCATGAAACACACTCTGCTTTAGAGCATAAGCACGCTCTTGCTTTCTAGATTCTCTAATACAGAGGAACACGTGAGTGTGCTCAGAACAAAAGAACTGTGTTTCCTACACACACAGACCATATCTAGTTCAACTCTGTTTCTGAAACTGATACAAACCACAGGTCCTCTAACATCCAATGCTTTTCAGTTAAGAGCGAGAAACATGTGAGCTTCGTGAACAATGTAGCTTCGTTTGAGCTGAAAAGTGACTGCGTTTACCTGAAATGAAGTCTTCCTTGAAGAAAGTCACAGAGCCTGGCATTTAACTCCGTTTCTGAAGGGAAACACACGGCCCAGTTCTCATCCATGAAACACATTCTGCATTAGAGCAAGAAGCACGCTCTTGCTTTCTAGAGTCTCTACTACAGAGGGAAACGTAAGTGTGCTCAGAACAAAAGAACTGTGTTTCCTACACACACACCATATCTAGTTCAACTCTGTTTCTGAAACTGATACAAACCACAGGTCGTCTAACATCTAATGCTTTTCAGTTAAGAGCGAGAAACGTGTGAGCTTCGTGAACAATGTAGCTTCGTTTGAGCTGAAAAGTGACTGTTTTTACCTGAAAAGAAGTCTTGATTGGAGGAAGACACACGTCTGGCATTTAACTCCGTTTCTGAAGGGAAACACACGGCACAGTTCTCATCCATGAAACACACTCTGCTTTAGAGCAAGAAGGATGCTCTTGCTTTATAGAGTCTCTAATACAGAGGGAAACATTAGTGTGCTCAGAACAAAAGAACTGTGTTTCCTACACACACGGACCATATCTAGTTCAACTCTGTTTCTGAAACTGATACAAACCACAGGTAATCTAATATCTAATGCTTTTCAGTTAGGAGCGAGAAACGTGTGGGCTTCGTGAACAATGTAGCTTCGTTTGAGGTGAAAAGTGACTGAGTTTACCTGAAACGAAGTCTTGCTTGAAGAAAGACACAGAGTCTGGCATTTAACTCCGCTTCTGAAGGGAAACACACGGCACAGTCCTCTTCCATGAAACACACTCTGCTTTAGAGCAAGAAGCACGCTCTTGCTTTCTAGAGTCTCTAATACAGAGGGAAACGTGAGTGTGCTCAGAACAAAAGAACTGTGTTTCCTACACACACAGACCATATCTAGTTCAAGTCTGTTTCTGAAACTGATACAAACCACAGGTCCTCTAACATCCAATGCTTTTCATGTAAGAGCGAGAAACGTGTGAGCTTCGTGAACAATGTAGCTTCGTTTGAGGTGAAAAGTGACTGCGTTTACCTGAAATGAAGTCTTGCTTGTAGGAAGACACACTTCTGGCATTTAACTCCGTTTCTGAAGGGAAACACACGGCACAGTTCTCTTCCATGAAACACAGTCTGCTTTAGTGCAAGAAGCACGCTCTTGCTTTCTAGAGTCTCTAATAGAGAGGGAAACGTGGGTGTGCTCAGAAAAAAAGAACTGTGTTTCCTACACACACAGACCATATCTAATTCAACTCTGTTTCTGAAACTTATACAAACCATAGGTCCTCTAACATCCAATGCTTTTCAGTTAAGAGCGAGAAACCTGTGAGCTTCGTGAACAATGTAGCTTCGTTTGAGCTGAAAAGTGACTGCGTTTACCTGAAACGAATTCTTGCTTGTAGGAAGGCACAGAGCCTGGCATTTAACTCCGTTTCTGAAGGGAAACACACGGCACAGTTCTCATCCATGAAACACACTCTGCTTTAGAGCAAGAAGGATGCTCTTGCTTTCTAGAGTCTCTAATACAGAGGGAAACGTGAGTGTGCTCAGAACTAAAGAACTGTGTTTCCTACACACACGGACCATATCTAGTTCAACTCTGTTTCTGAAACTGATACAAACCACAGGTCCTCTAACATCCAATGCTTTTCAGTTAAGAGAGAGAAACGTGTGAGCTTCGTGAACAATGTAGCTTCGTTTGAGCTGAAAAGTGACTGTGTTTACCTGAAAAGAAGTCTTGATTGTAGGAAGACACACTTCTGGCATTTAACTCCGTTTCTGAAGGGAAACACACGGCACAGTTCTCTTCCATGAAACACACTCTGCTTTAGCGCAAGAAGCACGCCCTTGCTTTCTAGAGTCTCTAATAGAGAGGGAAACGTGGGTGTGCTCAGAAAAAAAGAACTGTGTTTCCTACACACACAGACCATATCTAATTCAACTCTGTTTCTGAAACTTATACAAACCATAGGTCCTCTAACATCCAATGCTTTTCAGTTAAGAGCGAGAAACCTGTGAGCTTCGTGAACAATGTAGCTTCGTTTGAGCTGAAAAGTGACTGCGTTTACCTGAAACGAATTCTTGCTTGTAGGAAGGCACAGAGCCTGGCATTTAACTCCGTTTCTGAAGGGAAACACACGGCACAGTTCTCATCCATGAAACACACTCTGCTTTAGAGCAAGAAGGATGCTCTTGCTTTCTAGAGTCTCTAATACAGAGGGAAACGTGAGTGTGCTCAGAACTAAAGAACTGTGTTTCCTACACACACGGACCATATCTAGTTCAACTCTGTTTCTGAAACTGATACAAACCACAGGTCCTCTAACATCCACTGCTTTTCAGTTAAGAGCGAGAAACGTGTGAGCTTCGT
The DNA here is from genome assembly GCA_949786385.1 of Onychomys leucogaster. Lineage (NCBI taxonomy): Eukaryota > Metazoa > Chordata > Mammalia > Rodentia > Cricetidae > Onychomys > Onychomys leucogaster. The sequence goes on from CATKUP010000113.1 coordinate 1,458,370, forward strand.
GAACAATGTAGCTTCGTTTGAGCTGAAAAGTGACTGTGTTTACCTGAAAAGAAGTCTTGATTGTAGGAAGACACACGTCTGCCATTTAACTCCGTTTCTGAAGGGAAACAGACTGCACAGTTTTCTTCCATGAAACACACACTGCTTTAGAGCAAGAAGGATGCTCTTGCTTTCTAGAGTCTCTAATACAGAGGGAAACGTGAGTGTGCTCAGAAAAAAAGAACTGTGTTTCCTACACACACGGACCATATCTAGTTCAACTCTGTTTCTGAAACTGATACAAACCACAGGATCTCTAACATCCAATGCTTTTCAGTTAAGAGCGAGAAACGTGTGAGCTTCGTGAACAATGTAGCTTCGTTTGAGGTGAAAAGTGACTGCGTTTACCTGAAACGAAGTCTTGCTTGTAGGAAGACACACTTCTGGCATTTAACTCCGTTTCTGAAGGGAAACACACGGCACAGTTCTCTTCCATGAAACACAGTCTGCTTTAGTGCAAGAAGCACGCTCTTGCTTTCTAGAGTCTCTAATAGAGAGGGAAACGTGGGTGTGCTCAGAAAAAAAGAACTGTGTTTCCTACACACACAGACCATATCTAATTCAACTCTGTTTCTGAAACTTATACAAACCATAGGTCCTCTAACATCCAATGCTTTTCAGTTAAGAGCGAGAAACCTGTGAGCTTCGTGAACAATGTAGCTTCGTTTGAGCTGAAAAGTGACTGCGTTTACCTGAAACGAATTCTTGCTTGTAGGAAGGCACAGAGCCTGGCATTTAACTCCGTTTCTGAAGGGAAACACACGGCACAGTTCTCATCCATGAAACACACTCTGCTTTAGAGCAAGAAGGATGCTCTTGCTTTCTAGAGTCTCTAATACAGAGGGAAACGTGAGTGTGCTCAGAACTAAAGAACTGTGTTTCCTACACACACGGACCATATCTAGTTCAACTCTGTTTCTGAAACTGATACAAACCACAGGTCCTCTAACATCCAATGCTTTTCAGTTAAGAGAGAGAAACGTGTGAGCTTCGTGAACAATGTAGCTTCGTTTGAGCTGAAAAGTGACTGTGTTTACCTGAAAAGAAGTCTTGATTGTAGGAAGACACACTTCTGGCATTTAACTCCGTTTCTGAAGGGAAACACACGGCACAGTTCTCTTCCATGAAACACACTCTGCTTTAGCGCAAGAAGCACGCCCTTGCTTTCTAGAGTCTCTAATAGAGAGGGAAACGTGGGTGTGCTCAGAAAAAAAGAACTGTGTTTCCTACACACACAGACCATATCTAATTCAACTCTGTTTCTGAAACTTATACAAACCATAGGTCCTCTAACATCCAATGCTTTTCAGTTAAGAGCGAGAAACCTGTGAGCTTCGTGAACAATGTAGCTTCGTTTGAGCTGAAAAGTGACTGCGTTTACCTGAAACGAATTCTTGCTTGTAGGAAGGCACAGAGCCTGGCATTTAACTCCGTTTCTGAAGGGAAACACACGGCACAGTTCTCATCCATGAAACACACTCTGCTTTAGAGCAAGAAGGATGCTCTTGCTTTCTAGAGTCTCTAATACAGAGGGAAACGTGAGTGTGCTCAGAACTAAAGAACTGTGTTTCCTACACACACGGACCATATCTAGTTCAACTCTGTTTCTGAAACTGATACAAACCACAGGTCCTCTAACATCCACTGCTTTTCAGTTAAGAGCGAGAAACGTGTGAGCTTCGTGAACAATGTAGCTTCGTTTGAGCTGAAAAGTGACTGTGTTTACCTGAAAAGAAGTCTTGATTGTAGGAAGACACACGTCTGCCATTTAACTCCGTTTCTGAAGGGAAACAGACTGCACAGTTTTCTTCCATGAAACACACACTGCTTTAGAGCAAGAAGGATGCTCTTGCTTTCTAGAGTCTCTAATACAGAGGGAAACGTGAGTGTGCTCAGAACAAAAGAACTGTGTTTCCTACACACACGGACCATATCTAGTTCAACTCTGTTTCTGAAACTGATACAAACCACAGGATCTCTAACATCCAATGCTTTTCAGTTAAGAGCGAGAAACATTTGAGCTTCGTGAACAATGTAGCTTCGTTTGAGGTGAAAAGTGACTGCGTTTACCTGAAACGAAGTCTTGCTTGTAGGAAGACACACTTCTGGCATTTAACTCCGTTTCTGAAGGGAAACACACGGCACAGTTCTCTTCCATAAAACACACTCTGCTTTAGAGCAAGAAGGATGCTCTTGCTTTCTAGAGTCTCTAATACAGAGGGAAACGTGAGTGTGCTCAGAACTAAAGAACTGTGTTTCCTACACACACGGATCATATCTAGTTCAACTCTGTTTCTGAAACTGATACAAACCACAGGTCCTCTAACATCCACTGCTTTTCAGTTAAGAGCGAGAAACGTGTGAGCTTCGTGAACAATGTAGCTTCGTTTGAGCTGAAAAGTGACTTAGTTTACCTGAAAAGAAGTCTTGATTGTAGGAAGACACACGTCTGGCATTTAACTCCGTTTCTGAAGGGAAACAGACTGCACAGTTTTCTTCCATGAAACACACACTGCTTTAGAGCAAGAAGGATGCTCTTGCTTTCTAGAGTCTCTAATACAGAGGGAAACGTGAGTGTGCTCAGAACAAAAGAACTGTGTTTCCTACACACACGGACCATATCTAGTTCAACTATGTTTCTGAAACTGATACAAACCACAGGACCTCTAACATCCAATGCTTTTCAGTTAAGAGCGAGAAACATTTGAGCTTCGTGAACAATGTAGCTTCGTTTGAGGTGAAAAGTGACTGCGTTTACCTGAAACGAAGTCTTGCTTGTAGGAAGACACACTTCTGGCATTTAACTCCGTTTCTGAAGGGAAACACACGGCACAGTTCTCTTCCATGAAACATACTCTGCTTTAGCGCAAGAAGCACGCCCTTGCTTTCTAGAGTCTCTAATACAGAGGGAAACGTGAGTGTGCTCAGAAAAAAAGTACTGTGTTTCCTACACACACAGACCATATCTAATTCAACTCTGTTTCTGAAACTTATACAAACCATAGGTCCTCTAACATCCAATGCTTTTCAGTTAAGAGCGAGAAACGTGTGAGCTTCGTGAACAATGTAGCTTCCTTTGAGCTGAAAAGTGACTGCGTTTACCTGAAACGAAGTCTTGAATGGAGGAAGACACACGTCTGGCATTTAACTCCGTTTCTGAAGGGAAACAAACGGCACAGTTCTCATCCATGAAACACACTCTGCTTTAGAGCAAGAAGGATGCTCTTGCTTTATAGAGTCTCTAATACAGAGGGAAACATTAGTGTGCTCAGAACAAAAGAACTGTGTTTCCTACACACACGGACCAAATCTAGTTCAACTCTGTTTCTGAAACTGATACAAACCACAGGTAATCTAACATCTAATGCTTTTCAGTTAGGAGCGAGAAACGTGTGGGCTTCGTGAACAATGTAGCTTCGTTTGAGGTGAAAAGTGACTGAGTTTACCTGAAACGAAGTCTTGCTTGAAGAAAGACACAGAGTCTTGCATTTAACTCCGCTTCTGAAGGGAAACACACGGCACAGTCCTCTTCCATGAAACACACTCTGCTTTAGAGCAAGAAGCACGCTCTTGCTTTCTAGAGTCTCTAATAGAGAGGGAAACGTGGGTGTGCTCAGAAAAAAAGAACTGTGTTTCCTACACACACAGACCATATCTAATTCAACTCTGTTTCTGAAACTTATACAAACCATAGGTCCTCTAACATCCAATGCTTTTCAGTTAAGAGCGCGAAACCTGTGAGCTTCGTGAACAGTGTAGCTTCGTTTGAGCTTAAAAGTTACTGCGTTTACCTGAAACGAATTCTTGCTTGTAGGAAGGCACAGAGGCTGGCATTTAACTCCGTTTCTGAAGGGAAACACACGGCACAGTTCTCATCCATGAAACACACTCTGCTTTAGAGCAAGAAGGATGCTCTTGCTTTCTAGAGTCTCTAATACAGAGGGAAACGTGAGTGTGCTCAGAACTAAAGAACTGTGTTTCCTACACACACGGACCATATCCAGTTCAACTCTGTTTCTGAAACTGATACAAACCACAGGACCTCTAACATCCAATGCTTTTCAGTTAAGAGCGAGAAACATTTGAGCTTCGTGAACAATATAGATTCGTTTGAGGTGAAAAGTGACTGCGTTTACCTGAAATGAAGTCTTGCTTGTAGGAAGACACACTTCTGGCATTTAACTCCGTTTCTGAAGGGAAACACACGGCACAGTTCTCTTCCATGAAACACAGTCTGCTTTAGTGCAAGAAGCACGCTCTTGCTTTCTAGAGTCTCTAATAGAGAGGGAAACGTGGGTGTGCTCAGAAAAAAAGAACTGTGTTTCCTACACACACAGACCATATCTAATTCAACTCTGTTTCTGAAACTTATACAAACCATAGGTCCTCTAACATCCAATGCTTTTCAGTTAAGAGCGAGAAACCTGTGAGCTTCGTGAACAATGTAGCTTCGTTTGAGCTGAAAAGTGACTGCGTTTACCTGAAACGAATTCTTGCTTGTAGGAAGGCAAAGAGCCTGGCATTTAACTCCGTTTCTGAAGGGAAACACACGGCACAGTTCTCATCCATGAAACACACTCTGCTTTAGAGCAAGAAGGATGCTCTTGCTTTCTAGAGTCTCTAATACAGAGGGAAACGTGAGTGTGCTCAGAACTAAAGAACTGTGTTTCCTACACACACGGACCATATCTAGTTCAACTCTGTTTCTGAAACTGATACAAACCACAGGTCCTCTAACATCCAATGCTTTTCAGTTAAGAGAGAGAAACGTGTGAGCTTCGTGAACAATGTAGCTTCGTTTGAGCTGAAAAGTGACTGTGTTTACCTGAAAAGAAGTCTTGATTGTAGGAAGACACACTTCTGGCATTTAACTCCGTTTCTGAAGGGAAACACACGGCACAGTTCTCTTCCATGAAACACACTCTGCTTTAGCGCAAGAAGCACGCCCTTGCTTTCTAGAGTCTCTAATAGAGAGGGAAACGTGGGTGTGCTCAGAAAAAAAGAACTGTGTTTCCTACACACACAGACCATATCTAATTCAACTCTGTTTCTGAAACTTATACAAACCATAGGTCCTCTAACATCCAATGCTTTTCAGTTAAGAGCGAGAAACCTGTGAGCTTCGTGAACAATGTAGCTTCGTTTGAGCTGAAAAGTGACTGCGTTTACCTGAAACGAATTCTTGCTTGTAGGAAGGCACAGAGCCTGGCATTTAACTCCGTTTCTGAAGGGAAACACACGGCACAGTTCTCATCCATGAAACACACTCTGCTTTAGAGCAAGAAGGATGCTCTTGCTTTCTAGAGTCTCTAATACAGAGGGAAACGTGAGTGTGCTCAGAACTAAAGAACTGTGTTTCCTACACACACGGACCATATCTAGTTCAACTCTGTTTCTGAAACTGATACAAACCACAGGTCCTCTAACATCCACTGCTTTTCAGTTAAGAGCGAGAAACGTGTGAGCTTCGTGAACAATGTAGCTTCGTTTGAGCTGAAAAGTGACTGTGTTTACCTGAAAAGAAGTCTTGATTGTAGGAAGACACACGTCTGCCATTTAACTCCGTTTCTGAAGGGAAACAGACTGCACAGTTTTCTTCCATGAAACACACACTGCTTTAGAGCAAGAAGGATGCTCTTGCTTTCTAGAGTCTCTAATACAGAGGGAAACGTGAGTGTGCTCAGAACAAAAGAACTGTGTTTCCTACACACACGGACCATATCTAGTTCAACTCTGTTTCTGAAACTGATACAAACCACAGGATCTCTAACATCCAATGCTTTTCAGTTAAGAGCGAGAAACATTTGAGCTTCGTGAACAATGTAGCTTCGTTTGAGGTGAAAAGTGACTGCGTTTACCTGAAACGAAGTCTTGCTTGCAGGAAGACACACTTCTGGCATTTAACTCCGTTTCTGAAGGGAAACACACGGCACAGTTCTCTTCCATGAAACACACTCTGCTTTAGAGCAAGAAGCACGCACTTGCTTTCTAGAGTCTCTAATACAGAGGGAAACGTGAGTGTGCTCAGAACAAAAGAACTGTGTTTCCTACACACACGGACCATATCTAGTTCAACTCTGTTTCTGAAACTGATACAAACCACAGGATCTCTAACATCCAATGCTTTTCAGTTAAGAGCGAGAAACATTTGAGCTTCGTGAACAATGTAGCTTCGTTTGAGGTGAAAAGTGACTGCGTTTACCTGAAACGAAGTCTTGCTTGTAGGAAGACACACTTCTGGCATTTAACTCCGTTTCTGAAGGGAAACACACGGCACAGTTCTCTTCCATGAAACACACTCTGCTTTAGAGCAAGAAGGATGCTCTTGCTTTCTAGAGTCTCTAATACAGAGGGAAACGTGAGTGTGCTCAGAACTAAAGAACTGTGTTTCCTACACACACGGATCATATCTAGTTCAACTCTGTTTCTGAAACTGATACAAACCACAGGTCCTCTAACATCCACTGCTTTTCAGTTAAGAGCGAGAAACGTGTGAGCTTCGTGAACAATGTAGCTTCGTTTGAGCTGAAAAGTGACTTAGTTTACCTGAAAAGAAGTCTTGATTGTAGGAAGACACACGTCTGGCATTTAACTCCGTTTCTGAAGGGAAACAGACTGCACAGTTTTCTTCCATGAAACACACACTGCTTTAGAGCAAGAAGGATGCTCTTGCTTTCTAGAGTCTCTAATAAAGAGGGAAACGTGAGTGTGCTCAGAACAAAAGAACTGTGTTTCCTACACACACGGACCATATCTACTTCAACTATGTTTCTGAAACTGATACAAACCACAGGACCTCTAACATCCAATGCTTTTCAGTTAAGAGCGAGAAACATTTGAGCTTCGTGAACAATGTAGCTTCGTTTGAGGTGAAAAGTGACTGCGTTTACCTGAAACGAAGTCTTGCTTGTAGGAAGACACACTTCTGGCATTTAACTCCGTTTCTGAAGGGAAACACACGGCACAGTTCTCTTCCATGAAACACACTCTGCTTTAGCGCAAGAAGCACGCCCTTGCTTTCTAGAGTCTCTAATACAGAGGGAAACGTGAGTGTGCTCAGAAAAAAAGTACTGTGTTTCCTACACACACAGACCATATCTAATTCAACTCTGTTTCTGAAACTTATACAAACCATAGGTCCTCTAACATCCAATGCTCTTCAGTTAAGAGCGAGAAACGTGTGAGCTTCGTGAACAATGTAGCTTCGTTTGAGCTGAAAAGTGACTTAGTTTACCTGAAAAGAAGTCTTGATTGTAGGAAGACACACGTCTGGCATTTAACTCCGTTTCTGAAGGGAAACAGACTGCACAGTTTTCTTCCATGAAACACACACTGCTTTAGAGCAAGAAGGATGCTCTTGCTTTCTAGAGTCTCTAATAAAGAGGGAAACGTGAGTGTGCTCAGAACAAAAGAACTGTGTTTCCTACACACACGGACCATATCTACTTCAACTATGTTTCTGAAACTGATACAAACCACAGGACCTCTAACATCCAATGCTTTTCAGTTAAGAGCGAGAAACATTTGAGCTTCGTGAACAATGTAGCTTCGTTTGAGGTGAAAAGTGACTGCGTTCACCTGAAACGAAGTCTTGCTTGTAGGAAGACACACTTCTGGCATTTAACTCCGTTTCTGAAGGGAAACACACGGCACAGTTCTCTTCCATGAAACACACTCTGCTTTAGCGCAAGAAGCACGCCCTTGCTTTCCAGAGTCTCTAATACAGAGGGAAACGTGAGTGTGCTCAGAAAAAAAGTACTGTGTTTCCTACACACACAGACCATATCTAATTCAACTCTGTTTCTGAAACTTATACAAACCATAGGTCCTCTAACATCCAATGCTCTTCAGTTAAGAGCGAGAAACCTGTGAGCTTCGTGAACAATGTAGCTTCGTTTGAGGTGAAAAGTGACTGCGTTTACCTGAAACGAAGTCTTGCTTGTAGGAAGACACACTTCTGGCATTTAACTCCGTTTCTGAAGGGAAACACACGGCACAGTTCTCTTCCATGAAACACACTCTGCTTTAGAGCAAGAAGGATGCTCTTGCTTTCTAGAGTCTCTAATACAGAGGGAAACGTGAGTGTGCTCAGAACTAAAGAACTGTGTTTCCTACACACACGGATCATATCTAGTTCAACTCTGTTTCTGAAACTGATACAAACCACAGGTCCTCTAACATCCACTGCTTTTCAGTTAAGAGCGAGAAACGTGTGAGCTTCGTGAACAATGTAGCTTCGTTTGAGCTGAAAAGTGACTTAGTTTACCTGAAAAGAAGTCTTGATTGTAGGAAGACACACGTCTGGCATTTAACTCCGTTTCTGAAGGGAAACAGACTGCACAGTTTTCTTCCATGAAACACACACTGCTTTAGAGCAAGAAGGATGCTCTTGCTTTCTAGAGTCTCTAATAAAGAGGGAAACGTGAGTGTGCTCAGAACAAAAGAACTGTGTTTCCTACACACACGGACCATATCTACTTCAACTATGTTTCTGAAACTGATACAAACCACAGGACCTCTAACATCCAATGCTTTTCAGTTAAGAGCGAGAAACATTTGAGCTTCGTGAACAATGTAGCTTCGTTTGAGGTGAAAAGTGACTGCGTTTACCTGAAACGAAGTCTTGCTTGTAGGAAGACACACTTCTGGCATTTAACTCCGTTTCTGAAGGGAAACACACGGCACAGTTCTCTTCCATGAAACACACTCTGCTTTAGCGCAAGAAGCACGCCCTTGCTTTCTAGAGTCTCTAATACAGAGGGAAACGTGAGTGTGCTCAGAAAAAAAGTACTGTGTTTCCTACACACACTGACCATATCTAATTCAACTCTGTTTCTGAAACTTATACAAACCATAGGTCCTCTAACATCCAATGCTCTTCAGTTAAGAGCGAGAAACGTGTGAGCTTCGTGAACAATGTAGCTTCGTTTGAGCTGAAAAGTGACTTAGTTTACCTGAAAAGAAGTCTTGATTGTAGGAAGACACACGTCTGGCATTTAACTCCGTTTCTGAAGGGAAACAGACTGCACAGTTTTCTTCCATGAAACACACACTGCTTTAGAGCAAGAAGGATGCTCTTGCTTTCTAGAGTCTCTAATAAAGAGGGAAACGTGAGTGTGCTCAGAACAAAAGAACTGTGTTTCCTACACACACGGACCATATCTACTTCAACTATGTTTCTGAAACTGATACAAACCACAGGACCTCTAACATCCAATGCTTTTCAGTTAAGAGCGAGAAACATTTGAGCTTCGTGAACAATGTAGCTTCGTTTGAGGTGAAAAGTGACTGCGTTCACCTGAAACGAAGTCTTGCTTGTAGGAAGACACACTTCTGGCATTTAACTCCGTTTCTGAAGGGAAACACACGGCACAGTTCTCTTCCATGAAACACACTCTGCTTTAGCGCAAGAAGCACGCCCTTGCTTTCCAGAGTCTCTAATACAGAGGGAAACGTGAGTGTGCTCAGAAAAAAAGTACTGTGTTTCCTACACACACAGACCATATCTAATTCAACTCTGTTTCTGAAACTTATACAAACCATAGGTCCTCTAACATCCAATGCTCTTCAGTTAAGAGCGAGAAACCTGTGAGCTTCGTGAACAATGTAGCTTCGTTTGAGGTGAAAAGTGACTGCGTTTACCTGAAACGAAGTCTTGCTTGTAGGAAGACACACTTCTGGCATTTAACTCCGTTTCTGAAGGGAAACACACGGCACAGTTCTCTTCCATAAAACACACTCTGCTTTAGAGCAAGAAGGATGCTCTTGCTTTCTAGAGTCTCTAATACAGAGGGAAACGTGAGTGTGCTCAGAACTAAAGAACTGTGTTTCCTACACACACGGATCATATCTAGTTCAACTCTGTTTCTGAAACTGATACAAACCACAGGTCCTCTAACATCCACTGCTTTTCAGTTAAGAGCGAGAAACGTGTGAGCTTCGTGAACAATGTAGCTTCGTTTGAGCTGAAAAGTGACTTAGTTTACCTGAAAAGAAGTCTTGATTGTAGGAAGACACACGTCTGGCATTTAACTCCGTTTCTGAAGGGAAACAGACTGCACAGTTTTCTTCCATGAAACACACACTGCTTTAGAGCAAGAAGGATGCTCTTGCTTTCTAGAGTCTCTAATACAGAGGGAAACGTGAGTGTGCTCAGAACAAAAGAACTGTGTTTCCTACACACACGGACCATATCTAGTTCAACTATGTTTCTGAAACTGATACAAACCACAGGACCTCTAACATCCAATGCTTTTCAGTTAAGAGCGAGAAACATTTGAGCTTCGTGAACAATGTAGCTTCGTTTGAGGTGAAAAGTGACTGTGTTTACCTGAAACGAAGTCTTGCTTGTAGGAAGACACACTTCTGGCATTTAACTCCGTTTCTGAAGGGAAACACACGGCACAGTTCTCTTCCATGAAACATACTCTGCTTTAGCGCAAGAAGCACGCCCTTGCTTTCTAGAGTCTCTAATACAGAGGGAAACGTGAGTGTGCTCAGAAAAAAAGTACTGTGTTTCCTACACACACAGACCATATCTAATTCAACTCTGTTTCTGAAACTTATACAAACCATAGGTCCTCTAACATCCAATGCTTTTCAGTTAAGAGCGAGAAACGTGTGAGCTTCGTGAACAATGTAGCTTCCTTTGAGCTGAAAAGTGACTGCGTTTACCTGAAACGAAGTCTTGAATGGAGGAAGACACACGTCTGGCATTTAACTCCGTTTCTGAAGGGAAACAAACGGCACAGTTCTCATCCATGAAACACACTCTGCTTTAGAGCAAGAAGGATGCTCTTGCTTTATAGAGTCTCTAATACAGAGGGAAACATTAGTGTGCTCAGAACAAAAGAACTGTGTTTCCTACACACACGGACCAAATCTAGTTCAACTCTGTTTCTGAAACTGATACAAACCACAGGTAATCTAACATCTAATGCTTTTCAGTTAGGAGCGAGAAACGTGTGGGCTTCGTGAACAATGTAGCTTCGTTTGAGGTGAAAAGTGACTGAGTTTACCTGAAACGAAGTCTTGCTTGAAGAAAGACACAGAGTCTTGCATTTAACTCCGCTTCTGAAGGGAAACACACGGCACAGTCCTCTTCCATGAAACACACTCTGCTTTAGAGCAAGAAGCACGCTCTTGCTTTCTAGAGTCTCTAATAGAGAGGGAAACGTGGGTGTGCTCAGAAAAAAAGAACTGTGTTTCCTACACACACAGACCATATCTAATTCAACTCTGTTTCTGAAACTTATACAAACCATAGGTCCTCTAACATCCAATGCTTTTCAGTTAAGAGCGCGAAACCTGTGAGCTTCGTGAACAGTGTAGCTTCGTTTGAGCTTAAAAGTTACTGCGTTTACCTGAAACGAATTCTTGCTTGTAGGAAGGCACAGAGCCTGGCATTTAACTCCGTTTCTGAAGGGAAACACACGGCACAGTTCTCATCCATGAAACACACTCTGCTTTAGAGCAAGAAGGATGCTCTTGCTTTCTAGAGTCTCTAATACAGAGGGAAACGTGAGTGTGCTCAGAACTAAAGAACTGTGTTTCCTACACACACGGACCATATCTAGTTCAACTCTGTTTCTGAAACTGATACAAACCACAGGACCTCTAACATCCAATGCTTTTCAGTTAAGAGCGAGAAACATTTGAGCTTCGTGAACAATGTAGATTCGTTTGAGGTGAAAAGTGACTGCGTTTACCTGAAATGAAGTCTTGCTTGTAGGAAGACACACTTCTGGCATTTAACTCCGTTTCTGAAGGGAAACACACGGCACAGTTCTCTTCCATGAAACACAGTCTGCTTTAGTGCAAGAAGCACGCTCTTGCTTTCTAGAGTCTCTAATAGAGAGGGAAACGTGGGTGTGCTCAGAAAAAAAGAACTGTGTTTCCTACACACACAGACCATATCTAATTCAACTCTGTTTCTGAAACTTATACAAACCATAGGTCCTCTAACATCCAATGCTTTTCAGTTAAGAGCGAGAAACCTGTGAGCTTCGTGAACAATGTAGCTTCGTTTGAGCTGAAAAGTGACTGCGTTTACCTGAAACGAATTCTTGCTTGTAGGAAGGCACAGAGCCTGGCATTTAACTCCGTTTCTGAAGGGAAACACACGGCACAGTTCTCATCCATGAAACACACTCTGCTTTAGAGCAAGAAGGATGCTCTTGCTTTCTAGAGTCTCTAATACAGAGGGAAACGTGAGTGTGCTCAGAACTAAAGAACTGTGTTTCCTACACACACGGACCATATCTAGTTCAACTCTGTTTCTGAAACTGATACAAACCACAGGTCCTCTAACATCCAATGCTTTTCAGTTAAGAGAGAGAAACGTGTGAGCTTCGTGAACAATGTAGCTTCGTTTGAGCTGAAAAGTGACTGTGTTTACCTGAAAAGAAGTCTTGATTGTAGGAAGACACACTTCTGGCATTTAACTCCGTTTCTGAAGGGAAACACACGGCACAGTTCTCTTCCATGAAACACACTCTGCTTTAGCGCAAGAAGCACGCCCTTGCTTTCTAGAGTCTCTAATAGAGAGGGAAACGTGGGTGTGCTCAGAAAAAAAGAACTGTGTTTCCTACACACACAGACCATATCTAATTCAACTCTGTTTCTGAAACTTATACAAACCATAGGTCCTCTAACATCCAATGCTTTTCAGTTAAGAGCGAGAAACCTGTGAGCTTCGTGAACAATGTAGCTTCGTTTGAGCTGAAAAGTGACTGCGTTTACCTGAAACGAATTCTTGCTTGTAGGAAGGCACAGAGCCTGGCATTTAACTCCGTTTCTGAAGGGAAACACACGGCACAGTTCTCATCCATGAAACACACTCTGCTTTAGAGCAAGAAGGATGCTCTTGCTTTCTAGAGTCTCTAATACAGAGGGAAACGTGAGTGTGCTCAGAACTAAAGAACTGTGTTTCCTACACACACGGACCATATCTAGTTCAACTCTGTTTCTGAAACTGATACAAACCACAGGTCCTCTAACATCCACTGCTTTTCAGTTAAGAGCGAGAAACGTGTGAGCTTCGTGAACAATGTAGCTTCGTTTGAGCTGAAAAGTGACTGTGTTTACCTGAAAAGAAGTCTTGATTGTAGGAAGACACACGTCTGCCATTTAACTCCGTTTCTGAAGGGAAACAGACTGCACAGTTTTCTTCCATGAAACACACTCTGCTTTAGCGCAAGAAGCACGCCCTTGCTTTCTAGAGTCTCTAATACAGAGGGAAACGTGAGTGTGCTCAGAAAAAAAGTACTGTGTTTCCTACACACACAGACCATATCTAATTCAACTCTGTTTCTGAAACTTATACAAACCATAGGTCCTCTAACATCCAATGCTCTTCAGTTAAGAGCGAGAAACGTGTGAGCTTCGTGAACAATGTAGCTTCGTTTGAGCTGAAAAGTGACTTAGTTTACCTGAAAAGAAGTCTTGATTGTAGGAAGACACACGTCTGGCATTTAACTCCGTTTCTGAAGGGAAACAGACTGCACAGTTTTCTTCCATGAAACACACACTGCTTTAGAGCAAGAAGGATGCTCTTGCTTTCTAGAGTCTCTAATAAAGAGGGAAACGTGAGTGTGCTCAGAACAAAAGAACTGTGTTTCCTACACACACGGACCATATCTACTTCAACTATGTTTCTGAAACTGATACAAACCACAGGACCTCTAACATCCAATGCTTTTCAGTTAAGAGCGAGAAACATTTGAGCTTCGTGAACAATGTAGCTTCGTTTGAGGTGAAAAGTGACTGCGTTCACCTGAAACGAAGTCTTGCTTGTAGGAAGACACACTTCTGGCATTTAACTCCGTTTCTGAAGGGAAACACACGGCACAGTTCTCTTCCATGAAACACACTCTGCTTTAGCGCAAGAAGCACGCCCTTGCTTTCCAGAGTCTCTAATACAGAGGGAAACGTGAGTGTGCTCAGAAAAAAAGTACTGTGTTTCCTACACACACAGATCATATCTAATTCAACTCTGTTTCTGAAACTTATACAAACCATAGGTCCTCTAACATCCAATGCTCTTCAGTTAAGAGCGAGAAACCTGTGAGCTTCGTGAACAATGTAGCTTCGTTTTAGCTGAAAAGTGACTGCGTTTACCTGAAACGAATTCTTGCTTGTAGGAAGGCACAGAGCCTGGCATTTAACTCCGTTTCTGAAGGGAAACACACGGCACAGTTCTCATCCATGAAACACACTCTGCTTTAGAGCAAGAAGGATGCTCTTGCTTTCTAGAGTCTCTAATACAGAGGGAAACGTGAGTGTGCTCAGAACTAAAGAACTGTGTTTCCTACACACACGGACCATATCTAGTTCAACTCTGTTTCTGAAACTGATACAAACCACAGGATCTCTAACATCCAATGCTTTTCAGTTAAGAGCGAGAAACATTTGAGCTTCGTGAACAATGTAGCTTCGTTTGAGGTGAAAAGTGACTGCGTTTACCTGAAACGAAGTCTTGCTTGTAGGAAGACACACTTCTGGCATTTAACTCCGTTTCTGAAGGGAAACACACGGCACAGTTCTCTTCCATAAAACACACTCTGCTTTAGAGCAAGAAGGATGCTCTTGCTTTCTAGAGTCTCTAATACAGAGGGAAACGTGAGTGTGCTCAGAACTAAAGAACTGTGTTTCCTACACACACGGATCATATCTAGTTCAACTCTGTTTCTGAAACTGATACAAACCACAGGTCCTCTAACATCCACTGCTTTTCAGTTAAGAGCGAGAAACGTGTGAGCTTCGTGAACAATGTAGCTTCGTTTGAGCTGAAAAGTGACTTAGTTTACCTGAAAAGAAGTCTTGATTGTAGGAAGACACACGTCTGGCATTTAACTCCGTTTCTGAAGGGAAACAGACTGCACAGTTTTCTTCCATGAAACACACACTGCTTTAGAGCAAGAAGGATGCTCTTGCTTTCTAGAGTCTCTAATACAGAGGGAAACGTGAGTGTGCTCAGAACAAAAGAACTGTGTTTCCTACACACACGGACCATATCTAGTTCAACTATGTTTCTGAAACTGATACAAACCACAGGACCTCTAACATCCAATGCTTTTCAGTTAAGAGCGAGAAACATTTGAGCTTCGTGAACAATGTAGCTTCGTTTGAGGTGAAAAGTGACTGTGTTTACCTGAAACGAAGTCTTGCTTGTAGGAAGACACACTTCTGGCATTTAACTCCGTTTCTGAAGGGAAACACACGGCACAGTTCTCTTCCATGAAACATACTCTGCTTTAGCGCAAGAAGCACGCCCTTGCTTTCTAGAGTCTCTAATACAGAGGGAAACGTGAGTGTGCTCAGAAAAAAAGTACTGTGTTTCCTACACACACAGACCATATCTAATTCAACTCTGTTTCTGAAACTTATACAAACCATAGGTCCTCTAACATCCAATGCTTTTCAGTTAAGAGCGAGAAACGTGTGAGCTTCGTGAACAATGTAGCTTCCTTTGAGCTGAAAAGTGACTGCGTTTACCTGAAACGAAGTCTTGAATGGAGGAAGACACACGTCTGGCATTTAACTCCGTTTCTGAAGGGAAACAAACGGCACAGTTCTCATCCATGAAACACACTCTGCTTTAGAGCAAGAAGGATGCTCTTGCTTTATAGAGTCTCTAATACAGAGGGAAACATTAGTGTGCTCAGAACAAAAGAACTGTGTTTCCTACACACACGGACCAAATCTAGTTCAACTCTGTTTCTGAAACTGATACAAACCACAGGTAATCTAACATCTAATGCTTTTCAGTTAGGAGCGAGAAACGTGTGGGCTTCGTGAACAATGTAGCTTCGTTTGAGGTGAAAAGTGACTGAGTTTACCTGAAACGAAGTCTTGCTTGAAGAAAGACACAGAGTCTTGCATTTAACTCCGCTTCTGAAGGGAAACACACGGCACAGTCCTCTTCCATGAAACACACTCTGCTTTAGAGCAAGAAGCACGCTCTTGCTTTCTAGAGTCTCTAATAGAGAGGGAAACGTGGGTGTGCTCAGAAAAAAAGAACTGTGCTTCCTACACACACAGACCATATCTAATTCAACTCTGTTTCTGAAACTTATACAAACCATAGGTCCTCTAACATCCAATGCTTTTCAGTTAAGAGCGCGAAACCTGTGAGCTTCGTGAACAGTGTAGCTTCGTTTGAGCTTAAAAGTTACTGCGTTTACCTGAAACGAATTCTTGCTTGTAGGAAGGCACAGAGCCTGGCATTTAACTCCGTTTCTGAAGGGAAACACACGGCACAGTTCTCATCCATGAAACACACTCTGCTTTAGAGCAAGAAGGATGCTCTTGCTTTCTAGAGTCTCTAATACAGAGGGAAACGTGAGTGTGCTCAGAACTAAAGAACTGTGTTTCCTACACACACGGACCATATCTAGTTCAACTCTGTTTCTGAAACTGATACAAACCACAGGACCTCTAACATCCAATGCTTTTCAGTTAAGAGCGAGAAACATTTGAGCTTCGTGAACAATGTAGATTCGTTTGAGGTGAAAAGTGACTGCGTTTACCTGAAATGAAGTCTTGCTTGTAGGAAGACACACTTCTGGCATTTAACTCCGTTTCTGAAGGGAAACACACGGCACAGTTCTCTTCCATGAAACACAGTCTGCTTTAGTGCAAGAAGCACGCTCTTGCTTTCTAGAGTCTCTAATAGAGAGGGAAACGTGGGTGTGCTCAGAAAAAAAGAACTGTGTTTCCTACACACACAGACCATATCTAATTCAACTCTGTTTCTGAAACTTATACAAACCATAGGTCCTCTAACATCCAATGCTTTTCAGTTAAGAGCGAGAAACCTGTGAGCTTCGTGAACAATGTAGCTTCGTTTGAGCTGAAAAGTGACTGCGTTTACCTGAAACGAATTCTTGCTTGTAGGAAGGCACAGAGCCTGGCATTTAACTCCGTTTCTGAAGGGAAACACACGGCACAGTTCTCATCCATGAAACACACTCTGCTTTAGAGCAAGAAGGATGCTCTTGCTTTCTAGAGTCTCTAATACAGAGGGAAACGTGAGTGTGCTCAGAACTAAAGAACTGTGTTTCCTACACACACGGACCATATCTAGTTCAACTCTGTTTCTGAAACTGATACAAACCACAGGTCCTCTAACATCCAATGCTTTTCAGTTAAGAGAGAGAAACGTGTGAGCTTCGTGAACAATGTAGCTTCGTTTGAGCTGAAAAGTGACTGTGTTTACCTGAAAAGAAGTCTTGATTGTAGGAAGACACACTTCTGGCATTTAACTCCGTTTCTGAAGGGAAACACACGGCACAGTTCTCTTCCATGAAACACACTCTGCTTTAGCGCAAGAAGCACGCCCTTGCTTTCTAGAGTCTCTAATAGAGAGGGAAACGTGGGTGTGCTCAGAAAAAAAGAACTGTGTTTCCTACACACACAGACCATATCTAATTCAACTCTGTTTCTGAAACTTATACAAACCATAGGTCCTCTAACATCCAATGCTTTTCAGTTAAGAGCGAGAAACCTGTGAGCTTCGTGAACAATGTAGCTTCGTTTGAGCTGAAAAGTGACTGCGTTTACCTGAAACGAATTCTTGCTTGTAGGAAGGCACAGAGCCTGGCATTTAA
Source organism: Onychomys leucogaster (assembly GCA_949786385.1). Taxonomy (NCBI): domain Eukaryota; kingdom Metazoa; phylum Chordata; class Mammalia; order Rodentia; family Cricetidae; genus Onychomys; species Onychomys leucogaster. Next base: position 1,476,018 of record CATKUP010000113.1, read on the forward strand.
CTCCGTTTCTGAAGGGAAACACACGGCACAGTTCTCATCCATGAAACACACTCTGCTTTAGAGCAAGAAGGATGCTCTTGCTTTCTAGAGTCTCTAATACAGAGGGAAACGTGAGTGTGCTCAGAACTAAAGAACTGTGTTTCCTACACACACGGACCATATCTAGTTCAACTCTGTTTCTGAAACTGATACAAACCACAGGTCCTCTAACATCCAATGCTTTTCAGTTAAGAGAGAGAAACGTGTGAGCTTCGTGAACAATGTAGCTTCGTTTGAGCTGAAAAGTGACTGTGTTTACCTGAAAAGAAGTCTTGATTGTAGGAAGACACACTTCTGGCATTTAACTCCGTTTCTGAAGGGAAACACACGGCACAGTTCTCTTCCATGAAACACACTCTGCTTTAGCGCAAGAAGCACGCCCTTGCTTTCTAGAGTCTCTAATAGAGAGGGAAACGTGGGTGTGCTCAGAAAAAAAGAACTGTGTTTCCTACACACACAGACCATATCTAATTCAACTCTGTTTCTGAAACTTATACAAACCATAGGTCCTCTAACATCCAATGCTTTTCAGTTAAGAGCGAGAAACCTGTGAGCTTCGTGAACAATGTAGCTTCGTTTGAGCTGAAAAGTGACTGCGTTTACCTGAAACGAATTCTTGCTTGTAGGAAGGCACAGAGCCTGGCATTTAACTCCGTTTCTGAAGGGAAACACACGGCACAGTTCTCATCCATGAAACACACTCTGCTTTAGAGCAAGAAGGATGCTCTTGCTTTCTAGAGTCTCTAATACAGAGGGAAACGTGAGTGTGCTCAGAACTAAAGAACTGTGTTTCCTACACACACGGACCATATCTAGTTCAACTCTGTTTCTGAAACTGATACAAACCACAGGTCCTCTAACATCCACTGCTTTTCAGTTAAGAGCGAGAAACGTGTGAGCTTCGTGAACAATGTAGCTTCGTTTGAGCTGAAAAGTGACTGTGTTTACCTGAAAAGAAGTCTTGATTGTAGGAAGACACACGTCTGCCATTTAACTCCGTTTCTGAAGGGAAACAGACTGCACAGTTTTCTTCCATGAAACACACACTGCTTTAGAGCAAGAAGGATGCTCTTGCTTTCTAGAGTCTCTAATACAGAGGGAAACGTGAGTGTGCTCAGAACAAAAGAACTGTGTTTCCTACACACACGGACCATATCTAGTTCAACTCTGTTTCTGAAACTGATACAAACCACAGGATCTCTAACATCCAATGCTTTTCAGTTAAGAGCGAGAAACATTTGAGCTTCGTGAACAATGTAGCTTCGTTTGAGGTGAAAAGTGACTGCGTTTACCTGAAACGAAGTCTTGCTTGTAGGAAGACACACTTCTGGCATTTAACTCCGTTTCTGAAGGGAAACACACGGCACAGTTCTCTTCCATGAAACACACTCTGCTTTAGAGCAAGAAGCACGCACTTGCTTTCTAGAGTCTCTAATACAGAGGGAAACGTGAGTGTGCTCAGAACAAAAGAACTGTGTTTCCTACACACACGGACCATATCTAGTTCAACTCTGTTTCTGAAACTGATACAAACCACAGGATCTCTAACATCCAATGCTTTTCAGTTAAGAGCGAGAAACATTTGAGCTTCGTGAACAATGTAGCTTCGTTTGAGGTGAAAAGTGACTGCGTTTACCTGAAACGAAGTCTTGCTTGTAGGAAGACACACTTCTGGCATTTAACTCCGTTTCTGAAGGGAAACACACGGCACAGTTCTCTTCCATGAAACACACTCTGCTTTAGAGCAAGAAGGATGCTCTTGCTTTCTAGAGTCTCTAATACAGAGGGAAACGTGAGTGTGCTCAGAACTAAAGAACTGTGTTTCCTACACACACGGATCATATCTAGTTCAACTCTGTTTCTGAAACTGATACAAACCACAGGTCCTCTAACATCCACTGCTTTTCAGTTAAGAGCGAGAAACGTGTGAGCTTCGTGAACAATGTAGCTTCGTTTGAGCTGAAAAGTGACTTAGTTTACCTGAAAAGAAGTCTTGATTGTAGGAAGACACACGTCTGGCATTTAACTCCGTTTCTGAAGGGAAACAGACTGCACAGTTTTCTTCCATGAAACACACACTGCTTTAGAGCAAGAAGGATGCTCTTGCTTTCTAGAGTCTCTAATAAAGAGGGAAACGTGAGTGTGCTCAGAACAAAAGAACTGTGTTTCCTACACACACGGACCATATCTAGTTCAACTATGTTTCTGAAACTGATACAAACCACAGGACCTCTAACATCCAATGCTTTTCAGTTAAGAGCGAGAAACATTTGAGCTTCGTGAACAATGTAGCTTCGTTTGAGGTGAAAAGTGACTGCGTTTACCTGAAACGAAGTCTTGCTTGTAGGAAGACACACTTCTGGCATTTAACTCCGTTTCTGAAGGGAAACACACGGCACAGTTCTCTTCCATGAAACACACTCTGCTTTAGCGCAAGAAGCACGCCCTTGCTTTCTAGAGTCTCTAATACAGAGGGAAACGTGAGTGTGCTCAGAAAAAAAGTACTGTGTTTCCTACACACACAGACCATATCTAATTCAACTCTGTTTCTGAAACTTATACAAACCATAGGTCCTCTAACATCCAATTCTCTTCAGTTAAGAGCGAGAAACCTGTGAGCTTCGTGAACAATGTAGCTTCGTTTTAGCTGAAAAGTGACTGCGTTTACCTGAAACGAATTCTTGCTTGTAGGAAGGCACAGAGCCTGGCATTTAACTCCGTTTCTGAAGGGAAACACACGGCACAGTTCTCATCCATGAAACACACTCTGCTTTAGAGCAAGAAGGATGCTCTTGCTTTCTAGAGTCTCTAATACAGAGGGAAACGTGAGTGTGCTCAGAACTAAAGAACTGTGTTTCCTACACACACGGACCATATCTAGTTCAACTCTGTTTCTGAAACTGATACAAACCACAGGTCCTCTAACATCCACTGCTTTTCAGTTAAGAGCGAGAAACGTGTGAGCTTCGTGAACAATGTAGCTTCGTTTGAGCTGAAAAGTGACTGTGTTTACCTGAAAAGAAGTCTTGATTGTAGGAAGACACACGTCTGCCATTTAACTCCGTTTCTGAAGGGAAACAGACTGCACAGTTTTCTTCCATGAAACACACACTGCTTTAGAGCAAGAAGGATGCTCTTGCTTTCTAGAGTCTCTAATACAGAGGGAAACGTGAGTGTGCTCAGAACAAAAGAACTGTGTTTCCTACACACACGGACCATATCTAGTTCAACTATGTTTCTGAAACTGATACAAACCACAGGACCTCTAATATCCAATGCTTTTCAGTTAAGAGCGAGAAACATTTGAGCTTCGTGAACAATGTAGCTTCGTTTGAGGTGAAAAGTGACTGCGTTTACCTGAAACGAAGTCTTGCTTGTAGGAAGACACACTTCTGGCATTTAACTCCGTTTCTGAAGGGAAACACACGGCACAGTTCTCTTCCATGAAACATACTCTGCTTTAGCGCAAGAAGCACGCCCTTGCTAACTAGTGTCTCTAATACAGAGGGAAACGTGAGTGTGCTCAGAAAAAAAGTACTGTGTTTCCTATACACACAGACCATATCTAATTCAACTCTGTTTCTGAAACTTATACAAACCATAGGTCCTCTAACATCCAATGCTTTTCAGTTAAGAGCGAGAAACGTGTGAGCATCGTGAACAATGTAGCTTCCTTTGAGCTGAAAAGTGACTGCGTTTACCTGAAACGAAGTCTTGAATGGAGGAAGACACACGTCTGGCATTTAACTCCGTTTCTGAAGGGAAACAAACGGCACAGTTCTCATCCATGAAACACACTCTGCTTTAGAGCAAGAATGATGCTCTTGCTTTCTAGAGTCTCTAATACAGAGGGAAACGTGAGTGTGCTCAGAACAAAAGAACTGTGTTTCCTACACACACGGACCATATCTAGTTCAACTCTGTTTCTGAAACTGATACAAACCACAGGATCTCTAACATCCAATGCTTTTCAGTTAAGAGCGAGAAACATTTGAGCTTCGTGAACAATGTAGCTTCGTTTGAGGTGAAAAGTGACTGCGTTTACCTGAAACGAAGTCTTGCTTGTAGGAAGACACACTTCTGGCATTTAACTCCGTTTCTGAAGGGAAACACACGGCACAGTTCTCTTCCATGAAACACAGTCTGCTTTAGTGCAAGAAGCACGCTCTTGCTTTCTAGAGTCTCTAATAGAGAGGGAAACGTGGGTGTGCTCAGAAAAAAAGAACTGTGTTTCCTACACACACAGACCATATCTAATTCAACTCTGTTTCTGAAACTTATACAAACCATAGGTCCTCTAACATCCAATGCTTTTCAGTTAAGAGCGAGAAACCTGTGAGCTTCGTGAACAATGTAGCTTCGTTTGAGCTGAAAAGTGACTTAGTTTACCTGAAAAGAAGTCTTGATTGTAGGAAGACACACGTCTGGCATTTAACTCCGTTTCTGAAGGGAAACAGACTGCACAGTTTTCTACCATGAAACACACACTGCTTTAGAGCAAGAAGGATGCTCTTGCTTTCTAGAGTCTCTAATAAAGAGGGAAACGTGAGTGTGCTCAGAACAAAAGAACTGTGTTTCCTACACACACGGACCATATCTAGTTCAACTCTGTTTCTGAAACTGATACAAACCACAGGACCTCTAACATCCAATGCTTTTCAGTTAAGAGCGAGAAACATTTGAGCTTCGTGAACAATGTAGATTCGTTTGAGGTGAAAAGTGACTGCGTTTACCTGAAACGAAGTCTTGCTTGTAGGAAGACACACTTCTGGCATTTAACTCCGTTTCTGAAGGGAAACACACGGCACAGTTCTCTTCCATGAAACACACTCTGCTTTAGCGCAAGAAGCACGCCCTTGCTTTCTAGAGTCTCTAATACAGAGGGAAACGTGAGTGTGCTCAGAAAAAAAGTACTGTGTTTCCTACACACACAGACCATATCTAATTCAACTCTGTTTCTGAAACTTATACAAACCATAGGTCCTCTAACATCCAATTCTCTTCAGTTAAGAGCGAGAAACCTGTGAGCTTCGTGAACAATGTAGCTTCGTTTTAGCTGAAAAGTGACTGCGTTTACCTGAAACGAATTCTTGCTTGTAGGAAGGCACAGAGCCTGGCATTTAACTCCGTTTCTGAAGGGAAACACACGGCACAGTTCTCATCCATGAAACACACTCTGCTTTAGAGCAAGAAGGATGCTCTTGCTTTCTAGAGTCTCTAAACAGAGGGAAACGTGAGTGTGCTCAGAACTAAAGAACTGTGTTTCCTACACACACGGACCATATCTAGTTCAACTCTGTTTCTGAAACTGATACAAACCACAGGTCCTCTAACATCCACTGCTTTTCAGTTAAGAGCGAGAAACGTGTGAGCTTCGTGAACAATGTAGCTTCGTTTGAGCTGAAAAGTGACTGTGTTTACCTGAAAAGAAGTCTTGATTGTAGGAAGACACACGTCTGCCATTTAACTCCGTTTCTGAAGGGAAACAGACTGCACAGTTTTCTTCCATGAAACACACACTGCTTTAGAGCAAGAAGGATGCTCTTGCTTTCTAGAGTCTCTAATACAGAGGGAAACGTGAGTGTGCTCAGAACAAAAGAACTGTGTTTCCTACACACACGGACCATATCTAGTTCAACTATGTTTCTGAAACTGATACAAACCACAGGACCTCTAACATCCAATGCTTTTCAGTTAAGAGCGAGAAACATTTGAGCTTCGTGAACAATGTAGCTTCGTTTGAGGTGAAAAGTGACTGCGTTTACCTGAAACGAAGTCTTGCTTGTAGGAAGACACACTTCTGGCATTTAACTCCGTTTCTGAAGGGAAACACACGGCACAGTTCTCTTCCATGAAACATACTCTGCTTTAGCGCAAGAAGCACGCCCTTGCTAACTAGTGTCTCTAATACAGAGGGAAACGTGAGTGTGCTCAGAAAAAAAGTACTGTGTTTCCTACACACACAGACCATATCTAATTCAACTCTGTTTCTGAAACTTATACAAACCATAGGTCCTCTAACATCCAATGCTTTTCAGTTAAGAGCGAGAAACGTGTGAGCTTCGTGAACAATGTAGCTTCGTTTGAGCTGAAAAGTGACTGTGTTTACCTGAAAAGAAGTCTTGCTTGAAGGAAGACACACGCCTGGCATTTAACTCCGTTTCTGAAGGGAAACACACGGCACAGTTCTCATCCATGAAACACACTCTGCTTTAGAGCAAGAAGCACGCTCTTGCTTTCTAGAGTCTCTAATACAGAGGGAAATGTGAGTGTGCTCAGAACAAAAGAACTGTGTTTCCTACACACACAGACCATATCTAGTTCAAGTCTGTTTCTGAAACTGATACAAACCACAGGTAATCTAACATCTAATGCTTTTCAGTTAGGAGCGAGAAACGTGTGGGCTTCGTGAACAATGTAGCTTCGTTTGAGGTGAAAAGTGACTGAGTTTACCTGAAACGAAGTCTTGCTTGAAGAAAGACACAGAGTCTTGCATTTAACTCCGCTTCTGAAGGGAAACACACGGCACAGTCCTCTTCCATGAAACACACTCTGCTTTAGAGCAAGAAGCACGCTCTTGCTTTCTAGAGTCTCTAATAGAGAGGGAAACGTGGGTGTGCTCAGAAAAAAAGAACTGTGTTTCCTACACACACAGACCATATCTAATTCAACTCTGTTTCTGAAACTTATACAAACCATAGGTCCTCTAACATCCAATGCTTTTCAGTTAAGAGCGCGAAACCTGTGAGCTTCATGAACAGTGTAGCTTCGTTTGAGCTTAAAAGTTACTGCGTTTACCTGAAACGAATTCTTGCTTGTAGGAAGGCACAGAGCCTGGCATTTAACTCCGTTTCTGAAGGGAAACACACGGCACAGTTCTCATCCATGAAACACACTCTGCTTTAGAGCAAGAAGGATGCTCTTGCTTTCTAGAGTCTCTAATACAGAGGGAAACGTGAGTGTGCTCAGAACTAAAGAACTGTGTTTCCTACACACACGGACCATATCTAGTTCAACTCTGTTTCTGAAACTGATACAAACCACAGGACCTCTAACATCCAATGCTTTTCAGTTAAGAGCGAGAAACATTTGAGCTTCGTGAACAATGTAGATTCGTTTGAGGTGAAAAGTGACTGCGTTTACCTGAAATGAAGTCTTGCTTGTAGGAAGACACACTTCTGGCATTTAACTCCGTTTCTGAAGGGAAACACACGGCACAGTTCTCTTCCATGAAACACACTCTGCTTTAGCGCAAGAAGCACGCCCTTGCTTTCTAGAGTCTCTAATAGAGAGGGAAACGTGGGTGTGCTCAGAAAAAAAGAACTGTGTTTCCTACACACACAGACCATATCTAATTCAACTCTGTTTCTGAAACTTATACAAACCATAGGTCCTCTAACATCCAATGCTTTTCAGTTAAGAGCGAGAAACCTGTGAGCTTCGTGAACAATGTAGCTTCGTTTGAGCTGAAAAGTGACTGCGTTTACCTGAAACGAATTCTTGCTTGTAGGAAGGCACAGAGCCTGGCATTTAACTCCATTTCTGAAGGGAAACACACGGCACAGTTCTCATCCATGAAACACACTCTGCTTTAGAGCAAGAAGGATGCTCTTGCTTTCTAGAGTCTCTAATACAGAGGGAAACGTGAGTGTGCTCAGAACTAAAGAACTGTGTTTCCTACACACACGGACCATATCTAGTTCAACTCTGTTTCTGAAACTGATACAAACCACAGGTCCTCTAACATCCACTGCTTTTCAGTTAAGAGCGAGAAACGTGTGAGCTTCGTGAACAATGTAGCTTCGTTTGAGCTGAAAAGTGACTGTGTTTACCTGAAAAGAAGTCTTGATTGTAGGAAGACACACGTCTGCCATTTAACTCCGTTTCTGAAGGGAAACAGACTGCACAGTTTTCTTCCATGAAACACACACTGCTTTAGAGCAAGAAGGATGCTCTTGCTTTCTAGAGTCTCTAATACAGAGGGAAACGTGAGTGTGCTCAGAACAAAAGAACTGTGTTTCCTACACACACGGACCATATCTAGTTCAACTCTGTTTCTGAAACTGATACAAACCACAGGATCTCTAACATCCAATGCTTTTCAGTTAAGAGCGAGAAACATTTGAGCTTCGTGAACAATGTAGCTTCGTTTGAGGTGAAAAGTGACTGCGTTTACCTGAAACGAAGTCTTGCTTGTAGGAAGACACACTTCTGGCATTTAACTCCGTTTCTGAAGGGAAACACACGGCACAGTTCTCTTCCATGAAACACAGTCTGCTTTAGTGCAAGAAGCACGCTCTTGCTTTCTAGAGTCTCTAATAGAGAGGGAAACGTGGGTGTGCTCAGAAAAAAAGAACTGTGTTTCCTACACACACAGACCATATCTAATTCAACTCTGTTTCTGAAACTTATACAAACCATAGGTCCTCTAACATCCAATGCTTTTCAGTTAAGAGCGAGAAACCTGTGAGCTTCGTGAACAATGTAGCTTCGTTTGAGCTGAAAAGTGACTGCGTTTACCTGAAACGAATTCTTGCTTGTAGGAAGGCACAGAGCCTGGCATTTAACTCCGTTTCTGAAGGGAAACACACGGCACAGTTCTCATCCATGAAACACACTCTGCTTTAGAGCAAGAAGGATGCTCTTGCTTTCTAGAGTCTCTAATACAGAGGGAAACGTGAGTGTGCTCAGAACTAAAGAACTGTGTTTCCTACACACACGGACCATATCTAGTTCAACTCTGTTTCTGAAACTGATACAAACCACAGGTCCTCTAACATCCAATGCTTTTCAGTTAAGAGAGAGAAACGTGTGAGCTTCGTGAACAATGTAGCTTCGTTTGAGCTGAAAAGTGACTGTGTTTACCTGAAAAGAAGTCTTGATTGTAGGAAGACACACTTCTGGCATTTAACTCCGTTTCTGAAGGGAAACACACGGCACAGTTCTCTTCCATGAAACACACTCTGCTTTAGCGCAAGAAGCACGCCCTTGCTTTCTAGAGTCTCTAATAGAGAGGGAAACGTGGGTGTGCTCAGAAAAAAAGAACTGTGTTTCCTACACACACAGACCATATCTAATTCAACTCTGTTTCTGAAACTTATACAAACCATAGGTCCTCTAACATCCAATGCTTTTCAGTTAAGAGCGAGAAACCTGTGAGCTTCGTGAACAATGTAGCTTCGTTTGAGCTGAAAAGTGACTGCGTTTACCTGAAACGAATTCTTGCTTGTAGGAAGGCACAGAGCCTGGCATTTAACTCCGTTTCTGAAGGGAAACACACGGCACAGTTCTCATCCATGAAACACACTCTGCTTTAGAGCAAGAAGGATGCTCTTGCTTTCTAGAGTCTCTAATACAGAGGGAAACGTGAGTGTGCTCAGAACTAAAGAACTGTGTTTCCTACACACACGGACCATATCTAGTTCAACTCTGTTTCTGAAACTGATACAAACCACAGGTCCTCTAACATCCACTGCTTTTCAGTTAAGAGCGAGAAACGTGTGAGCTTCGTGAACAATGTAGCTTCGTTTGAGCTGAAAAGTGACTGTGTTTACCTGAAAAGAAGTCTTGATTGTAGGAAGACACACGTCTGCCATTTAACTCCGTTTCTGAAGGGAAACAGACTGCACAGTTTTCTTCCATGAAACACACACTGCTTTAGAGCAAGAAGGATGCTCTTGCTTTCTAGAGTCTCTACTACAGAGGGAAACGTGAGTGTACTCAGAACAATAGAACTGTGTTTCCTACACACACGGACCATATCTAGTTCAACTCTGTTTCTGAAACTGATACAAACCACAGGATCTCTAACATCCAATGCTTTTCAGTTAAGAGCGAGAAACATTTGAGCTTCGTGAACAATGTAGCTTCGTTTGAGGTGAAAAGTGACTGCGTTTACCTGAAACGAAGTCTTGCTTGTAGGAAGACACACTTCTGGCATTTAACTCCGTTTCTGAAGGGAAACACACGGCACAGTTCTCTTCCATAAAACACACTCTGCTTTAGAGCAAGAAGGATGCTCTTGCTTTCTAGAGTCTCTAATACAGAGGGAAACGTGAGTGTGCTCAGAACTAAAGAACTGTGTTTCCTACACACACGGATCATATCTAGTTCAACTCTGTTTCTGAAACTGATACAAACCACAGGTCCTCTAACATCCACTGCTTTTCAGTTAAGAGCGAGAAACGTGTGAGCTTCGTGAACAATGTAGCTTCGTTTGAGCTGAAAAGTGACTTAGTTTACCTGAAAAGAAGTCTTGATTGTAGGAAGACACACGTCTGGCATTTAACTCCGTTTCTGAAGGGAAACAGACTGCACAGTTTTCTTCCATGAAACACACACTGCTTTAGAGCAAGAAGGATGCTCTTGCTTTCTAGAGTCTCTAATACAGAGGGAAACGTGAGTGTGCTCAGAACAAAAGAACTGTGTTTCCTACACACACGGACCATATCTAGTTCAACTATGTTTCTGAAACTGATACAAACCACAGGACCTCTAACATCCAATGCTTTTCAGTTAAGAGCGAGAAACATTTGAGCTTTGTGAACAATGTAGATTCGTTTGAGGTGAAAAGTGACTGCGTTTACCTGAAATGAAGTCTTGCTTGTAGGAAGACACACTTCTGGCATTTAACTCCGTTTCTGAAGGGAAACACACGGCACAGTTCTCTTCCATGAAACACAGTCTGCTTTAGTGCAAGAAGCACGCTCTTGCTTTCTAGAGTCTCTAATAGAGAGGGAAACGTGGGTGTGCTCAGAAAAAAAGAACTGTGTTTCCTACACACACAGACCATATCTAATTCAACTCTGTTTCTGAAACTTATACAAACCATAGGTCCTCTAACATCCAATGCTTTTCAGTTAAGAGCGAGAAACCTGTGAGCTTCGTGAACAATGTAGCTTCGTTTGAGCTGAAAAGTGACTGCGTTTACCTGAAACGAATTCTTGCTTGTAGGAAGGCACAGAGCCTGGCATTTAACTCCGTTTCTGAAGGGAAACACACGGCACAGTTCTCATCCATGAAACACACTCTGCTTTAGGGCAAGAAGGATGCTCTTGCTTTCTAGAGTCTCTAATACAGAGGGAAACGTGAGTGTGCTCAGAACTAAAGAACTGTGTTTCCTACACACACGGACCATATCTAGTTCAACTCTGTTTCTGAAACTGATACAAACCACAGGTCCTCTAACATCCAATGCTTTTCAGTTAAGAGAGAGAAACGTGTGAGCTTCGTGAACAATGTAGCTTCGTTTGAGCTGAAAAGTGACTGTGTTTACCTGAAAAGAAGTCTTGATTGTAGGAAGACACACTTCTGGCATTTAACTCCGTTTCTGAAGGGAAACACACGGCACAGTTCTCTTCCATGAAACACACTCTGCTTTAGCGCAAGAAGCACGCCCTTTCTTTCTAGAGTCTCTAATAGAGAGGGAAACGTGAGTGTGCTCAGAACAAAAGAACTGTGTTTCCTACACACACGGACCATATCTAGTTCAACTCTGTTTCTGAAACTGATACAAACCACAGGATCTCTAACATCCAATGCTTTTCAGTTAAGAGCGAGAAACATTTGAGCTTCGTGAACAATGTAGCTTCGTTTGAGGTGAAAAGTGACTGCGTTTACCTGAAACGAAGTCTTGCTTGTAGGAAGACACACTTCTGGCATTTAACTCCGTTTCTGAAGGGAAACACACGGCACAGTTCTCTTCCATGAAACACACTCTGCTTTAGAGCAAGAAGCACGCACTTGCTTTCTAGAGTCTCTAATACAGAGGGAAACGTGAGTGTGCTCAGAACAAAAGAACTGTGTTTCCTACACACACGGACCATATCTAGTTCAACTCTGTTTCTGAAACTGATACAAACCACAGGATCTCTAACATCCAATGCTTTTCAGTTAAGAGCGAGAAACATTTGAGCTTCGTGAACAATGTAGCTTCGTTTGAGGTGAAAAGTGACTGCGTTTACCTGAAACGAAGTCTTGCTTGTAGGAAGACACACTTCTGGCATTTAACTCCGTTTCTGAAGGGAAACACACGGCACAGTTCTCTTCCATGAAACACACTCTGCTTTAGAGCAAGAAGGATGCTCTTGCTTTCTAGAGTCTCTAATACAGAGGGAAACGTGAGTGTGCTCAGAACTAAAGAACTGTGTTTCCTACACACACGGATCATATCTAGTTCAACTCTGTTTCTGAAACTGATACAAACCACAGGTCCTCTAACATCCACTGCTTTTCAGTTAAGAGCGAGAAACGTGTGAGCTTCGTGAACAATGTAGCTTCGTTTGAGCTGAAAAGTGACTTAGTTTACCTGAAAAGAAGTCTTGATTGTAGGAAGACACACGTCTGGCATTTAACTCCGCTTCTGAAGGGAAACACACGGCACAGTCCTCTTCCATGAAACACACTCTGCTTTAGAGCAAGAAGCACGCTCTTGCTTTCTAGAGTCTCTAATAGAGAGGGAAACGTGGGTGTGCTCAGAAAAAAAGAACTGTGTTTCCTACACACACAGACCATATCTAATTCAACTCTGTTTCTGAAACTTATACAAACCATAGGTCCTCTAACATCCAATGCTTTTCAGTTAAGAGCGCAAAACCTGTGAGCTTCGTGAACAGTGTAGCTTCGTTTGAGCTTAAAAGTTACTGCGTTTACCTGAAACGAATTCTTGCTTGTAGGAAGGCACAGAGCCTGGCATTTAACTCCGTTTCTGAAGGGAAACACACGGCACAGTTCTCATCCATGAAACACACTCTGCTTTAGAGCAAGAAGGATGCTCTTGCTTTCTAGAGTCTCTAATACAGAGGGAAACGTGAGTGTGCTCAGAACTAAAGAACTGTGTTTCCTACACACACGGACCATATCTAGTTCAACTCTGTTTCTGAAACTGATACAAACCACAGGACCTCTAACATCCAATGCTTCTCAGTTAAGAGCGAGAAACATTTGAGCTTCGTGAACAATGTAGATTCGTTTGAGGTGAAAAGTGACTGCGTTTACCTGAAATGAAGTCTTGCTTGTAGGAAGACACACTTCTGGCATTTAACTCCGTTTCTGAAGGGAAACACACGGCACAGTTCTCTTCCATGAAACACAGTCTGCTTTAGTGCAAGAAGCACGCTCTTGCTTTCTAGAGTCTCTAATAGAGAGGGAAACGTGGGTGTGCTCAGAAAAAAAGAACTGTGTTTCCTACACACACAGACCATATCTAATTCAACTCTGTTTCTGAAACTTATACAAACCATAGGTCCTCTAACATCCAATGCTTTTCAGTTAAGAGCGAGAAACCTGTGAGCTTCGTGAACAATGTAGCTTCGTTTGAGCTGAAAAGTGACTGCGTTTACCTGAAACGAATTCTTGCTTGTAGGAAGGCACAGAGCCTGGCATTTAACTCCGTTTCTGAAGGGAAACACACGGCACAGTTCTCATCCATGAAACACACTCTGCTTTAGAGCAAGAAGGATGCTCTTGCTTTCTAGAGTCTCTAATACAGAGGGAAACGTGAGTGTGCTCAGAACTAAAGAACTGTGTTTCCTACACACACGGACCATATCTAGTTCAACTCTGTTTCTGAAACTGATACAAACCACAGGACCTCTAACATCCAATGCTTCTCAGTTAAGAGCGAGAAACATTTGAGCTTCGTGAACAATGTAGATTCGTTTGAGGTGAAAAGTGACTGCGTTTACCTGAAATGAAGTCTTGCTTGTAGGAAGACACACTTCTGGCATTTAACTCCGTTTCTGAAGGGAAACACACGGCACAGTTCTCTTCCATGAAACACAGTCTGCTTTAGTGCAAGAAGCACGCTCTTGCTTTCTAGAGTCTCTAATAGAGAGGGAAACGTGGGTGTGCTCAGAAAAAAAGAACTGTGTTTCCTACACACACAGACCATATCTAATTCAACTCTGTTTCTGAAACTTATACAAACCATAGGTCCTCTAACATCCAATGCTTTTCAGTTAAGAGCGAGAAACCTGTGAGCTTCGTGAACAATGTAGCTTCGTTTGAGCTGAAAAGTGACTGCGTTTACCTGAAACGAATTCTTGCTTGTAGGAAGGCACAGAGCCTGGCATTTAACTCCGTTTCTGAAGGGAAACACACGGCACAGTTCTCATCCATGAAACACACTCTGCTTTAGAGCAAGAAGGATGCTCTTGCTTTCTAGAGTCTCTAATACAGAGGGAAACGTGAGTGTGCTCAGAACTAAAGAACTGTGTTTCCTACACACACGGACCATATCTAGTTCAACTCTGTTTCTGAAACTGATACAAACCACAGGTCCTCTAACATCCAATGCTTTTCAGTTAAGAGAGAGAAACGTGTGAGCTTCGTGAACAATGTAGCTTCGTTTGAGCTGAAAAGTGACTGTGTTTACCTGAAAAGAAGTCTTGATTGTAGGAAGACACACTTCTGGCATTTAACTCCGTTTCTGAAGGGAAACACACGGCACAGTTCTCTTCCATGAAACACACTCTGCTTTAGCGCAAGAAGCACGCCCTTGCTTTCTAGAGTCTCTAATAGAGAGGGAAACGTGGGTGTGCTCAGAAAAAAAGAACTGTGTTTCCTACACACACAGACCATATCTAATTCAACTCTGTTTCTGAAACTTATACAAACCATAGGTCCTCTAACATCCAATGCTTTTCAGTTAAGAGCGAGAAACCTGTGAGCTTCGTGAACAATGTAGCTTCGTTTGAGCTGAAAAGTGACTGCGTTTACCTGAAACGAATTCTTGCTTGTAGGAAGGCACAGAGCCTGGCATTTAACTCCGTTTCTGAAGGGAAACACACGGCACAGTTCTCATCCATGAAACACACTCTGCTTTAGAGCAAGAAGGATGCTCTTGCTTTCTAGAGTCTCTAATACAGAGGGAAACGTGAGTGTGCTCAGAACTAAAGAACTGTGTTTCCTACACACACGGACCATATCTAGTTCAACTCTGTTTCTGAAACTGATACAAACCACAGGTCCTCTAACATCCACTGCTTTTCAGTTAAGAGCGAGAAACGTGTGAGCTTCGTGAACAATGTAGCTTCGTTTGAGCTGAAAAGTGACTGTGTTTACCTGAAAAGAAGTCTTGATTGTAGGAAGACACACGTCTGCCATTTAACTCCGTTTCTGAAGGGAAACAGACTGCACAGTTTTCTTCCATGAAACACACACTGCTTTAGAGCAAGAAGGATGCTCTTGCTTTCTAGAGTCTCTAATACAGAGGGAAACGTGAGTGTGCTCAGAACAAAAGAACTGTGTTTCCTACACACACGGACCATATCTAGTTCAACTCTGTTTCTGAAACTGATACAAACCACAGGATCTCTAACATCCAATGCTTTTCAGTTAAGAGCGAGAAACATTTGAGCTTCGTGAACAATGTAGCTTCGTTTGAGGTGAAAAGTGACTGCATTTACCTGAAACGAAGTCTTGCTTGTAGGAAGACACACTTCTGGCATTTAACTCCGTTTCTGAAGGGAAACACACGGCACAGTTCTCTTCCATGAAACACACTCTGCTTTAGAGCAAGAAGCACGCACTTGCTTTCTAGAGTCTCTAATACAGAGGGAAACGTGAGTGTGCTCAGAACAAAAGAACTGTGTTTCCTACACACACGGACCATATCTAGTTCAACTCTGTTTCTGAAACTGATACAAACCACAGGATCTCTAACATCCAATGCTTTTCAGTTAAGAGCGAGAAACATTTGAGCTTCGTGAACAATGTAGCTTCGTTTGAGGTGAAAAGTGACTGCGTTTACCTGAAACGAAGTCTTGCTTGTAGGAAGACACACTTCTGGCATTTAACTCCGTTTCTGAAGGGAAACACACGGCACAGTTCTCTTCCATGAAACACACTCTGCTTTAGAGCAAGAAGGATGCTCTTGCTTTCTAGAGTCTCTAATACAGAGGGAAACGTGAGTGTGCTCAGAACTAAAGAACTGTGTTTCCTACACACACGGATCATATCTAGTTCAACTCTGTTTCTGAAACTGATACAAACCACAGGTCCTCTAACATCCACTGCTTTTCAGTTAAGAGCGAGAAACGTGTGAGCTTCGTGAACAATGTAGCTTCGTTTGAGCTGAAAAGTGACTTAGTTTACCTGAAAAGAAGTCTTGATTGTAGGAAGACACACGTCTGGCATTTAACTCCGTTTCTGAAGGGAAACAGACTGCACAGTTTTCTTCCATGAAACACACACTGCTTTAGAGCAAGAAGGATGCTCTTGCTTTCTAGAGTCTCTAATAAAGAGGGAAACGTGAGTGTGCTCAGAACAAAAGAACTGTGTTTCCTACACACACGGACCATATCTAGTTCAACTATGTTTCTGAAACTGATACAAACCACAGGACCTCTAACATCCAATGCTTTTCAGTTAAGAGCGAGAAACATTTGAGCTTCGTGAACAATGTAGCTTCGTTTGAGGTGAAAAGTGACTGCGTTTACCTGAAACGAAGTCTTGCTTGTAGGAAGACACACTTCTGGCATTTAACTCCGTTTCTGAAGGGAAACACACGGCACAGTTCTCTTCCATGAAACACACTCTGCTTTAGCGCAAGAAGCACGCCCTTGCTTTCTAGAGTCTCTAATACAGAGGGAAACGTGAGTGTGCTCAGAAAAAAAGTACTGTGTTTCCTACACACACAGACCATATCTAATTCAACTCTGTTTCTGAAACTTATACAAACCATAGGTCCTCTAACATCCAATTCTCTTCAGTTAAGAGCGAGAAACCTGTGAGCTTCGTGAACAATGTAGCTTCGTTTTAGCTGAAAAGTGACTGCGTTTACCTGAAACGAATTCTTGCTTGTAGGAAGGCACAGAGCCTGGCATTTAACTCCGTTTCTGAAGGGAAACACACGGCACAGTTCTCATCCATGAAACACACTCTGCTTTAGAGCAAGAAGGATGCTCTTGCTTTCTAGAGTCTCTAATACAGAGGGAAACGTGAGTGTGCTCAGAACTAAAGAACTGTGTTTCCTACACACACGGACCATATCTAGTTCAACTCTGTTTCTGAAACTGATACAAACCACAGGTCCTCTAACATCCACTGCTTTTCAGTTAAGAGCGAGAAACGTGTGAGCTTCGTGAACAATGTAGCTTCGTTTGAGCTGAAAAGTGACTGTGTTTACCTGAAAAGAAGTCTTGATTGTAGGAAGACACACGTCTGCCATTTAACTCCGTTTCTGAAGGGAAACAGACTGCACAGTTTTCTTCCATGAAACACACACTGCTTTAGAGCAAGAAGGATGCTCTTGCTTTCTAGAGTCTCTAATACAGAGGGAAACGTGAGTGTGCTCAGAACAAAAGAACTGTGTTTCCTACACACACGGACCATATCTAGTTCAACTATGTTTCTGAAACTGATACAAACCACAGGACCTCTAATATCCAATGCTTTTCAGTTAAGAGCGAGAAACCTGTGAGCTTCGTGAACAATGTAGCTTCGTTTGAGGTGAAAAGTGACTGCGTTTACCTGAAACGAAGTCTTGCTTGTAGGAAGACACACTTCTGGCATTTAACTCCGTTTCTGAAGGGAAACACACGGCACAGTTCTCTTCCATGAAACATACTCTGCTTTAGCGCAAGAAGCACGCCCTTGCTAACTAGTGTCTCTAATACAGAGGGAAACGTGAGTGTGCTCAGAAAAAAAGTACTGTGTTTCCTACACACACAGACCATATCTAATTCAACTCTGTTTCTGAAACTTATACAAACCATAGGTCCTCTAACATCCAATGCTTTTCAGTTAAGAGCGAGAAACGTGTGAGCTTCGTGAACAATGTAGCTTCCTTTGAGCTGAAAAGTGACTGCGTTTACCTGAAACGAAGTCTTGAATGGAGGAAGACACACGTCTGGCATTTAACTCCGTTTCTGAAGGGAAACAAACGGCACAGTTCTCATCCATGAAACACACTCTGCTTTAGAGCAAGAAGGATGCTCTTGCTTTCTAGAGTCTCTAATACAGAGGGAAACGTGAGTGTGCTCAGAACAAAAGAACTGTGTTTCCTACACACACGGACCATATCTAGTTCAACTCTGTTTCTGAAACTGATACAAACCACAGTATCTCTAACATCCAATGCTTTTCAGTTAAGAGCGAGAAACATTTGAGCTTCGTGAACAATGTAGCTTCGTTTGAGGTGAAAAGTGACTGCGTTTACCTGAAACGAAGTCTTGCTTGTAGGAAGACACACTTCTGGCATTTAACTCCGTTTCTGAAGGGAAACACACGGCACAGTTCTCTTCCATGAAACACAGTCTGCTTTAGTGCAAGAAGCACGCTCTTGCTTTCTAGAGTCTCTAATAGAGAGGGAAACGTGGGTGTGCTCAGAAAAAAAGAACTGTGTTTCCTACACACACAGACCATATCTAATTCAACTCTGTTTCTGAAACTTATACAAACCATAGGTCCTCTAACATCCAATGCTTTTCAGTTAAGAGCGAGAAACCTGTGAGCTTCGTGAACAATGTAGCTTCGTTTGAGCTGAAAAGTGACTGCGTTTACCTGAAACGAATTCTTGCTTGTAGGAAGGCACAGAGCCTGGCATTTAACTCCGTTTCTGAAGGGAAACACACGGCACAGTTCTCATCCATGAAACACACTCTGCTTTAGAGCAAGAAGGATGCTCTTGCTTTCTAGAGTCTCTAATACAGAGGGAAACGTGAGTGTGCTCAGAACTAAAGAACTGTGTTTCCTACACACACGGACCATATCTAGTTCAACTCTGTTTCTGAAACTGATACAAACCACAGGTCCTCTAACATCCAATGCTTTTCAGTTAAGAGAGAGAAACGTGTGAGCTTCGTGAACAATGTAGCTTCGTTTGAGCTGAAAAGTGACTGTGTTTACCTGAAAAGAAGTCTTGATTGTAGAAAGACACACTTCTGGCATTTAACTCCGTTTCTGAAGGGAAACACACGGCACAGTTCTCTTCCATGAAACACACTCTGCTTTAGCGCAAGAAGCACGCCCTTGCTTTCTAGAGTCTCTAATAGAGAGGGAAACGTGGGTGTGCTCAGAAAAAAAGAACTGTGTTTCCTACACACACAGACCATATCTAATTCAACTCTGTTTCTGAAACTTATACAAACCATAGGTCCTCTAACATCCAATGCTTTTCAGTTAAGAGCGAGAAACCTGTGAGCTTCGTGAACAATGTAGCTTCGTTTGAGCTGAAAAGTGACTGCGTTTACCTGAAACGAATTCTTGCTTGTAGGAAGGCACAGAGCCTGGCATTTAACTCCGTTTCTGAAGGGAAACACACGGCACAGTTCTCTTCCATGAAACATACTCTGCTTTAGCGCAAGAAGCACGCCCTTGCTAACTAGTGTCTCTAATACAGAGGGAAACGTGAGTGTGCTCAGAAAAAAAGTACTGTGTTTCCTACACACACAGACCATATCTAATTCAACTCTGTTTCTGAAACTTATACAAACCATAGGTCCTCTAACATCCAATGCTTTTCAGTTAAGAGCGAGAAACGTGTGAGCTTCGTGAACAATGTAGCTTCCTTTGAGCTGAAAAGTGACTGCGTTTACCTGAAACGAAGTCTTGAATGGAGGAAGACACACGTCTGGCATTTAACTCCGTTTCTGAAGGGAAACAAACGGCACAGTTCTCATCCATGAAACACACTCTGCTTTAGAGCAAGAAGGATGCTCTTGCTTTCTAGAGTCTCTAATACAGAGGGAAACGTGAGTGTGCTCAGAACAAAAGAACTGTGTTTCCTACACACACGGACCATATCTAGTTCAACTCTGTTTCTGAAACTGATACAAACCACAGGATCTCTAACATCCAATGCTTTTCAGTTAAGAGCGAGAAACATTTGAGCTTCGTGAACAATGTAGCTTCGTTTGAGGTGAAAAGTGACTGCGTTTACCTGAAACGAAGTCTTGCTTGTAGGAAGACACACTTCTGGCATTTAACTCCGTTTCTGAAGGGAAACACACGGCACAGTTCTCTTCCATGAAACACAGTCTGCTTTAGTGCAAGAAGCACGCTCTTGCTTTCTAGAGTCTCTAATAGAGAGGGAAACGTGGGTGTGCTCAGAAAAAAAGAACTGTGTTTCCTACACACACAGACCATATCTAATTCAACTCTGTTTCTGAAACTTATACAAACCATAGGTCCTCTAACATCCAATGCTTTTCAGTTAAGAGCGAGAAACCTGTGAGCTTCGTGAACAATGTAGCTTCGTTTGAGCTGAAAAGTGACTGCGTTTACCTGAAACGAATTCTTGCTTGTAGGAAGGCACAGAGCCTGGCATTTAACTCCGTTTCTGAAGGGAAACACACGGCACAGTTCTCATCCATGAAACACACTCTGCTTTAGAGCAAGAAGGATGCTCTTGCTTTCTAGAGTCTCTAATACAGAGGGAAACGTGAGTGTGCTCAGAACTAAAGAACTGTGTTTCCTACACACACGGACCATATCTAGTTCAACTCTGTTTCTGAAACTGATACAAACCACAGGTCCTCTAACATCCAATGCTTTTCAGTTAAGAGAGAGAAACGTGTGAGCTTCGTGAACAATGTAGCTTCGTTTGAGCTGAAAAGTGACTGTGTTTACCTGAAAAGAAGTCTTGATTGTAGGAAGACACACTTCTGGCATTTAACTCCGTTTCTGAAGGGAAACACACGGCACAGTTCTCTTCCATGAAACACACTCTGCTTTAGCGCAAGAAGCACGCCCTTGCTTTCTAGAGTCTCTAATAGAGAGGGAAACGTGGGTGTGCTCAGAAAAAAAGAACTGTGTTTCCTACACACACAGACCATATCTAATTCAACTCTGTTTCTGAAACTTATACAAACCATAGGTCCTCTAACATCCAATGCTTTTCAGTTAAGAGCGAGAAACCTGTGAGCTTCGTGAACAATGTAGCTTCGTTTGAGCTGAAAAGTGACTGCGTTTACCTGAAACGAATTCTTGCTTGTAGGAAGGCACAGAGCCTGGCATTTAACTCCGTTTCTGAAGGGAAACACACGGCACAGTTCTCATCCATGAAACACACTCTGCTTTAGAGCAAGAAGGATGCTCTTGCTTTCTAGAGTCTCTAATACAGAGGGAAACGTGAGTGTGCTCAGAACTAAAGAACTGTGTTTCCTACACACACGGACCATATCTAGTTCAACTCTGTTTCTGAAACTGATACAAACCACAGGTCCTCTAACATCCACTGCTTTTCAGTTAAGAGCGAGAAACGTGTGAGCTTCGTGAACAATGTAGCTTCGTTTGAGCTGAAAAGTGACTGTGTTTACCTGAAAAGAAGTCTTGATTGTAGGAAGACACACGTCTGCCATTTAACTCCGTTTCTGAAGGGAAACAGACTGCACAGTTTTCTTCCATGAAACACACACTGCTTTAGAGCAAGAAGGATGCTCTTGCTTTCTAGAGTCTCTAATACAGAGGGAAACGTGAGTGTGCTCAGAACAAAAGAACTGTGTTTCCTACACACACGGACCATATCTAGTTCAACTCTGTTTCTGAAACTGATACAAACCACAGGATCTCTAACATCCAATGCTTTTCAGTTAAGAGCGAGAAACATTTGAGCTTCGTGAACAATGTAGCTTCGTTTGAGGTGAAAAGTGACTGCGTTTACCTGAAACGAAGTCTTGCTTGTAGGAAGACACACTTCTGGCATTTAACTCCGTTTCTGAAGGGAAACACACGGCACAGTTCTCTTCCATGAAACACACTCTGCTTTAGAGCAAGAAGCACGCACTTGCTTTCTAGAGTCTCTAATACAGAGGGAAACGTGAGTGTGCTCAGAACAAAAGAACTGTGTTTCCTACACACACGGACCATATCTAGTTCAACTCTGTTTCTGAAACTGATACAAACCACAGGATCTCTAACATCCAATGCTTTTCAGTTAAGAGCGAGAAACATTTGAGCTTCGTGAACAATGTAGCTTCGTTTGAGGTGAAAAGTGACTGCGTTTACCTGAAACGAAGTCTTGCTTGTAGGAAGACACACTTCTGGCATTTAACTCCGTTTCTGAAGGGAAACACACGGCACAGTTCTCTTCCATGAAACACACTCTGCTTTAGAGCAAGAAGGATGCTCTTGCTTTCTAGAGTCTCTAATACAGAGGGAAACGTGAGTGTGCTCAGAACTAAAGAACTGTGTTTCCTACACACACGGATCATATCTAGTTCAACTCTGTTTCTGAAACTGATACAAACCACAGGTCCTCTAACATCCACTGCTTTTCAGTTAAGAGCGAGAAACGTGTGAGCTTCGTGAACAATGTAGCTTCGTTTGAGCTGAAAAGTGACTTAGTTTACCTGAAAAGAAGTCTTGATTGTAGGAAGACACACGTCTGGCATTTAACTCCGTTTCTGAAGGGAAACAGACTGCACAGTTTTCTTCCATGAAACACACACTGCTTTAGAGCAAGAAGGATGCTCTTGCTTTCTAGAGTCTCTAATAAAGAGGGAAACGTGAGTGTGCTCAGAACAAAAGAACTGTGTTTCCTACACACACGGACCATATCTAGTTCAACTATGTTTCTGAAACTGATACAAACCACAGGACCTCTAACATCCAATGCTTTTCAGTTAAGAGCGAGAAACATTTGAGCTTCGTGAACAATGTAGCTTCGTTTGAGGTGAAAAGTGACTGCGTTTACCTGAAACGAAGTCTTGCTTGTAGGAAGACACACTTCTGGCATTTAACTCCGTTTCTGAAGGGAAACACACGGCACAGTTCTCTTCCATGAAACACACTCTGCTTTAGCGCAAGAAGCACGCCCTTGCTTTCTAGAGTCTCTAATACAGAGGGAAACGTGAGTGTGCTCAGAAAAAAAGTACTGTGTTTCCTACACACACAGACCATATCTAATTCAACTCTGTTTCTGAAACTTATACAAACCATAGGTCCTCTAACATCCAATACTCTTCAGTTAAGAGCGAGAAACCTGTGAGCTTCGTGAACAATGTAGCTTCGTTTTAGCTGAAAAGTGACTGTGTTTACCTGAAAAGAAGTCTTGATTGTAGGAAGACACACGTCTGCCATTTAACTCCGTTTCTGAAGGGAAACAGACTGCACAGTTTTCTTCCATGAAACACACACTGCTTTAGAGCAAGAAGGATGCTCTTGCTTTCTAGAGTCTCTAATACAGAGGGAAACGTGAGTGTGCTCAGAACAAAAGAACTGTGTTTCCTACACACACGGACCATATCTAGTTCAACTATGTTTCTGAAACTGATACAAACCACAGGACCTCTAACATCCAATGCTTTTCAGTTAAGAGCGAGAAACATTTGAGCTTCGTGAACAATGTAGCTTCGTTTGAGGTGAAAAGTGACTGCGTTTACCTGAAACGAAGTCTTGCTTGTAGGAAGACACACTTCTGGCATTTAACTCCGTTTCTGAAGGGAAACACACGGCACAGTTCTCTTCCATGAAACATACTCTGCTTTAGCGCAAGAAGCACGCCCTTGCTAACTAGTGTCTCTAATACAGAGGGAAATGTGAGTGTGCTCAGAAAAAAAGTACTGTGTTTCCTACACACACAGACCATATCTAATTCAACTCTGTTTCTGAAACTTATACAAACCATAGGTCCTCTAACATCCAATGCTTTTCAGTTAAGAGCGAGAAACGTGTGAGCTTCGTGAACAATGTAGCTTCCTTTGAGCTGAAAAGTGACTGCGTTTACCTGAAACGAAGTCTTGAATGGAGGAAGACACACGTCTGGCATTTAACTCCGTTTCTGAAGGGAAACAAACGGCACAGTTCTCATCCATGAAACACACTCTGCTTTAGAGCAAGAAGGATGCTCTTGCTTTATAGAGTCTCTAATACAGAGGGAAACATTAGTGTGCTCAGAACAAAAGAACTGTGTTTCCTACACACACGGACCAAATCTAGTTCAACTCTGTTTCTGAAACTGATACAAACCACAGGTAATCTAACATCTAATGCTTTTCAGTTAGGAGCGAGAAACGTGTGGGCTTCGTGAACAATGTAGCTTCGTTTGAGGTGAAAAGTGACTGAGTTTACCTGAAACGAAGTCTTGCTTGAAGAAAGACACAGAGTCTTGCATTTAACTCCGCTTCTGAAGGGAAACACACGGCACAGTCCTCTTCCATGAAACACACTCTGCTTTAGAGCAAGAAGCACGCTCTTGCTTTCTAGAGTCTCTAATAGAGAGGGAAACGTGGGTGTGCTCAGAAAAAAAGAACTGTGTTTCCTACACACACAGACCATATCTAATTCAACTCTGTTTCTGAAACTTATACAAACCATAGGTCCTCTAACATCCAATGCTTTTCAGTTAAGAGCGCGAAACCTGTGAGCTTCGTGAACAGTGTAGCTTCGTTTGAGCTTAAAAGTTACTGCGTTTACCTGAAACGAATTCTTGCTTGTAGGAAGGCACAGAGCCTGGCATTTAACTCCGTTTCTGAAGGGAAACACACGGCACAGTTCTCATCCATGAAACACACTCTGCTTTAGAGCAAGAAGGATGCTCTTGCTTTCTAGAGTCTCTAATACAGAGGGAAACGTGAGTGTGCTCAGAACTAAAGAACTGTGTTTCCTACACACACGGACCATATCTAGTTCAACTCTGTTTCTGAAACTGATACAAACCACAGGACCTCTAACATCCAATGCTTTTCAGTTAAGAGCGAGAAACATTTGAGCTTCGTGAACAATGTAGATTCGTTTGAGGTGAAAAGTGACTGCGTTTACCTGAAATGAAGTCTTGCTTGTAGGAAGACACACTTCTGGCATTTAACTCCGTTTCTGAAGGGAAACACACGGCACAGTTCTCTTCCATGAAACACAGTCTGCTTTAGTGCAAGAAGCACGCTCTTGCTTTCTAGAGTCTCTAATAGAGAGGGAAACGTGGGTGTGCTCAGAAAAAAAGAACTGTGTTTCCTACACACACAGACCATATCTAATTCAACTCTGTTTCTGAAACTTATACAAACCATAGGTCCTCTAACATCCAATGCTTTTCAGTTAAGAGCGAGAAACCTGTGAGCTTCGTGAACAATGTAGCTTCGTTTGAGCTGAAAAGTGACTGCGTTTACCTGAAACGAATTCTTGCTTGTAGGAAGGCACAGAGCCTGGCATTTAACTCCGTTTCTGAAGGGAAACACACGGCACAGTTCTCATCCATGAAACACACTCTGCTTTAGAGCAAGAAGGATGCTCTTGCTTTCTAGAGTCTCTAATACAGAGGGAAACGTGAGTGTGCTCAGAACTAAAGAACTGTGTTTCCTACACACACGGACCATATCTAGTTCAACTCTGTTTCTGAAACTGATACAAACCACAGGTCCTCTAACATCCAATGCTTTTCAGTTAAGAGAGAGAAACGTGTGAGCTTCGTGAACAATGTAGCTTCGTTTGAGCTGAAAAGTGACTGTGTTTACCTGAAAAGAAGTCTTGATTGTAGGAAGACACACTTCTGGCATTTAACTCCGTTTCTGAAGGGAAACACACGGCACAGTTCTCTTCCATGAAACACACTCTGCTTTAGCGCAAGAAGCACGCCCTTGCTTTCTAGAGTCTCTAATAGAGAGGGAAACGTGGGTGTGCTCAGAAAAAAAGAACTGTGTTTCCTACACACACAGACCATATCTAATTCAACTCTGTTTCTGAAACTTATACAAACCATAGGTCCTCTAACATCCAATGCTTTTCAGTTAAGAGCGAGAAACCTGTGAGCTTCGTGAACAATGTAGCTTCGTTTGAGCTGAAAAGTGACTGCGTTTACCTGAAACGAATTCTTGCTTGTAGGAAGGCACAGAGCCTGGCATTTAACTCCGTTTCTGAAGGGAAACACACGGCACAGTTCTCATCCATGAAACACACTCTGCTTTAGAGCAAGAAGGATGCTCTTGCTTTCTAGAGTCTCTAATACAGAGGGAAACGTGAGTGTGCTCAGAACTAAAGAACTGTGTTTCCTACACACACGGACCATATCTAGTTCAACTCTGTTTCTGAAACTGATACAAACCACAGGTCCTCTAACATCCACTGCTTTTCAGTTAAGAGCGAGAAACGTGTGAGCTTCGTGAACAATGTAGCTTCGTTTGAGCTGAAAAGTGACTGTGTTTACCTGAAAAGAAGTCTTGATTGTAGGAAGACACACGTCTGCCATTTAACTCCGTTTCTGAAGGGAAACAGACTGCACAGTTTTCTTCCATGAAACACACACTGCTTTAGAGCAAGAAGGATGCTCTTGCTTTCTAGAGTCTCTAATACAGAGGGAAACGTGAGTGTGCTCAGAACAAAAGAACTGTGTTTCCTACACACACGGACCATATCTAGTTCAACTCTGTTTCTGAAACTGATACAAACCACAGGATCTCTAACATCCAATGCTTTTCAGTTAAGAGCGAGAAACATTTGAGCTTCGTGAACAATGTAGCTTCGTTTGAGGTGAAAAGTGACTGCGTTTACCTGAAACGAAGTCTTGCTTGTAGGAAGACACACTTCTGGCATTTAACTCCGTTTCTGAAGGGAAACACACGGCACAGTTCTCTTCCATGAAACACACTCTGCTTTAGAGCAAGAAGCACGCACTTGCTTTCTAGAGTCTCTAATACAGAGGGAAACGTGAGTGTGCTCAGAACAAAAGAACTGTGTTTCCTACACACACGGACCATATCTAGTTCAACTCTGTTTCTGAAACTGATACAAACCACAGGATCTCTAACATCCAATGCTTTTCAGTTAAGAGCGAGAAACATTTGAGCTTCGTGAACAATGTAGCTTCGCTTGAGGTGAAAAGTGACTGCGTTTACCTGAAACGAAGTCTTGCTTGTAGGAAGACACACTTCTGGCATTTAACTCCGTTTCTGAAGGGAAACACATGGCACAGCTCTCTTCCATGAAACACACTCTGCTTTAGAGCAAGAAGGATGCTCTTGCTTTCTAGAGTCTCTAATACAGAGGGAAACGTGAGTGTGCTCAGAACTAAAGAACTGTGTTTCCTACACAAACGGATCATATCTAGTTCAACTCTGTTTCTGAAACTGATACAAACCACAGGTCCTCTAACATCCACTGCTTTTCAGTTAAGAGCGAGAAACGTGTGAGCTTCGTGAACAATGTAGCTTCGTTTGAGCTGAAAAGTGACTTAGTTTACCTGAAAAGAAGTCTTGATTGTAGGAAGACACACGTCTGGCATTTAACTCCGTTTCTGAAGGGAAACAGACTGCACAGTTTTCTTCCATGAAACACACACTGCTTTAGAGCAAGAAGGATGCTCTTGCTTTCTAGAGTCTCTAATAAAGAGGGAAACGTGAGTGTGCTCAGAACAAAAGAACTGTGTTTCCTACACACACGGACCATATCTAGTTCAACTATGTTTCTGAAACTGATACAAACCACAGGACCTCTAACATCCAATGCTTTTCAGTTAAGAGCGAGAAACATTTGAGCTTCGTGAACAATGTAGCTTCGTTTGAGGTGAAAAGTGACTGCGTTTACCTGAAACGAAGTCTTGCTTGTAGGAAGACACACTTCTGGCATTTAACTCCGTTTCTGAAGGGAAACACACGGCACAGTTCTCTTCCATGAAACACACTCTGCTTTAGCGCAAGAAGCACGCCCTTGCTTTCTAGAGTCTCTAATACAGAGGGAAACGTGAGTGTGCTCAGAAAAAAAGTACTGTGTTTCCTACACACACAGACCATATCTAATTCAACTCTGTTTCTGAAACTTATACAAACCATAGGTCCTCTAACATCCAATGCTCTTCAGTTAAGAGCGAGAAACCTGTGAGCTTCGTGAACAATGTAGCTTCGTTTTAGCTGAAAAGTGACTGCGTTTACCTGAAACGAATTCTTGCTTGTAGGAAGGCACAGAGCCTGGCATTTAACTCCGTTTCTGAAGGGAAACACACGGCACAGTTCTCTTCCATGAAACACACTCTGCTTTAGAGCAAGAAGGATGCTCTTGCTTTCTAGAGTCTCTAATACAGAGGGAAACGTGAGTGTGCTCAGAACTAAAGAACTGTGTTTCCTACACACACGGATCATATCTAGTTCAACTCTGTTTCTGAAACTGATACAAACCACAGGTCCTCTAACATCCACTGCTTTTCAGTTAAGAGCGAGAAACGTGTGAGCTTCGTGAACAATGTAGCTTCGTTTGAGCTGAAAAGTGACTTAGTTTACCTGAAAAGAAGTCTTGATTGTAGGAAGACACACGTCTGGCATTTAACTCCGTTTCTGAAGGGAAACAGACTGCACAGTTTTCTTCCATGAAACACACACTGCTTTAGAGCAAGAAGGATGCTCTTGCTTTCTAGAGTCTCTAATACAGAGGGAAATGTGAGTGTGCTCAGAACAAAAGAACTGTGTTTCCTACACACACGGACCATATCTAGTTCAACTATGTTTCTGAAACTGATACAAACCACAGGACCTCTAACATCCAATGCTTTTCAGTTAAGAGCGAGAAACATTTGAGCTTCGTGAACAATGTAGCTTCGTTTGAGGTGAAAAGTGACTGCGTTTACCTGAAACGAAGTCTTGCTTGTAGGAAGACACACTTCTGGCATTTAACTCCGTTTCTGAAGGGAAACACACGGCACAGTTCTCATCCATGAAACACACTCTGCTTTAGAGCAAGAAGGATGCTCTTGCTTTCTAGAGTCTCTAATACAGAGGGAAACGTGAGTGTGCTCAGAACTAAAGAACTGTGTTTCCTACACACACGGACCATATCTAGTTCAACTCTGTTTCTGAAACTGATACAAACCACAGGATCTCTAACATCCAATGCTTTTCAGTTAAGAGCGAGAAACGTGTGAGCTTCGTGAACAATGTAGCTTCGTTTGAGCTGAAAAGTGACTTAGTTTACCTGAAAAGAAGTCTTGATTGTAGGAAGACACACGTCTGCCATTTAACTCCGTTTCTGAAGGGAAACAGACTGCACAGTTTTCTTCCATTAAACACACACTGCTTTAGAGCAAGAAGGATGCTCTTGCTTTCTAGAGTCTCTAATACAGAGGGAAACGTGAGTGTGCTCAGAACAAAAGAACTGTGTTTCCTACACACACGGACCATATCTAGTTCAACTATGTTTCTGAAACTGATACAAACCACAGGACCTCTAACATCCAATGCTTTTCAGTTAAGAGCGAGAAACATTTGAGCTTCGTGAACAATGTAACTTCGTTTGAGGTGAAAAGTGACTGCGTTTACCTGAAACGAAGTCTTGCTTGTAGGAAGACACACTTCTGGCATTTAACTCCGTTTCTGAAGGGAAACACACGGCACAGTTCTCTTCCATGAAACATACTCTGCTTTAGCGCAAGAAGGACGCCCTTGCTTTCTAGAGTCTCTAATACAGAGGGAAACGTGAGTGTGCTCAGAAAAAAAGTACTGTGTTTCCTACACACACAGACCATATCTAATTCAACTCTGTTTCTGAAACTTATACAAACCATAGGTCCTCTAACATCCAATGCTTTTCAGTTAAGAGCGAGAAACGTGTGAGCTTCGTGAACAATGTAGCTTCCTTTGAGCTGAAAAGTGACTGCGTTTACCTGAAACGAAGTCTTGAATGGAGGAAGACACACGTCTGGCATTTAACTCCGTTTCTGAAGGGAAACAAACGGCACAGTTCTCATCCATGAAACACACTCTGCTTTAGAGCAAGAAGGATGCTCTTGCTTTATAGAGTCTCTAATACAGAGGGAAACATTAGTGTGCTCAGAACAAAAGAACTGTGTTTCCTACACACACGGACCAAATCTAGTTCAACTCTGTTTCTGAAACTGATACAAACCACAGGTAAACTAACATCTAATGCTTTTCAGTTAGGAGCGAGAAACGTGTGGGCTTCGTGAACAATGTAGCTTCGTTTGAGGTGAAAAGTGACTGAGTTTACCTGAACCGAAGTCTTGCTTGAAGAAAGACACAGAGTCTTGCATTTAACTCCGATTCTGAAGGGAAACACAAGGCACAGTCCTCTTCCATGAAACACACTCTGCTTTAGAGCAAGAAGCACGCTCTTGCTTTCTAGAGTCTCTAATAGAGAGGGAAACGTGGGTGTGCTCAGAAAAAAAGAACTGTGTTTCCTACACACACAGACCATATCTAATTCAACTCTGTTTCTGAAACTTATACAAACCATAGGTCCTCTAACATCCAATGCTTTTCAGTTAAGAGCGCGAAACCTGTGAGCTTCGTGAACAGTGTAGCTTCGTTTGAGCTTAAAAGTTACTGCGTTTACCTGAAACGAATTCTTGCTTGTAGGAAGGCACAGAGCCTGGCATTTAACTCCGTTTCTGAAGGGAAACACACGGCCCAGTTCTCATCCATGAAACACACTCTGCTTTAGAGCAAGAAGGATGCTCTTGCTTTCTAGAGTCTCTAATACAGAGGGAAACGTGAGTGTGCTCAGAACTAAAGAACTGTGTTTCCTACACACACGGACCATATCTAGTTCAACTCTGTTTCTGAAACTGATACAAACCACAGGTCCTCTAACATCCACTGCTTTTCAGTTAAGAGCGAGAAACGTGTGAGCTTTGTGAACAATGTAGCTTCGTTTGAGGTGAAAAGTGACTGCGTTTACCTGAAACGAAGTCTTGCTTGTAGGAAGACACACTTCTGGCATTTAACTCCGTTTCTGAAGGGAAACACACGGCACAGTTCTCTTCCATGAAACACACTCTGCTTTAGCGCAAGAAGCACGCTCTTGCTTTCTAGAGTCTCTAATACAGAGGGAAACGTGAGTGTGCTCAGAAAAAAAGAACTGTGTTTCCTACACACACAGACCATATCTAGTTCAACTCTTTTTCTGAAACTGACACAAACCACAGGTCCTCTAACATCCAATGCTTTTCATGTAAGAGCGAGAAACGTGTGAGCTTCGTGAACAATGTAGCTTCGTTTGAGCTGAAAAGTGACTGTGTTTACCTGAAAAGAAGTCTTGATTGTAGGAAGACACACGTCTGGCATTTAACTCCGTTTCTGAAGGGAAACACACTGCACAGTTCTCTTCCATGAAACACACACTGCTTTAGAGCAACAAGGATGCTCTTGCTTTCTAGATTCTCTAATACAGAGGGAAACGTGAGTGTGCTCAGAACAAAAGAACTGTGTTTCCTCCACACACAGACCATATCTAGTTCAACTCTGTTTCTGAAACTGATACAAACCACAGGACCTCTAACATCCAATGCTTTTCAGTTAAGAGCGAGAAACATTTGAGCTTCGTGAACAATGTAGCTTCGTTTGAGGTGAAAAGTGACTGCGTTTACCTGAAACGGAGTCTTGCTTGTAGGAAGACACACTTCTGGCATTTAACTCCGTTTCTGAAGGGAAACACCCGGCACAGTTCTCTTCCATGAAACACACTCTGCTTTAGCGCAAGAAGCACGCTCTTGCTTTCTAGAGTCTCTAATACAGAGGGAAACGTGAGTGTGCTCAGAAAAAAAGAACTATGTTTCCTACACACACAGACCATATCTAATTCAACTCTGTTTCTGAAACTTATACAAACCATAGGTCCTCTAACATCCAATGCTTTTCAGTTAAGAGCGAGAAACGTGTGAGCTTCGTGAACAATGTAGCTTCCTTTGAGCTGAAAAGTGACTGCGTTTACCTGAAACGAAGTCTTGATTGGAGGAAGACACACGTCTGGCATTTAACTCCGTTTCTGAAGGGAAACACACGGCAGAGTTCTCATCCATGAAACACACTCTGCTTTAGAGCAAGAAGGATGCTCTTGCTTTCTAGAGTCTCTAATACAGAGGGAAACATTAGTGTGCTCAGAACAAAAGAACTGTGTTTCCTACACACACGGACCATATCTAGTTCAACTCTGTTTCTGAAACTGATACAAACCACAGGTAATCTAACATCTAATGCTTTTCAGTTATGAGCGAGAATCGTGTGGGCTTCGTGAACAATGTAGCTTCGTTTGAGGTGAAAAGTGACTGCGTTTACCTGAAACGAAGTCTTGCTTGTAGGAAGACACACTTCTGGCATTTAACTCCGTTTCTGAAGGGAAACACACGGCACAGTTCTCTTCCATGAAACACACTCTGCTTTAGCGCAAGAAGCACGCTCTTGCTTTCTAGAGTCTCTAATACAGAGGGAAACGTGAGTGTGCTCAGAAAAAAAGAACTGTGTTTCCTACACACACAGACCATATCTAATTCAACTCTGTTTCTGAAACTTATACAAACCATAGGTCCTCTAACATCCAATGCTTTCCATTTAAGAGCGAGAAACGTGTGAGCTTCGTGAACAATGTAGCTTCCTTTGAGCTGAAAAGTGACTGCGTTTACCTGAAACGAAGTCTTGCTTGTAGGAAGACATGCGCCTGGCATTTAACTCCGTTTCTGAAGGGAAACACACGGCACAGTTCTCATCCATGAAACACACTCTGCTTTAGAGCAAGAAGCACGCTCTTGCTTTCTAGAGTCTCTAATACAGAGGGAAACGTGAGTGTGCTCAGAACAAAAGAACTGTGTTTCCTACACACACAGACCATATCTAGTTCAAGTCTGTTTCTGAAACTGATACAAACAACAGGTCCTCTAACATTCAATGCTTTTCAGGTAAGAGCGAGAAACGTGTGAGCTTCGTGAACAATGTAGCTTCGTTTGACCTGAAAAGTGACTGTGTGTACCTGAAAAGAAGTCTTGCTTGTAGGAAGACACACGCCTGGCATTTAACTCCGTTTCTGAAGGGAAACACACGGCACAGTTCTCTTCCATGAAACACACTCTGCTTTAGAGCAAGAAGCACACTCTTGCTTTCTAGAGTCTCAAATACAGAGGGAAACATGAGTGTGCTCAGAAAAAATTACTGTGTTTCCTACACACACAGACCATATCTAATTCAACTCTGTTTCTGAAACTTATACAAACCATAGGTCCTCTAACATCCAATGATTTTCAGTTAAGAGCGAGAAAGGTGTGAGCTTCGTGAACAATGTAGCTTCGTTTGAGCTGAAAAGTGACTGCGTTTACCTGAAACGAAGTCTTGCTTGTAGGAAGACATGCACCTGGCATTTAACTCTGCTTCTGAAGAGAAACACACGGCACAGTTCTCATCCATGAAACACACTCTGCTTTAGAGCAAGAAGGATGCTCTTGCTTTCTAGAGTCTCTAATACAGAGGGAAACGTGAGTGTGCTCAGAACAAAAGAACTGTGTTTCCTACACACACGGACCATATCTAGTTCAACTATGTTTCTGAAACTGATACAAACCACAGGACCTCTAACATCCAATGCTTTTCAGTTAAGAGCGAGAAACATTTGAGCTTCGTGAACAATGTAGCTTCGTTTGAGGTGAAAAGTGACTGCGTTTACCTGAAACAAAGTCTTGCTTGTAGGAACACACACTTCTGGCATTTAACTCCGTTTCTGAAGGGAAACACACGGCACAGTTCTCTTCCATGAAACATACTCTGCTTTAGCGCAAGAAGCACGCCCTTGCTTTCTAGAGTCTCTAATACAGAGGGAAACGTGAGTGTGCTCAGAAAAAAAGTACTGTGTTTCCTACACGCACAGACCATATCTAATTCAACTCTGTTTCTGAAACTTATACAAACCATAGGTCCTCTAACATCCAATGCTTTTCAGTTAAGAGCGAGAAACGTGTGAGCTTCGTGAACAATGTAGCTTCCTTTGAGCTGAAAAGTGACTGCGTTTACCTGAAACGAAGTCTTGAATGGAGGAAGACACACGTCTGGCATTTAACTCCGTTTCTGAAGGGAAACAAACGGCACAGTTCTCATCCATGAAACACACTCTGCTTTAGAGCAAGAAGGATGCTCTTGCTTTATAGAGTCTCTAATACAGAGGGAAACATTAGTGTGCTCAGAACAAAAGAACTGTGTTTCCTACACACACGGACCAAATCTAGTTCAACTCTGTTTCTGAAACTGATACAAACCACAGGTAATCTAACATCTAATGCTTTTCAGTTAGGAGCGATAAACGTGTGGGCTTCGTGAACAATGTAGCTTCGTTTGAGGTGAAAAGTGACTGAGTTTACCTGAAACGAAGTCTTGCGTGAAGAAAGACACAGAGTCTTGCATTTAACTCCGCTTCTGAAGGGAAACACACGGCACAGTCCTCTTCCATGAAACACACTCTGCTTTAGAGCAAGAAGCACGCTCTTGCTTTCTAGAGTCTCTAATAGAGAGGGAAACGTGGGTGTGCTCAGAAAAAAAGAACTGTGTTTCCTACACACACAGACCATATCTAATTCAACTCTGTTTCTGAAACTTATACAAACCATAGGTCCTCTAACATCCAATGCTTTTCAGTTAAGAGCGCGAAACCTGTGAGCTTCGTGAACAGTGTAGCTTCGTTTGAGCTTAAAAGTTACTGCGTTTACCTGAAACGAATTCTTGCTTGTAGGAAGGCACAGAGCCTGGCATTTAACTCCGTTTCTGAAGGGAAACACACGGCACAGTTCTCATCCATGAAACACACTCTGCTTTAGAGCAAGAAGGATGCTCTTGCTTTCTAGAGTCTCTAATACAGAGGGAAACGTGAGTGTGCTCAGAACTAAAGAACTGTGTTTCCTACACACACGGACCATATCTAGTTCAACTCTGTTTCTGAAACTGATACAAACCACAGGTCCTCTAACATCCACTGCTTTTCAGTTAAGAGCGAGAAACGTGTGAGCTTTGTGAACAATGTAGCTTCGTTTGAGGTGAAAAGTGACTGCGTTTACCTGAAACGAAGTCTTGCTTGTAGGAAGACACACTTCTGGCATTTAACTCCATTTCTGAAGGGAAACACACGGCACAGTTCTCTTCCATGAAACACACTCTGCTTTAGCGCAAGAAGCACGCTCTTGCTTTCTAGAGTCTCTAATACAGAGGGAAACGTGAGTGTGCTCAGAAAAAAGAACTGTGTTTCCTACACACACAGACCATATCTAGTTCAACTCTGTTTCTGAAACTGACACAAACCACAGGTCCTCTAACATCCAATGCTTTTCATGTAAGAGAGAGAAAAGTGTGAGCTTCGTGAACAATGTAGCTTCGTTTGAGCTGAAAAGTGACTGTGTTTACCTGAAAAGAAGTCTTGATTGTAGGAAGACACACGTCTGGCATTTAACTCCGTTTCTGAAGGGAAACACACTGCACAGTTCTCTTCCATGAAACACACACTGCTTTAGAGCAACAAGGATGCTCTTGCTTTCTAGAGTCTCTAATACAGAGGGAAACGTGAGTGTGCTCAGAACAAAAGAACTGTGTTTCCTACACACACAGACCATATCTAGTTCAACTCTGTTTCTGAAACTGATACAAACCACAGGACCTCTAACATCCAATGCATTTCAGTTAAGAGCGAGAAACATTTGAGCTTCGTGAACAATGTAGCTTCGTTTGAGGTGAAAAGTGACTGCGTTTACCTGAAACGAAGTCTTGCTTGTAGGAAGACACACTTCTGGCATTTAACTCCGTTTCTGAAGGGAAACACCCGGCACAGTTCTCTTCCATGAAACACACTCTGCTTTAGCGCAAGAAGCACGCTCTTGCTTTCTAGAGTCTCTAATACAGAGGGAAACGTGAGTGTGCTCAGAAAAAAAGAACTTTGTTTCCTACACACACAGACCATATCTAATTCAACTCTGTTTCTGAAACTTATACAAACCATAGGTCCTCTAACACCCAATGCTTTTCAGTTAAGAGCGAGAAACGTGTGAGCTTCGTGAACAATGTAGCTTCCTTTGAGCTGAAAAGTGACTGCGTTTACCTGAAACGAAGTCTTGATTGGAGGAAGACACACGTCTGGCATTTAACTCCGTTTCTGAAGGGAAACACACGGCAGAGTTCTCATCCATGAAACACACTCTGCTTTAGAGCAAGAAGGATGCTCTTGCTTTCTAGAGTCTCTAATACAGAGGGAAACATTAGTGTGCTCAGAACAAAAGAACTGTGTTTCCTACACACACGGACCATATCTAGTTCAACTCTGTTTCTGAAACTGATACAAACCACAGGTAATCTAACATCTAATGCTTTTCAGTTATGAGCGAGAATCGTGTGGGCTTCGTGAACAATGTAGCTTCGTTTGAGGTGAAAAGTGACTGAGTTTACCTGAAACGAAGTCTTGCTTGAAGAAAGACACAGAGTCTGGCATTTAACTCCGCTTCTGAAGGGAAACACACGGCACAGTCCTCTTCCATGAAACGCACTCTGCTTTAGAGCAAGAAGCACACTCTTGCTTTCTAGAGTCTCTAATACAGAGGGAAACGTGAGTGTGCTCAGAACAAAAGAACTGTGTTTCCTACACACACAGACCATATCTAGTTCAAGTCTGTTTCTGAAACTGATACAAACCACAGGTCCTCTAACATCCAATGCTTTTCATGTAAGAGCGAGAAACGTGTGAGCTTCGTGAACAATGTAGCTTCGTTTGAGCTGAAAAGTGACTGTGTTTACCTGAAATGAAGTCTTGCTTGTAGGAACACACACGCCTGGCATTTAACTCCGTTTCTGAAGGGAAACACACGGCACAGTTCTCTTCCATGAAACACAGTCTGCTTTAGTGCAAGAAGCACGCTCTTGCTTTCTAGAGACTCTAATAGAGAGGGAAACGTGGGTGTGCTCAGAAAAAAAGAACTGTGTTTCCTACACACACAGACCTTATCTAATTCAACTCTGTTTCTGAAACTTATACAAACCATAGGTCCTCTAACATCCAATGCTTTTCAGTTAAGAGCGAGAAACCTGTGAGCTTCGTGAACAATGTAGCTTCGTTTGAGCTGAAAAGTGACTGCATTTACCTGAAACGAATTCTTGCTTGTAGGAAGGCACAGAGCCTGGCATTTAACTCCGTTTCTGAAGGGAAACACACGGCACAGTTCTCATCCATGAAACACACTCTGCTTTAGAGCAAGAAGGATGCTCTTGCTTTCTAGAGTCTCTAATACAGAGGGAAACGTGAGTGTGCTCAGAAAAAAAGAACTGTGTTTCCTACACACACGGACCATATCTAGTTCAACTCTGTTTCTGAAACTGATACAAACCACAGGTCCTCTAACATCCACTGCTTTTCAGTTAAGAGCGAGAAACGTGTGAGCTTTGTGAACAATGTAGCTTCGTTTGAGCTGAAAAGTGACTGTGTTTACCTGAAAAGAAGTCTTGATTGTAGGAAGACACACGTCTGGCATTTAACTCCGTTTCTGAAGGGAAACACACTGCACAGTTCTCTTCCATGAAACACACACTGCTTTAGAGCAAGAAGGATGCTCTTGCTTTCTAGAGTCTCTAATACAGAGGGAAACGTGTGTGTGCTCAGAACAAAAGAACTGTGTTTCCTACACACATGGACCATATCTAGTTCAACTCTGTTTCTGAAACTGATACAAACCACAGGACCTCTAACATCCAATGCTTTTCAGTTAAGAGCGAGAAACATTTGAGCTTCGTGAACAATGTAGCTTCGTTTGAGGTGAAAAGTGACTGCGTTTACCTGAAACGAAGTCTTGCTTGTAGGAAGACACACTTCTGGCATTTAACTCCGTTTCTGAAGGGAAACACACGGCACAGTTCTCTTCCATGAAACACACTCTGCTTTAGCGCAAGAAGCACGCTCTTGCTTTCTAGAGTCTCTAATACAGAGGGAAACGTGAGTGTGCTCAGAAAAAAAGAACTGTGTTTCCTACACACACAGACCATATCTAATTCAACTCTGTTTCTGAAACTTATACAAACCATAGGTCCTCTAACATCCAATGCTTTTCATTTAAGAGCGAGAAACGTGTGAGCTTCGTGAACAATGTAGCTTCCTTTGAGCTGAAAAGTGACTGCGTTTACCTGAAACGAAGTCTTGCTTGTAGGAAGACATGCGCCTGGCATTTAACTCCGTTTCTGAAGGGAGACACACGGCACAGTTCTCATCCATGAAACACACTCTGCTTTAGAGCAAGAAGCACGCTCTTGCTTTCTAGAGTCTCTAATACAGAGGGAAACGTGAGTGTGCTCAGAACAAAAGAACTGTGTTTCCTACACACACAGACCATATCTAGTTCAAGTCTGTTTCTGAAACTGATACAAACAACAGGTCCTCTAACATTCAATGCTTTTCAGGTAAGAGCGAGAAACGTGTGAGCTTCGTGAACAATGTAGCTTCGTTTGACCTGAAAAGTGACTGTGTGTACCTGAAACGAAGTCTTGCTTGTAGGAAGACACACGCCTGGCATTTAACTCCGTTTCTGAAGGGAAACACACGGCACAGTTCTCTTCCATGAAACACACTCTGCTTTAGTGCAAGAAGGATGCTCTTGCTTTCTAGAGTCTCTAATACAGAAGGAAACGTGAGTGTGCTCAGAACTAAAGAACTGTGTTTCCTACACACACGGACCATATCTAGTTCAACTCTGTTTCTGAAACTGCTACAAACCACAGTTCCTCTAACATAAACTGCTTTTCAGTTAAGAGCGAGAAACGTGTGAGCTTCGTGAACAATGTAGCTTCGTTGGAGCTGAAAAGTGACTGTGTTTACCTGAAACGAAGTCTTGCTTGTAGGAAGACACACTTCTGACATTTAACTCCGTTTCTGAAGGGAAACACACGGCACAGTTCTCTTCCATGAAACACACTCTGCTTTAGCGCAAGAAGCACGCTCTTGCTTTCTAGAGTCTCTAATACAGAGGGAAACGTGAGTGTGCTCAGAAAAAAAGAACTGTGTTTCCTACACACACAGACTATATCTAATTCAACTCTGTTTCTGAAACTTATACAAACCATAGGTCCTCTAACATCCAATGCTTTTCAGTTAAGAGCGAGAAACGTGTGAGCTTCGTGAACAATGTAGCTTCCTTTGAGCTGAAAAGTGACTGTGTTTACCTGAAAAGAATTCTTGCTTGTAGGAAGACATGCGCCTGGCATTTAACTCCGTTTCTGAAGGGAAACACACGGCCCAGTTCTCATCCATGAAACACACTCTGCTTTAGAGCAAGAAGCATGCTCTTGCTTTCTAGAGTCTCTAATACAGAGGGAAACGTGAGTGTTCTCAGAACAAAAGAACTGTGTTTCCTACACACACAGACCATATCTAGTTCAAGTCTGTTTCTGAAACTGATACAAACAACAGGTCCTCTAACATCCAATGCTTTTCAGTTAAGAGCGAGAAACCTGTGAGCTTCGTGAACAATGTAGCTTCGTTTGAGCTGAAAAGTGACTGTGTTTACCTGAAACGAAGTCTTGCTTGTAGGAAGACATTCACCTGGCATTTAACTCTGCTTCTGAAGGGAAACACACGGCATAGTTCTCATCCATGAAACACACTCTGCTTTAGAGCATAGGCACGCTCTTGCTTTCTAGATTCTCTAATACAGAGGAAAACGTGAGTATGCTCTGAACAAAAAAACTGTGTTTCCTACACACAAAGACCATATCTAGTTCAACTCTGTTTCTAAAACTGATACAAACCACAGGACCTCTAACATCCAATGCTTTTCAGTTAAGAGCGAGAAACGTGTGAGCTTCGTGAACAATGTAGCTTCATTTGAGCTGAAAAGTGACTGCTTTTACCTGAAACGAAGTCTTGCTTGTAGGAAGACATGCGCCTGGCATTTAACTCTGTTTCTGAAGGGAAACACACGGCACAGTTCTCATCCATGAAACACACTCTGCTTTAGAGCATAAGCACGCTCTTGCTTTCTAGCTTCTCTAATACAGAGGAACACGTGAGTGTGCTCAGAACAAAAGAACTGTGTTTCCTACACACACAGACCATATCTAGTTCAACTCTGTTTCTGAAACTGATACAAACCACAGGTCCTCTAACATCCAATGCTTTTCAGTTAAGAGCGAGAAACATGTGAGCTTCGTGAACAATGTAGCTTCGTTTGAGCTGAAAAGTGACTGTGTTTACCTGAAACGAAGTCTTGCTTGTAGGAAGACACATGCCTGGCATTTAACTCCGTTTCTGAAGGGAAACACACGGCACAGTTCTCTTCCATGAAACACACTCTGCTTTAGAGCAAGAAGCACACTCTTGCTTTCTAGAGTCTCAAATACAGAGGGAAACATGAGTGTGCTCAGAAAAAATTACTGTGTTTCCTACACACACAGACCATATCTAATTCAACTCTGTTTCTGAAACTTATACAAACCATAGGTCCTCTAACATCCAATGATTTTCAGTTAAGAGCGAGAAAGGTGTGAGCTTCGTGAACAATGTAGCTTCGTTTGAGCTGAAAAGTGACTGCGTTTACCTGAAACGAAGTCTTGCTTGTAGGAAGACATGCACCTGGCATTTAACTCTGCTTCTGAAGAGAAACACACGGCACAGTTCTCATCCATGAAACACACTCTGCTTTAGAGCATAAGCACGCTCTTGCTTTCTAGATTCTCTAATACAGAGGAAAAGGTGAGTATGCTCAGAACAAAAGAACTGTGTTTCCTACACACAAAGACCATATGTAGTTCAACTCTGTTTCTGAAAGTGATACAAACCACAGGTCCTCTAACATCCAATGCTTTTCAGTTAAGAGCGAGAAACGTGTGAGCTTCGTGAACAATGTAGCTTCGTTTGAGCTGAAAAGTGACTGAGTTTACCTGAAACGAAGTCTTGCTTGTAGGAAGACATGCGCCTGGCATTTAACTCTGTTTCTGAAGGGAAACACACGGCACAGTTCTCATCCATGAAACACACTCTGCTTTAGAGCA
The DNA here is from genome assembly GCA_949786385.1 of Onychomys leucogaster. Lineage (NCBI taxonomy): Eukaryota > Metazoa > Chordata > Mammalia > Rodentia > Cricetidae > Onychomys > Onychomys leucogaster. Next base: position 1,516,697 of record CATKUP010000113.1, read on the forward strand.
TAAGCACGCTCTTGCTTTCTAGCTTCTCTAATACAGAGCAACACGTGAGTGTGCTCAGAACAAAAGAACTGTGTTTCCTACACACACAGACCATATCTAGTTCAACTCTGTTTCTGAAATTGATACAAACCACAGGTCGTCTAACATCCAATGCTTTTCAGTTAAGAGCGAGAAACATGTGAGCTTCGTGAACAATGTAGCTTCGTTTGAGCTGAAAAGTAACTGCGTTTACCTGAAATGAAGTCTTCCTTGAAGAAAGTCACAGAGCCTGGCATTTAACTCCGTTTCTGAAGGGAAACACACGGCCCACTTCTCATCCATGAAACACACTCTGCATTAGAGCAAGAAGCACGCTCTTGCTTTCTAGAGTCTCTACTACAGAGGGAAACGTAAGTGTGCTCAGAACAAAAGAACTGTGTTTCCTACACACATGGACCATATCTAGTTCAACTCTGTTTCTAAAATTGATACAAACCACAGGTCGTCTAACATCCAATGCTTTTCAGTTAAGAGCGAGAAACGTGTGAGCTTCGTGAACAATGTAGCTTCGTTTGAGCTAAAAAGTGACTGTGTTTACCTGAAAAGAAGTCTTGATTGGAGGAAGACACACGTCTGGCATTTAACTCCGTTTCTGAAGGGAAACACACGGCACAGTTCTCATCCATGAAACACACTCTGCTTTAGTGCAAGAAGGATGCTCTTGCTTTATAGAGTCTCTAATACAGAGGGAAACATTAGTGTGCTCAGAACAAAAGAACTGTGTTTCCTACACACACGGACCATATCTAGTTCAACTCTGTTTCTGAAACTGATACAAACCACAGGTAATCTAACATCTAATGCTTTTCAGTTAGGAGCGAGAAACGTGTGGGCTTCGTGATCAATGTAGCTTCGTTTGAGGTGAAAAGTTACTGAGTTTACCTGAAACGAAGTCTTGCTTGAAGAAAGACACAGAGTCTGGCATTTAACTCCGCTTCTGAAGGGAAACACACGGCACAGTCCTCTTCCTTGAAACACACTCTGCTTTAGAGCAAGAAGCACGCTCTTGCTTTCTAGAGTCTCTAATACAGAGGGAAACGTGAGTGTGCTCAGAACAAAAGAACTGTGTTTCCTACACACACAGACCATATCTAGTTCAAGTCTGTTTCTGAAACTGATACAAACCACAAGTCCTCTAACATCCAATGCTTTTCATGTAAGAGCGAGAAACGTGTGAGCTTCGTGAACAATGTAGCTTCGTTTGAGCTGAAAAGTGACTGTGTTTACCTGAAATGAAGTCTTGCTTGTAGGAAGACACACGCCTGGCATTTAACTCCGTTTCTGAAGGGAAACACACGGCACAGTTCTCTTCCCTGAAACACACTCTGCTTTAGAGCAAGAAGCACGCTCTTGCTTTCTAGAGTCTCTAATAGAGAGGGAAACGTTGGTGTGCTCAGAAAAAAAGAACTGTGTTTCCTACACACACAGACCATATCTAATTCAACTCTGTTTCTGAAACTTATACAAACCATAGGTCCTCTAACATCCAATGCTTTTCAGTTAAGAGCGAGAAACGTGTGAGCTTCGTGAACAATGTAGCTTCGTTTGAGCTGAAAAGTGACTGCGTTTACCTGAAACGAATTCTTGCTTGTAGGAAGGCACAGAGCCTGGCATTTAACTCCGTTTCTGAAGGGAAACACACGGCACAGTTCTCTTCCATGAAACACACTCTGCTTTAGAGAAAGAAGGATGCTCTTGCTTTCTAGAGTCTCTAATACAGAGGGAAACGTGAGTGTGCTCCAAAAAAAAGAACTGTGTTTCCTACACACACGGACCATATCTAGTTCAACTCTGTTTCTGAAACTGATACAAACCACAGGTCCTCTAACATCCACTGCTTTTCAGTTAAGAGCGAGAAACGTGTGAGCTTTGTGTACAATGTAGTTTCGTTTGAGCTGAAAAGTGACTGTGTTTACCTGAAAAGAAGTCTTGATTGTAGGAAGACACACGTCTGGCATTTAACTCCGTTGCTGAAGGGAAACACACGGCACAGTTCTCTTCCATGAAACACACACTGCTTTAGAGCAAGAAGGATGCTCTTGCTTTCTAGAGTCTCTAATACAGAGGGAAACGTGAGTGTGCTCAGAACAAAAGAACTGTGTTTCCTACACACACGGACCATATCTAGTTCAACTCTGTTTCTGAAACTGATACAAACCACAGGACCTCTAACACCCAATGCTTTTCAGTTAAGAGCGAGAAACGTGTGAGCTTCATGAACAATGTAGCTTCGTTTGAGCTGAAAAGTGACTGTGTTTACCTGAAACGAAGTCTTGCTTGTAGGAAGACATGCGCCTGGCATTTAACTCTGTTTCTGAAGGGAAACACACGGCACAGTTCTCATCCATGAAACACACTCTGCTTTAGAGCATAAGCACGCTCTTGCTTTCTAGATTCTCTAATACAGAGGAACACGTGAGTGTGCTCAGAACAAAAGAACTGTGTTTCCTACACACACAGACCATATCCAGTTCAACTCTGTTTCTGAAACTGATACAAACCACAGGTCCTCTAACATCCAATGCTTTTCAGTTAAGAGCGAGAAACATGTGAGCTTCGTGAACAATGTAGCTTCGTTTGAGCTGAAATGTGACTGCGTTTACCTGAAATGAAGTCTTCCTTGAAGAAAGTCACAGATCCTTGCATTTAACTCCGTTTCTGAAGGAAAACACACGGCCCAGTTCTCATCCATGAAACACACTCTGCATTAGAGCAAGAAGCACGCTCTTGCTTTCTAGAGTCTCTACTACAGAGGGAAACGTAAGTGTGCTCAGAACAAAAGAACTGTGTTTCCTACACACATGGACCATATCTAGTTCAACTCTGTTTCTGAAACTGATACAAACCACAGGTCCTCTAACATCCAATGCTTTTCAGTTAAGAGCGAGAAACGTGTGAGCTTTGTGTACAATGTAGCTTCGTTTGAGCTGAAAAGTGACTGTGTTTACCTGAAAAGAAGTCTTGATTGTAGGAAGACACACGTCTGGCATTTAACTCCGTTTCTGAAGGGAAACACACGGCACAGTTCTCTTCCATGAAACACACACTGCTTTAGAGCAAGAAGGATGCTCTTGCTTTCTAGAGTCTCTAATACAGAGGGAAACGTGAGTGCGCTCAGAACAAAAGAACTGTGTTTCCTACACACACGGACCATATCTAGTTCAACTCTGTTTCTGAAACTGATACAAACCACAGGACCTCTAACACCCAATGCTTTTCAGTTAAGAGCGAGAAACATTTGAGCTTCGTGAACAATGTAGCTTCGTTTGAGGTGAAAAGTGACTGCGATTACCTGAAACGAAGTCTTGCTTGTAGGAAGACACACTTCTGGCATTTAACTCCGTTTCTGAATGGAAACACACGGCACACTCCTGTTCCATGAAACACACTCTGCTTTAGAGCAAGAAGCACGCTCTTGCTTTCTAGAGTCTCTAATACAGAGGGAAACGTGAGTGTGCTCAGAACAAAAGAACTGTGTTTCCTACACACACAGACCATATCTAGTTCAAGTCTGTTTCTGAAACTGATACAAACCACAAGTCCTCTAAGATCCAATGCTTTTCATGTAAGAGCGAGAAACGTGTGAGCTTCGTGAACAATGTAGCTTCGTTTGAGCTGAAAAGTGACTGTGTTTACCTGAAATGAAGTCTTGCTTGTAGGAATACACACGCCTGGCATTTAACTCCGTTTCTGAAGGGAAACACACGGCACAGTTCTCTTCCCTGAAACACACTCTGCTTTAGAGCAAGAAGCACGTTCTTGCTTTCTAGAGTCTCTAATAGAGAGGGAAACGTTGGTGTGCTCAGAAAAAAAGAACTGTGTTTCCTACACACACAGACCATATCTAATTCAACTCTGTTTCTGAAACTTATACAAACCATAGGTCCTCTAACATCCAATGCTTTTCAGTTAAGAGCGAAAACGTGTGAGCTCGTGAACAATGTAGCTTCGTTTGAGCTGAAAAGTGACTGCGTTTACCTGAAACGAATTCTTGCTTGTAGGAAGGCACAGAGCCTGGCATTTAACTCCGTTTCTGAAGGGAAACACACGGCACAGTTCTCTTCCATGAAACACACTCTGCTTTAGAGAAAGAAGGATGCTCTTGCTTTCTAGAGTCTCTAATACAGAGGGAAACGTGAGTGTGCTCAGAAAAAAAGAACTGTGTTTCCTACACACACGGACCATATCTAGTTCAACTCTGTTTCTGAAACTGATACAAACCACAGGTCCTCTAACATCCACTGCTTTTCAGTTAAGAGCGAGAAACGTGTGAGCTTTGTGTACAATGTAGCTTCGTTTGAGCTGAAAAGTGACTGTGTTTACCTGAAAAGAAGTCTTGATTGTAGGAAGACACACGTCTGGCATTTAACTCCGTTTCTGAAGGGAAACACACGGCACAGTTCTCTTCCATGAAACACACACTGCTTTAGAGCAAGAAGGATGCTCTTGCTTTCTAGAGTCTCTAATACAGAGGGAAACGTGAGTGTGCTCAGAACAAAAGAACTGTGTTTCCTACACACACGGACCATATCTAGTTCAACTCTGTTTCTGAAACTGATACAAACCACAGGACCTCTAACACCCAATGCTTTTCAGTTAAGAGCGAGAAACATTTGAGCTTCGTGAACAATGTAGCATCGTTTGAGGTGAAAAATGACTGCGTTTACCTGAAACGAAGTCTTGCTTGTAGGAAGACATGCACCTGGCATTTAACTCTGCTTCTGAAGGGAAACACACGGCACAGTTCTCATCCATGAAACACACTCTGCTTTAGAGCATAAGCACGTGCTTGCTTTCTAGATTCTCTAATACAGAGGAAAACGTGAGTATGCTCAGAACAAAAGAACTGTGTTTCCTACACACAAAGACCATATCTAGTTCAACTCTGTTTCTGAAACTGATACAAACCACAGGTCCTCTAACATCCAATGCTTTTCAGTTAAGAGCGAGAAACGTGTGAGCTTCGTGAACAATATAGCTTCGTTTGAGCTGAAAAGTGACTGCGTTTACCTGAAACGAAGTCTTGCTTGTAGGAAGACATGCGCCTGGCATTTAACTCTGTTTCTGAAGGGAAACACACGGCACAGTTCTCAGCCATGAAACACACTCTCCTGTAGAGCATAAGCACGCTCTTGCTTTCTAGATTCTCTAATAGAGAGGAACACGTGAGTGTGCTCAGAACAAAAGAGCTGTGTTTCCTACACACACAGACCATATCTAGTTCAACTCTGTTTCTGAAACTGATACAAACCACAGGTCCTCTAACATCCAATGCTTTTCAGTTAAGAGCGAGAAACATGTGGGCTTCGTGAACAATGTAGCTTCGTTTGAGCTGAAAAGTGACTGCGTTTACCTGAAATAAAGTCTTCCTTGAAGAAAGTCACAGAGCCTGACATTTAACTCCGTTTCTGAAGGGAAACACACGGCCCAGTTCTCATCCATGAAACACACTCTGCATTAGAGCAAGAAGCACGCTCTTGCTTTCTAGAGTCTCTACTACAGAGGGAAACGTAAGTGTGCTCAGAACAAAAGAACTGTGTTTCCTACACACATGGACCATATCTAGTTCAACTCTGTTTCTAAAATTGATACAAACCACAGGTCGTCTAACATCCAATGCTTTTCAGTTAAGAGCGAGAAACGTGTGAGCTTCGTGAACAATGTAGCTTCGTTTCAGCCGAAAAGTGACTGTGTTTACCTGAAAAGAAGTCTTGATTGGAGGAAGACACACGTCTGGCATTTAACTCCGTTTCCGAAGGGAAACACACGGCACAGTTCTCATCCATGAAACACACTCTGCTTTAGAGCAAGAAGGATGCTCTTGCTTTATAGAGTCTATAATACAGAGGGAAACATTAGTGTGCTCAGAACAAAAGAACTGTGTTTCCTACACACACGGACCATATCTAGTTCAACTCTGTTTCTGAAACTGATACAAACCACAGGTAATCTAACATCTAATGCTTTTCAGTTAGGAGTGAGAAACGTGTGGGCTTCGTGAACAATGTAGCTTCGTTTGAGGTGAAAAGTGACTGAGTTTACCTGAAACGAAGTCTTGCTTGAAGAAAGACACAGAGTCTGGCATTTAACTCCGTTTCTGAAGGGAAACACACGGCACAGTCCTCTTCCATGAAACACACTCTGCTTTAGAGCAAGAAGCACGCTCTTGCTTTCTAGAGTCTCTAATACAGAGGGAAACGTGAGTGTGCTCATAACAAAAGAACTGTGTTTCCTACACACACAGACCATATCTAGTTCATGTCTGTTTCTGAAACTGATACAAACCACAAGTCCTCTAACATCCAATGCTTTTCATGTAAGAGCGAGAAACCTGTGAGCTTCGTGAACAATGTAGCTTCATTTGAGCTGAAAAGTGACTGTGTTTACCTGAAATGAAGTCTTGCTTGTAGGAAGACACACGCCTGGCATTTAACTCCGTTTCTGAAGGGAAACACACGGCACAGTTCTCATCCATGAAACACACTCTGCTTTAGAGCAAGAAGCACGCTCTTGCTTTCTAGAGTCTCTAATACAGAGGGAAACGTGAGTGTGCTCAGAACTAAAGAACTGTGTTTCCTACACACACGGACCATATCTAGTTCAACTCTGTTTCTGAAACTGATACAAACCACAGGTCCTCTAACATCCACTGCTTTTCAGTTAAGAGCGAGAAACGTGTGAGCTTCGTGAACTATGTAGCTTCGTTTGAGCTGAAAAGTGACTGTGTTTACCTGAAAAGAAGTCTTGATTGTAGGAAGACACACGTCTGGCATTTAACTCCGTTTCTGAAGGGAAACACACTGCACAGTTCTCTTCCATGAAACACACACTGCTTTAGAGCAAGAAGGATGCTCTTGCTTTCTAGAGTCTCTAATAGAGAGGGAAACGTGAGTGTGCTCAGAACAAAAGAACTGTGTTTCTTACACACACGGACCATATCTAGTTCAACTCTGATTCTGAAACTGATACAAACCACAGCATCTCTAACATCCAATGCTTTTCAGTTAAGAGCGAGAAACATTTGAGCTTCGTGAACAATGTAGCTTCGTTTGAGGTGAAAAGTGACTGCGTTTACCTGAAACGAAGTCTTGCTTGTAGGAAGACACACTTCTGACATTTAACTCCGTTTCTGAATGGAAACACACGGCACAGTCCTCTTCCATGAAACACACTCTGCTTTAGAGCAAGAAGCATGCTCTTGCTTTCTAGAGTCTCTAATACAGAGGGAAATGTGAGTGTACTCAGAACAAAAGAACTGTGTTTCCTACACACACGGACCATATCTAGTTCAACTCTGTTTCTGAAACTGATACAAACCACAGGTCCTCTAACATCCACTGCTTTTCAGTTAAGAGCGAGAAACGTGTGAGCTTTGTGTACAATGTAGCTTCGTTTGAGCTGAAAAGTGACTGTGTTTACCTGAAAAGAAGTCTTGATTGTAGGAAGACACACGTCTGGCATTTAACTCCGTTTCTGAAGGGAAACACACGGCACAGTTCTCTTCCATGAAACACACACTGCTTTAGAGCAAGAAGGATGCTCTTGCTTTCTAGAGTCTCTAATACAGAGGGAAACGTGAGTGTGCTCAGAACAAAAGAACTGTGTTTCCTACACACACGGACCATATCTAGTTCAACTCTGTTTCTGAAACTGATACAAACCACAGGACCTCTAACACCCAATGCTTTTCAGTTAAGAGCGAGAAACATTTGAGCTTCGTGAACAATGTAGCATCGTTTGAGGTGAAAAATGACTGCGTTTACCTGAAACGAAGTCTTGCTTGTAGGAAGACATGCACCTGGCATTTAACTCTGCTTCTGAAGGGAAACACACGGCACAGTTCTCATCCATGAAACACACTCTGCTTTAGAGCATAAGCACGCGCTTGCTTTCTAGATTCTCTAATACAGAGGAAAACGTGAGTATGCTCAGAACAAAAGAACTGTGTTTCCTACACACAAAGACCATATCTAGTTCAACTCTGTTTCTGAAACTGATACAAACCACAGGTCCTCTAACATCCAATGCTTTTCAGTTAAGAGCGAGAAACGTGTGAGCTTCGTGAACAATATAGCTTCGTTTGAGCTGAAAAGTGACTGCGTTTACCTGAAACGAAGTCTTGCTTGTAGGAAGACATGCGCCTGGCATTTAACTCTGTTTCTGAAGGGAAACACACGGCACAGTTCTCAGCCATGAAACACACTCTCCTGTAGAGCATAAGCACGCTCTTGCTTTCTAGATTCTCTAATAGAGAGGAACACGTGAGTGTGCTCAGAACAAAAGAGCTGTGTTTCCTACACACACAGACCATATCTAGTTCAACTCTGTTTCTGAAACTGATACAAACCACAGGTCCTCTAACATCCAATGCTTTTCAGTTAAGAGCGAGAAACATGTGGGCTTCGTGAACAATGTAGCTTCGTTTGAGCTGAAAAGTGACTGCGTTTACCTGAAATAAAGTCTTCCTTGAAGAAAGTCACAGAGCCTGACATTTAACTCCGTTTCTGAAGGGAAACACACGGCCCAGTTCTCATCCATGAAACACACTCTGCATTAGAGCAAGAAGCACGCTCTTGCTTTCTAGAGTCTCTACTACAGAGGGAAACGTAAGTGTGCTCAGAACAAAAGAACTGTGTTTCCTACACACATGGACCATATCTAGTTCAACTCTGTTTCTAAAATTGATACAAACCACAGGTCGTCTAACATCCAATGCTTTTCAGTTAAGAGCGAGAAACGTGTGAGCTTCGTGAACAATGTAGCTTCGTTTCAGCCGAAAAGTGACTGTGTTTACCTGAAAAGAAGTCTTGATTGGAGGAAGACACACGTCTGGCATTTAACTCGTTTTCCGAAGGGAAACACACGGCACAGTTCTCATCCATGAAACACACTCTGCTTTAGAGCAAGAAGGATGCTCTTGCTTTATAGAGTCTATAATACAGAGGGAAACATTAGTGTGCTCAGAACAAAAGAACTGTGTTTCCTACACACACGGACCATATCTAGTTCAACTCTGTTTCTGAAACTGATACAAACCACAGGTAATCTAACATCTAATGCTTTTCAGTTAGGAGTGAGAAACGTGTGGGCTTCGTGAACAATGTAGCTTCGTTTGAGGTGAAAAGTGACTGAGTTTACCTGAAACGAAGTCTTGCTTGAAGAAAGACACAGAGTCTGGCATTTAACTCCGTTTCTGAAGGGAAACACACGGCACAGTCCTCTTCCATGAAACACACTCTGCTTTAGAGCAAGAAGCACGCTCTTGCTTTCTAGAGTCTCTAATACAGAGGGAAACGTGTGTGTGCTCATAACAAAAGAACTGTGTTTCCTACACACACAGACCATATCTAGTTCATGTCTGTTTCTGAAACTGATACAAACCACAAGTCCTCTAACATCCAATGCTTTTCATGTAAGAGCGAGAAACCTGTGAGCTTCGTGAACAATGTAGCTTCATTTGAGCTGAAAAGTGACTGTGTTTACCTGAAAAGAAGTCTTGATTGTAGGAAGACACACGTCTGGCATTTAACTCCGTTTCTGAAGGGAAACACACGGCCCAGTTCTCATCCATGAAACACACTCTGCTTTAGAGCAAGAAGGATGCTCTTGCTTTATAGAGTCTCTAATACAGAGGGAAACGTGAGTGTGCTCAGAACAAAAGAACTGTGTTTCCTACACACACAGACCATATCTAGTTCAAGTCTGTTTCTGAAACTGATACAAACCACAGGTAGTCTAACATCCAATGCTTTTCAGGTAAGAACGAGAAACGTGTGAGCTTCGTGAACAATGTAGCTTCGTTTGAGCTGAAAAGTGACTGTGTTTACCTGAAACGAAGTCTTGCTTGTAGGAAGACACACGCCTGGCATTTAACTCCGTTTCTGAAGGGAAACACACGGCACAGTTCTCTTCCATGAAACACACTCTGCTTTAGAGCAAGAAGCACGCTCTTGCTTTCTAGTGTCTCTAATACAGAGGGAAACGTGAGTGTGCTCAGAAAAAATGAACTGTGTATCCTACACACACAGGCCATATCTAATTCAACTCTGTGTCTGAAACTTATACAAACCATAGGTCCTCTAACACCCAATGCTTTTCAGTTAAGAGCGAGAAACGTGTGAGCTTCGTGAACAATGTAGCTTCGTTGGAGCTGAAAAGTGACTGCGTTTACCTGAAACGAAGTCTTGCTTGTAGGAAGGCACAGAACCTGGCATTTAACTCCGTTTCTGAAGGGAAAAACACACGACAGTTCTCATCCATGAAACACACTCTGCTTTAGAGCAAGAAGCACGCTCTTGCTTTCTAGAGTCTCTAATAGAGAGGGAAACGTGAGTGTGCTCAGAAAAAAAGAACTGTGTTTCCTACACACACAGACCATATCTAGTTCAAGTCTGTTTCTGAAACTGATACAAACAACAGGTCCTCTAACATCCAATGCTTTTCAGGTAAGAGCGAGAAACGTGTGAGCTTCGTGAACAATGTAGCTTCGTTTGAGCTGAAAAGTGACTGTGTTTACCTGAAACGAAGTCTTGCTTGTAGGAAGACACACGCCAGGCATTTAACTCCGTTTCTGAAGGGAAACACACGGCACAGTTCTCTTCCATGAAACACACTCTGCTTTAGAGCAAGAAGCACGCTCTTGCTTTTTAGAGTCTCTAATACAGAGGGAAACATGAGTGTGCTCAGAAAAAAAGAACTGTGTTTCCTACACACACAGACCATATCTAATTCAACTCTGTTTCTGAAACTTATACAAACCATAGGTCCTCTAACATCCAATGATTTTCAGTTAAGAGCGAGAAACGTGTGAGCTTCGTGAACAATGTAGCTTCATTTGAGGTGAAAAGTGACTGCATTTACCTGAAACGAAATCTTGCTTGTAGGAAGACATGCGCCTGGCATTTAACTCTGCTTCTGAAGGGAAACACACGGCACAGTTCTCATCCATGAAACACACTCTGCTTTAGAGCATAAGCACGCTCTTTCTTTCTAGATTCTCTAATACAGAGGAAAACTTGAGTGTGCTCAGAACAAAAGAACTGTGTTTCCTACACACACAGACCATATGTAGTTCAACTCTGTTTCTGAAACTGATACAAAGCACAGGTCCTCTAACATCCAATGCTTTTCAGTTAAGAGCGAGAAACCTGTGAGCTTCGTGAACAATGTAGCTTCGTTTGAGCTGAAAAGTGACTGCGTTTACCTGAAACGAAGTCTTCCTTGAAGAAAGAACCAGAGCCTGGCATTTAACTCCGTTTCTGAAGGGAAACACACTGCACAGTTCTCTTCCATGAAACACACACTGCTTTAGAGCAAGAAGGATGCTCTTGCTTTCTAGAGTCTCTAATACAGAGGGAAACGTGAGTGTGCTCAGAACAAAAGAACTGTGTTTCTTACACACACGGACCATATCTAGTTCAACTCTGATTCTGAAACTGATACAAACCACAGGACCTCTAACATCCAATGCTTTTCAGTTAAGAGCGAGAAACGTGTGAGCTTCATGAACAATGTAGCTTCGTTTGAGGTGAAAAGTGACAGTGTTTACCTGAAACGAAGTCTTGCTTGTAGGAAGACACACGCCTGGCATTTAACTCTGCTTCTGAAGGGAAACACACGGCACAGTTCTCATCCATGAAACACACTCTGCTTTAGAGCATAAGCACGCTCTTGCTTTCTAGATTCTCTAATACAGAGGAAATCGTGAGTATGCTCAGAACAAAAGAACTGTGTTTCCTACACACAAAGACCATATCTAGTTCAACTCTGTTTCTGAAACTGATACAAACCACAGGTCGTCTAACATCCAATGCTTTTCAGTTAAGAGGGAGAAACGTGTGAGCTTCGTGAACAATGTAGCTTCGTTTGAGCTGAAAAGTGACTGTGTTTACCTGAAAAGAAGTCTTGATTGTAGGAAGACACACGTCTGGCATTTAACTCCGTTTCTGAAGGGAAACACACGGCACAGTTCTCATCCACGAAACACACTCTGCTTTAGAGCAAGAAGGATGCTCTTGCTTTTTAGAGTCTCTAATACAGAGCGAAACATGAGTGTGCTCAGAACAAAAGAACTGTGTTTCCTACACACATGGACCATATCTAGTTCAACACTGTTTCTAAAAATGATACAAACCTCAGGTCGTCTAACATCCAATGCTTTTCAGTTAAGAGCGAGAAACGTGTGAGCTTCGTGAACAATGTAGCTTCGTTTGAGCTGAAATGTGACTGTGTTTACCTGAAAAGAAGTCTTGATTGTAGGAAGACACACGTCTGGCATTTAACTCCGTTTCTGAAGGAAAACACACGGCAGAGTTCTCATCCATGAAACACACTCTGCTTTAGAGCAAGAAGCACGCTCTTGCTTTCTAGAGTCTCTAATACAGAGGGAAACGTGAGTGTGCTCAGAACAAAAGAACTGTGTTTCGTACACACACAGACCATATCTAGTTCAAGTCTGTTTCTGAAACTGATACAAACCACAGGTCCTCTAACATCCAATGCTTTTCAGGTAAGAGCGAGAAACGTGTGAGCTTCGTGAACAATGTAGCTTCGTTTGAGCAGAAAAGTGACTGTGTTTACATGAAACGAAGTCTTGCTTGTAGGAAGACACACGCCTGGCATTTAACTCCGTTTCTGAAGGGAAACACAAGGCACAGTTCTCTTCCATGAAACACACTCTGCTTTAGAGCAAGAAGCACGCTCTTGCTTTCTAGAGTCTCTAATACAGAGGGAAATGTGAGTGTGCTCAGAAAAAAAGAACTGTGTTTCCTACACACACGGACCATATCTAGTTCAACTCTGTTTCTGAAACTGATATAAACCACAGGTCCTCTAACATCCAATGCTTTTCAGTTAAGAGGGAGAAACATGTGAGCTTTGTGAACAATGTAGCTTCGTTTGAGCTGAAAAGTGACTCTGTTTACCTGAAACGAAGTCTTGCTTGTAGGAAGACACACGCCTGGCATTTAACTCCGTTTCTGAAGGGAAACACACGGCACAGTTCTCATCCATGAAAAACACTCTGCTTTAGAGCAAGTAGCACGCTCTTATTTTCTAGAGTCTCCAATAGAGACAGAAACTTGAAAGTGTTCACAGAATAAAAGAACGTTGTTTCCTACACATACGGACCATGGCTAGTTCAACACTGCTTCTGAAACTGATACAAACCACAGGTCATCTAACATCCAATGCTTTTCATTTAAGAGTGAGAAACTTGTGAGCTTCGTAAACAATTTAAATTCATTTGAGCTGAAAAGTGACTCTGTTTACCTGAAATAATGTCTTACATGTACGAAGACACAGAGCCTGGAATTTAACTCCATTTCTGAAGGGAAACACACACCACAGTTGTCATCCATGAAACACACTATGCTTTAGAGCAAGAAGCACACTCTTGCTTTCTAACAGTCTCTAATACAGCAGGAAACGTGACTGTGGTCAGAACAAAATAACGGTGTTTCCTACACATACGGACCATTGCTAGTTCTACTCTGCTTCTGAAACTGATACAAACCGCAGTTCCTCTAATATCCAATGCTTTTAAGTTAGAGCAAGAAACGTGTGAGCTATGTAAATGATGTAGCTTTGTTTGAGCTGAAACGTGAGTGAGTTTACCTTAAACAAAATCTTGCTTGTAGGAAGACACAGAGCCTGGGATTTAACTCCATTTCTGAAGGGAAGCACACAGCACAGTTTTCCTCCTTGAAACACACTCTGCGCATAGGAAGAAGCATGCTCTTTCTTTCTAAGAGTCTCTAATACAGCAGGAAACGTGACTGTGGTCAGAACAAAATAACGGTGTTTCCTACACATACGGACCATTGCTAGTTCAACTCTGCTTCTGAAACTGATACAAACCACAGGTCCTCTAATATCCAAGGCTTTACACGTAAGAGCCAGAAACGTGTGAGCTACGTGAAAGATGTAGCTTTGTTTGAGCTGAAAGTTGACTGAGTTTACCTGAAACGAAGTCTTGCTTATAGGAAGATGAAGAGCCTGGATTTAACTCCATTTCTCAAGGGAAACACACAGCACAGTTCTCATCGATGAAACACAGTCTGCTTTAGAGCAAGAAGGACGCTCTTGCTTTCTAGAGTCTCTCATACAGCAAGAAATGTGAGTGTGATCAGAAGAAAAGAACGGTGTTTCCTACACATACAGACCATATCTAGTCCAACTCTGCTTCTGAAACTGATACAAACCGCAGTTCCTCTAATATCCAATGCTTTTAAGTTAGAGCAAGAAACGTGTGAGCTATGTAAACGATGTAGCTTTGTTTGAGGTGAAACGTGAGTGAGTTTACCTGAAATAAAATCTTGTTTGTAGGAAGACACAGAGCCTGGGATTTAACTCCATTTCTGAAGGGAAGCACACAGCACAGTTGTCCTCCTTGAAACACACTCTGCGGATAGGAAGAAGCATGCTCTTTCTTTCTAAAGTCTCTAATAGAGCAGGAAACTTGAGTTTGCTCAGAACAAAAGAACGATATTTCCTACACATACGGACCATTGCTAGTTCAACTCTGCTTCTGAAACTGATACAAACCACAGGTCCTCTAACATCCACTGCTTTTCAGTTAAGAGCGAGAAACTTGTGAGCTTCGTAAACAATTTAAATTCATTTGAGCTGAAAAGTGACTCTGTTTATCTGAAATGATGTCTCGCTTGTAGGAAGACACAGAGCCTGGGATTTAACTCCATTTCTGAAGGGAAACACACAGCACAGATGTCTTCCATGAAACACACTTTGCTTTAGAGCAAGAAGCACGCTCTTGTCTTCTAGAGTCTCTAAAAATCAGGGAACATGAGTGTGCTCAGAACAAAAGAACGGTGTTTCCTACACATACGGACCATTGCTTGTTCAACTCTGCTTCTGAAACTGATACAAACAACAGGTCCTCTAATACCCAAGGCTTTACATTTAAGAGCCAGAAACGTGTGAGCTACGTGAACGATGTAGCTTTGTTTGAGCTGAAAGGTAACTGAGTTTACCTGAAACGAAGTCTTGCTTGTAAGAAGACACACAGCCTGGGATTTAACTCCATTTCTGAAGGGAAACACACAGCACAGTTGTGCTCCATGAAACACACTCTGCTTTAGAGCAAGAAGCACGCTCTTGTCTTCCAGAGTCTCTAATAAATCAGGAAATGTGAGTGTGCTCAGAACAAAAGAACGGTGTTTCCTACACAAACGGACCATATCTAGTTCAACTCTGCTTCTGAAACTGATAAAAAGCACAGGTCCTTCAACATCCTTTTCAGTTAAGAGCCAGAAACGTGTGAGCTACGTGAACGATGTAGCTTTGTTTGAGCTGAAAAGTTACTGAGTTTATATTAAAAGAAGTCTTGCTTGTAGGAAGATACAGAGCCTGGGATATAACCTCATTTCTGAAGGGAAACAACAGCACAGTTCTCATCAATTAAACACAGTCTGCTGTAGACCAAGAAGGACGCTCTTGCTTTCTAGCATCTCTAATACACCAGGAAACGTGAGTGTGCTCAGAACAAAAGAACTGTGTTTCCTACACATACAGACCATATCTAGTCCAACTCTGCTTCTGAAACTGAACAAACCAGAGTTCCTATAATATCCAATGCTTTTCAGTTAGAGCAAGAAACGTGTGAGCTACATAAACGATGTAGCATTGTTTGAGCTGAAACTTAGGTGAGTTTACCTGAAACGAAGTCTTGCTTGTAGGAAGACACAGAGCCTGGGATTTAACTATATTTCTGAAGGGAAACACACAGCAAAGTTGTACTCCGTGAAACACACTCTCCTTTAGAGAAAGAAGCACGCTCTTGCCTTCTAGATTCTCTACTAAAGCAGGAAACGTGAGTGTGCTCAGAACAAAAGAACCGTGTTTCCTACACATACGGACCATATCTAGTTCCACTCTGCTTCTGAAACTGATACAAACCACAGGTCCTTTAACATCCAATGCTTTTCAGTTAAGAGCCAGAAACGTGTGAGCTACGTGAACGATGTAGATATGTTTGAGCTGATAAGTTACTGTGTTTACATATAAAGAAGTCATGCTTGTAGGAAGACACAGAGCCTGTGATTTAACTCCATTTCTGAAGGGAAGCACACAGCACAGTTCTCATAAATGAAACACACTCTGCGGATAGGAAGATGCACGCTCTTTCTTTCTAAAGTCTCTAATAGAGCAGGAAAATTGTGTGTGCTCAGAACAAAAGAAAGATATTTCCTACACATACGGACCATTGCTAGTTCAACTATGCTTCTGAAACTGATACAAACCACAGGTCATCTAACATCCAATGCTTTTCAGTTAAGAGCGAGAAACGTGTGAGCTTTGTGAATGATTTATATTGGTTTGAGCTAAAATTGACTGCGTTTATGGGAAATGATGTCTTTTTGTAGGAAGACACAGAGCCTGGGATTTAAATCCATTTCTGAAGGGAAACACACAGCACAGTTGTCATCCATGAAACACACTCTGCTTTAGAGCAAGAAGCACGCTCTTGCTTTCTAAGGGTCTCTAATACAGCAGGAAACGTGACTGTGGTCAGAACAAAATAACAGTGTTTCCTACACATACGGACCATATCTAGGTCAACTGTTCTTCTGAAACTGATACCATCCAAAGTTCCTCTAACATGCAATGCTTTCCAGTTACGAACAAGAAACGTGTGAGCTTCGGGAACGGTGTAGCTTACTTTTAGCTGAAAAGTGACTGAGTATACCTGAAAAGATGTCTCGCTTGTATGAAGACACAGAGCCTGGTATTTAACTCCATGTCTGAAGGGAAACACACAGCACAGTTCTCATCCTTGAAACACATTCTGCTTTAGAGCAAGAAGCACGCTCTTGCTTTCTAGAGTCTCCAATAGAGCCAGAAACTTGAAAGTGTGCTCCGAACAAAAGAACATTGTTTCCTACACATACGGACCATTGCTAGTTCAACTCTGCTTCTGAAACTGATACAAACAACAGGTCCTCTAATACCCAAGGCTTTACATTTAAGAGCCAGAAACGTGTGAGCTACGTGAACGATGTAGCTTTGTTTGAGCTGAAAGGTAACTGAGTTTACCTGAAACGAAGTCTTGCTTGTAAGAAGACACAGAGCCTGGGATTTAACTCCATTTCTGAAGGGAAACACACAGCACAGTTGTGCTCCATGAAACACACTCTGCTTTAGAGCAAGAAGCACGCTCTTGTCTTCCAGAGTCTCTAATAAATCAGGAAATGTGAGTGTGCTCAGAACAAAAGAACGGTGTTTCCTACACATACAGACCATATCTAGTCCAACTCTGCTTCTGAAACTGAACAAACCAGAGTTCCTCTAATATCCAATGCTTTTCAGTTAGAGCAAGAAACGTGTGAGCTACATAAACGATGTAGCATTGTTTGAGCTGAAACTTAGGTGAGTTTACCTGAAACGAAGTCTTGCTTGTAGGAAGACACAGAGCCTGGGATTTAACTACATTTCTGAAGGGAAACACACAGCACAGTTGTCCTCCGTGAAACACAGTCTGCTGTAGAGCAAGAAGCACGCTCTTGCCTTCCAGAATCTCTAATAAATCAGGAAATATGAGTGTGCTCAGAACAAAAGAACGGTGTTTCCTACACAAAAGGACCATATCTAGTTCAACTCTGCTTCAGAAACTGATAAAATCCACAGGTCCTTTAACATCCTTTTCAGTTAAGAGCCAGAAACGTGTGAGCTACATAAATGATGTAGCTTTGTGTGAGCTGAAAAGTTACTGAGTTTACATGAAAAGAAGTCTTGCTTGTAGGAAGATACAGAGCCTGGGATTTAACTCCATTTCTGAAGGTAAACACACAGCAGAGTTCTCATCGATTAAACACAGTCTGCTTTAAAGCAAGAAGGACACTCTTGCTTTCTAGAGTCTCTAATACAGCAGGAAACGTGAGTGTTCTCAGAACAAAAGAACGGTGTTTCCTACACATACGGACCATATCTAGTTCCACTCTGCTTCTGAAACTGATACAAACCACAGGTCCTTTAACATCCAATGCTTTTCAGTTAAGAGCCAGAAACGTGTGAGCTACGTGAACGATGTAGATATGTTTGAGCTGATAAGTTACTGTGTTTACATATAAAGAAGTCATGCTTGTAGGAAGACACAGAGCCTGTGATTTAACTCCATTTCTGAAGGGAAGCACACAGCACAGTTCTCATAAATGAAACACACTCTGCGGATAGGAAGATGCATGCTCTTTCTTTCTAAAGTCTCTAATAGAGCAGGAAAATTGTGTGTGCTCAGAACAAAAGAAAGATATTTCCTACACATACGGACCATTGCCAGTTCAACTATGCTTCTGAAACTGATACAAACCACAGGTCATCTAACATCCAATGCTTTTCAGTTAAGAGCGAGAAACGTGTGAGCTTTGTGAATGATTTATATTGGTTTGAGCTAAAATTGACTGCGTTTATGGGAAATGATGTCTTTTTGTAGGAAGACACAGAGCCTGGGATTTAAATCCATTTCTGAAGGGAAACACACAGCACAGTTGTCATCCATGAAACACACTCTGCTTTAGAGCAAGAAGCACGCTCTTGCTTTCTAAGGGTTTCTAATACAGCAGGAAACGTGACTGTGGTCAGAACAAAATAACAGTGTTTCCTACACATACGGACCATATCTAGGTCAACTGTTCTTCTGAAACCGATACCATCCAAAGTTCCTCTAACATGCAATGCTTTCCAGTTACGAACAAGAAACGTGTGAGCTTCGGGAACGGTGTAGCTTACTTTTAGCTGAAAAGTGACTGAGTATACCTGAAAAGATGTCTCGCTTGTATGAAGACACAGAGCCTGGTATTTAACTCCATGTCTGAAGGGAAACACACAGCACAGTTCTCATCCATGAAACACATTCTGCTTTAGAGCAAGAAGCACGCTCTTGCTTTCTAGAGTCTCCAATAGAGCCAGAAACTTGAAAGTGTGCTCCGAACAAAAGAACATTGTTTCCTACACATACGGACCATTGCTAGTTCAACTCTGCTTCTGAAACTGAACAAACCAGAGTTCCTCTAATATCCAAT
The DNA here is from genome assembly GCA_949786385.1 of Onychomys leucogaster. Lineage (NCBI taxonomy): Eukaryota > Metazoa > Chordata > Mammalia > Rodentia > Cricetidae > Onychomys > Onychomys leucogaster. The sequence continues at coordinate 1,535,770 of CATKUP010000113.1, forward strand.
GCTTTTCAGTTAGAGCAAGAAACGTGTGAGCTACATAAACGATATAGCATTGTTTGAGCTGAAACTTAGGTGAGTTTACCTGAAACGAAATCTTGCTTGTAGGAAGACACAGAGCCTGGGATTTAACTACATTTCTGAAGGGAAACACACAGCACAGTTGTCCTCCTTGAAACACACTCTGCGCATAGGAAGAAGCATGCTCTTTCTTTCTAAGAGTCTCTAATACAGCAGGAAACGTGACTGTGGTCAGAACAAAATAACGGTGTTTCCTACACATACGGACCATTGCTAGTTCAACTCTGCTTCTGAAACTGATACAAACCACAGGTCCTCTAATATCCAAGGCTTTACACGTAAGAGCCAGAAACGTGTGAGCTACGTGAAAGATGTAGCTTTGTTTGAGCTGAAAGTTGACTGAGTTTACCTGAAACGAAGTCTTGCTTATAGGAAGATGAAGAGCCTGGGATTTAACTCCATTTCTCAAGGGAAACACACAGCACAGTTCTCATCGATGAAACACAGTCTGCTTTAGAGCAAGAAGGACGCTCTTGCTTTCTAGAGTCTCTCATACAGCAAGAAATGTGAGTGTGATCAGAAGAAAAGAACGGTGTTTCCTACACATACAGACCATATCTAGTCCAACTCTGCTTCTGAAACTGATACAAACCGCAGTTCCTCTAATATCCAATGCTTTTAAGTTAGAGCAAGAAACGTGTGAGCTATGTAAACGATGTAGCTTTGTTTGAGGTGAAACGTGAGTGAGTTTACCTGAAATAAAATCTTGTTTGTAGGAAGACACAGAGCCTGGGATTTAACTCCATTTCTGAAGGGAAGCACACAGCACAGTTGTCCTCCTTGAAACACACTCTGCGGATAGGAAGAAGCATGCTCTTTCTTTCTAAAGTCTCTAATAGAGCAGGAAACTTGAGTTTGCTCAGAACAAAAGAACGATATTTCCTACACATACGGACCATTGCTAGTTCAACTCTGCTTCTGAAACTGATACAAACCACAGGTCATCTAACATCCAATGCTTTTCATTTAAGAGTGAGAAACTTGTGAGCTTCGTAAACAATTTAAATTCATTTGAGCTGAAAAGTGACTCTGTTTATCTGAAATGATGTCTCGCTTGTAGGAAGACACAGAGCCTGGGATTTAACTCCATTTCTGAAGGGAAACACACAGCACAGTTGTCTTCCATGAAACACACTCTGCTTTAGAGCAAGAAGCACGCTCTTGTCTTCTAGAGTCTCTAAAAATCAGGGAACATGAGTGTGCTCAGAACAAAAGAACGGTGTTTCCTACACATACGAACCATTGCTTGTTCAACTCTGCTTCTGAAACTGATACAAACAACAGGTCCTCTAATACCCAAGGCTTTACATTTAAGAGCCAGAAACGTGTGAGCTACGTGAACGATGTAGCTTTGTTTGAGCTGAAAGGTAACTGAGTTTACCTGAAACGAAGTCTTGCTTGTAAGAAGACACAGAGCCTGGGATTTAACTCCATTTCTGAAGGGAAACACACAGCACAGTTGTGCTCCATGAAACACACTCTGCTTTAGAGCAAGAAGCACGCTCTTGTCTTCCAGAGTCTCTAATAAATCAGGAAATGTGAGTGTGCTCAGAACAAAAGAACGGTGTTTCCTACACATACAGACCATATCTAGTCCAACTCTGCTTCTGAAACTTAACAAACCAGAGTTCCTCTAATATCCAATGCTTTTCAGTTAGAGCAAGAAACGTGTGAGCTACATAAACGATGTAGCATTGTTTGAGCTGAAACTTAGGTGAGTTTACCTGAAACGAAGTCTTGCTTGTAGGAAGACACAGAGCCTGGGATTTAACTACATTTCTGAAGGGAAACACACAGCACAGTTGTCCTCCGTGAAACACAGTCTGCTGTAGAGCAAGAAGCACGCTCTTGCCTTCCAGAATCTCTAATAAATCAGGAAATATGAGTGTGCTCAGAACAAAAGAACGGTGTTTCCTACACAAAAGGACCATATCTAGTTCAACTCTGCTTCAGAAACTGATAAAATCCACAGGTCCTTTAACATCCTTTTCAGTTAAGAGCCAGAAACGTGTGAGCTACATAAATGATGTAGCTTTGTGTGAGCTGAAAAGTTACTGAGTTTACATGAAAAGAAGTCTTGCTTGTAGGAAGATACAGAGCCTGGGATTTAACTCCATTTCTGAAGGTAAACACACAGCAGAGTTCTCATCGATTAAACACAGTCTGCTTTAAAGCAAGAAGGACACTCTTGCTTTCTAGAGTCTCTAATACAGCAGGAAACGTGAGTGTGCTCAGAACAAAAGAATGGTGTTTCCTACAAATACAGACCATATCTAGGCCAACTCTGCTTCTGAAACTGATACAAACAACAGGTCCTCTAATACCCAAGGCTTTACATTTAAGAGCCAGAAACGTGTGAGCTACGTGAACGATGTAGCTTTGTTTGAGCTGAAAGGTAACTGAGTTTACCTGAAACGAAGTCTTGCTTGTAAGAAGACACAGAGCCTGGGATTTAACTCCATTTCTGAAGGGAAACACACAGCACAGTTGTGCTCCATGAAACACACTCTGCTTTAGAGCAAGAAGCACGCACTTGTCTTCCAGAGTCTCTAATAAATCAGGAAATGTGAGTGTGCTCAGAACAAAAGAACGGTGTTTCCTACACATACAGACCATATCTAGTCCAACTCTGCTTCTGAAACTGAACAAACCAGAGTTCCTCTAATATCCAATGCTTTTCAGTTAGAGCAAGAAACGTGTGAGCTACATAAACGATGTAGCATTGTTTGAGCTGAAACTTAGGTGAGTTTACCTGAAACGAAGTCTTGCTTGTAGGAAGACACAGAGCCTGGGATTTAACTACATTTCTGAAGGGAAACACACAGCACAGTTGTCCTCCGTGAAACACAGTCTGCTGTAGAGCAAGAAGCACGCTCTTGCCTTCCAGAATCTCTAATAAATCAGGAAATATGAGTGTGCTCAGAACAAAAGAACGGTGTTTCCTACACAAAAGGACCATATCTAGTTCAACTCTGCTTCAGAAACTGATAAAATCCACAGGTCCTTTAACATCCTTTTCAGTTAAGAGCCAGAAACGTGTGAGCTACATAAATGATGTAGCTTTGTGTGAGCTGAAAAGTTACTGAGTTTACATGAAAAGAAGTCTTGCTTGTAGGAAGATACAGAGCCTGGGATTTAACTCCATTTCTGAAGGTAAACACACAGCAGAGTTCTCATCGATTAAACACAGTCTGCTTTAAAGCAAGAAGGACACTCTTGCTTTCTAGAGTCTCTAATACAGCAGGAAACGTGAGTGTGCTCAAACAAAAGAATGGTGTTTCCTATAAATACAGACCATATCTAGGCCAACTCTGCTTCTGAAACTGATACAAACCACAGTTCCTCTAATATCCAATGCTTTTCAGTTAGAGCAAGAAACATGTGAGCTACGTAAATGATGTAGCTTTGTTTGAGCTGAAACTTGAGTGAGTTTACATGAAACGAAGTCTTGCTTGTAGGAAGACACAGAGCCTGGGATTTAACTCCATTTCTGAAGGGAAACACACAGCACAGTTGTCCTCCGTGAAACACACTCTGCTTTAGAGCAAGAAGCACGCTCTTGCCTTCTAGAGTCTCTAAAAAATCAGGTAACGTGAGTGTGCTCAGAACAAAATAACGGTGTTTCCTACACATATGGACCATTGCTAGTTCAACTCTGCTTCTGAAACTGATACAAACCACAGGTCCTCTATTATCCAAGGCTTTCCAGTTATGAGCCAGAAACGTTTGAGCTTCGGGAACGATGTAGCATCATTTGAGCAGAAAGGTGACTGAGTTTACGTGAAACGAAGTTTTGCTTGTAGGAAGATACAGAGCCTGGGATTTAACTCCATTTCTAAAGGGAAACACACAGCACAGTTCTCATCCATGAAACACACTCTGCTTTAGAGCAAGAAGAACGCTCTTGATTTCTAGAGTCTCGAATAGAGCCAGAAACTTGAGTGTGCTCAGAACAAAGATTGGTGTTTCCTACACATACACAGCATATCTAGTTCAACTCTGCTTCTGAAACTGTTACAAAAAACAGGTCCTCTAACATCCAATGCTTTTCAGTTAAGAGTGAGAAACGTGTGAGCTTTGTGAATGGTTTATATTCATTTGAGCTAAAAGTGACTGCGTTTACCTGAAATGATGTCTTTTTTTAGGAAGACACAGAGCTTGGGATTTAAGTCCATTTCTGAAGCGAAACAAACAGCACAGTTGTCATCCATGAAACACACCCTGCTTTTAGGAAGAAGCACGCTCTTGCCTACTAGATTCTCTAAAAAAGCAGGAAACGTGAGTGTGCTCAGAACAAAAGAACGGTGTTTCCTACATGTATGGACCATTGCTAGTTCAATTCTGCTTCTGAAACTGATACAAACAACAGGTCCGCTAATATCCAGGGCTTTACACTTAAGAGCCAGAAACGTGTGAGCTACGTGAATGTTGTAGTTATGTTTGAGCTAAAAAGTTACTGAGTTTACATGAAAAGAAGTCATGCTTGTAGGAAGACACAGAGACTGTGATTGAACTCCATTTGTGAAGGGAAGCACACAGCACAGTTCTCATCCATGAAACACACTTTGCTTATAGGAATAAGCACGCTCTTTCTTTCTAAAGTCTCTAATAGAGCAGGAAACGTGAGTGTGCTCAGAGCAAAAGAACAGTGTTTCCTACACATACCGACCATTGCTAGTTCAACTCTGCTTCTGAAACTGATACAAAACCCAGGTCATCTAAAATCCAATGCTTTTCAGTTAAGAGCGAGAAACATGTGAGCTTTGTGAATGATTTATATTTGTTTGAGCTAAAATTGACTGCGTTTATGTGAAATAATGTCTTTTTGTAGGAAGACACAGAGCCTGGGATTTAACTCCATTTCTGAAGGAAAAAACACACAGCACAGTTATCCTCCGTGAAACACACTCTGCTTTAGAGCAAGAAGCACGCTCTTGCCTTCTAGAGTCTCTAAAAATCAGGGAACATGAGTGTGCTCAGAACAAAAGAACGGTGTTTCCTACACATACGGACCATTGCTTGTTCAACTCTGCTTCTGAAACTGATACAAACAACAGGTCCTCTAATACCCAAGGCTTTACATTTAAGAGCCAGAAACGTGTGAGCTACGTGAACGATGTAGCTTTGTTTGAGCTGAAAGGTAACTGAGTTTACCTGAAACGAAGTCTTGCTTGTAAGAAGACACACAGCCTGGGATTTAACTCCATTTCTGAAGGGAAACACACAGCACAGTTGTGCTCCATGAAACACACTCTGCTTTAGAGCAAGAAGCACGCTCTTGTCTTCCAGAGTCTCTAATAAATCAGGAAATGTGAGTGTGCTCAGAACAAAAGAACGGTGTTTCCTACACAAACGGACCATATCTAGTTCAACTCTGCTTCTGAAACTGATAAAAAGCACAGGTCCTTCAACATCCTTTTCAGTTAAGAGCCAGAAACGTGTGAGCTAGGTGAACGATGTAGCTTTGTTTGAGCTGAAAAGTTACTGAGTTTATATTAAAAGAAGTCTTGCTTGTAGGAAGATACAGAGCCTGGGATATAACCTCATTTCTGAAGGGAAACAACAGCACAGTTCTCATCAATTAAACACAGTCTGCTGTAGACCAAGAAGGACGCTCTTGCTTTCTAGCATCTCTAATACACCAGGAAACGTGAGTGTGCTCAGAACAAAAGAACTGTGTTTCCTACACATACAGACCATATCTAGTCCAACTCTGCTTCTGAAACTGAACAAACCAGAGTTCCTATAATATCCAATGCTTTTCAGTTAGAGCAAGAAACGTGTGAGCTACATAAACGATGTAGCATTGTTTGAGCTGAAACTTAGGTGAGTTTACCTGAAACGAAGTCTTGCTTGTAGGAAGACACAGAGCCTGGGATTTAACTATATTTCTGAAGGGAAACACACAGCAAAGTTGTACTCCGTGAAACACACTCTCCTTTAGAGAAAGAAGCACGCTCTTGCCTTCTAGATTCTCTACTAAAGCAGGAAACGTGAGTGTGCTCAGAACAAAAGAACCGTGTTTCCTACACATACGGACCATATCTAGTTCCACTCTGCTTCTGAAACTGATACAAACCACAGGTCCTTTAACATCCAATGCTTTTCAGTTAAGAGCCAGAAACGTGTGAGCTACGTGAACGATGTAGATATGTTTGAGCTGATAAGTTACTGTGTTTACATATAAAGAAGTCATGCTTGTAGGAAGACACAGAGCCTGTGATTTAACTCCATTTCTGAAGGGAAGCACACAGCACAGTTCTCATAAATGAAACACACTCTGCGGATAGGAAGATGCATGCTCTTTCTTTCTAAAGTCTCTAATAGAGCAGGAAAATTGTGTGTGCTCAGAACAAAAGAAAGATATTTCCTACACATACGGACCATTGCCAGTTCAACTATGCTTCTGAAACTGATACAAACCACAGGTCATCTAACATCCAATGCTTTTCAGTTAAGAGCGAGAAACGTGTGAGCTTTGTGAATGATTTATATTGGTTTGAGCTAAAATTGACTGCGTTTATGGGAAATGATGTCTTTTTGTAGGAAGACACAGAGCCTGGGATTTAAATCCATTTCTGAAGGGAAACACACAGCACAGTTGTCATCCATGAAACACACTCTGCTTTAGAGCAAGAAGCACGCTCTTGCTTTCTAAGGGTTTCTAATACAGCAGGAAACGTGACTGTGGTCAGAACAAAATAACAGTGTTTCCTACACATACGGACCATATCTAGGTCAACTGTTCTTCTGAAACCGATACCATCCAAAGTTCCTCTAACATGCAATGCTTTCCAGTTACGAACAAGAAACGTGTGAGCTTCGGGAACGGTGTAGCTTACTTTTAGCTGAAAAGTGACTGAGTATACCTGAAAAGATGTCTCGCTTGTATGAAGACACAGAGCCTGGTATTTAACTCCATGTCTGAAGGGAAACACACAGCACAGTTCTCATCCATGAAACACATTCTGCTTTAGAGCAAGAAGCACGCTCTTGCTTTCTAGAGTCTCCAATAGAGCCAGAAACTTGAAAGTGTGCTCCGAACAAAAGAACATTGTTTCCTACACATACGGACCATTGCTAGTTCAACTCTGCTTCTGAAACTGAACAAACCAGAGTTCCTCTAATATCCAATGCTTTTCAGTTAGAGCAAGAAACGTGTGAGCTACATAAACGATATAGCATTGTTTGAGCTGAAACTTAGGTGAGTTTACCTGAAACGAAATCTTGCTTGTAGGAAGACACAGAGCCTGGGATTTAACTACATTTCTGAAGGGAAACACACAGCACAGTTGTCCTCCTTGAAACACACTCTGCGCATAGGAAGAAGCATGCTCTTTCTTTCTAAGAGTCTCTAATACAGCAGGAAACGTGACTGTGGTCAGAACAAAATAACGGTGTTTCCTACACATACGGACCATTGCTAGTTCAACTCTGCTTCTGAAACTGATACAAACCACAGGTCCTCTAATATCCAAGGCTTTACACGTAAGAGCCAGAAACGTGTGAGCTACGTGAAAGATGTAGCTTTGTTTGAGCTGAAAGTTGACTGAGTTTACCTGAAACGAAGTCTTGCTTATAGGAAGATGAAGAGCCTGGGATTTAACTCCATTTCTCAAGGGAAACACACAGCACAGTTCTCATCGATGAAACACAGTCTGCTTTAGAGCAAGAAGGACGCTCTTGCTTTCTAGAGTCTCTCATACAGCAAGAAATGTGAGTGTGATCAGAAGAAAAGAACGGTGTTTCCTACACATACAGACCATATCTAGTCCAACTCTGCTTCTGAAACTGATACAAACCGCAGTTCCTCTAATATCCAATGCTTTTAAGTTAGAGCAAGAAACGTGTGAGCTATGTAAACGATGTAGCTTTGTTTGAGGTGAAACGTGAGTGAGTTTACCTGAAATAAAATCTTGTTTGTAGGAAGACACAGAGCCTGGGATTTAACTCCATTTCTGAAGGGAAGCACACAGCACAGTTGTCCTCCTTGAAACACACTCTGCGGATAGGAAGAAGCATGCTCTTTCTTTCTAAAGTCTCTAATAGAGCAGGAAACTTGAGTTTGCTCAGAACAAAAGAACGATATTTCCTACACATACGGACCATTGCTAGTTCAACTCTGCTTCTGAAACTGATACAAACCACAGGTCATCTAACATCCAATGCTTTTCATTTAAGAGTGAGAAACTTGTGAGCTTCGTAAACAATTTAAATTCATTTGAGCTGAAAAGTGACTCTGTTTATCTGAAATGATGTCTCGCTTGTAGGAAGACACAGAGCCTGGGATTTAACTCCATTTCTGAAGGGAAACACACAGCACAGTTGTCTTCCATGAAACACACTCTGCTTTAGAGCAAGAAGCACGCTCTTGTCTTCTAGAGTCTCTAAAAATCAGGGAACATGAGTGTGCTCAGAACAAAAGAACGGTGTTTCCTACACATACGAACCATTGCTTGTTCAACTCTGCTTCTGAAACTGATACAAACAACAGGTCCTCTAATACCCAAGGCTTTACATTTAAGAGCCAGAAACGTGTGAGCTACGTGAACGATGTAGCTTTGTTTGAGCTGAAAGGTAACTGAGTTTACCTGAAACGAAGTCTTGCTTGTAAGAAGACACAGAGCCTGGGATTTAACTCCATTTCTGAAGGGAAACACACAGCACAGTTGTGCTCCATGAAACACACTCTGCTTTAGAGCAAGAAGCACGCTCTTGTCTTCCAGAGTCTCTAATAAATCAGGAAATGTGAGTGTGCTCAGAACAAAAGAACGGTGTTTCCTACACATACAGACCATATCTAGTCCAACTCTGCTTCTGAAACTTAACAAACCAGAGTTCCTCTAATATCCAATGCTTTTCAGTTAGAGCAAGAAACGTGTGAGCTACATAAACGATGTAGCATTGTTTGAGCTGAAACTTAGGTGAGTTTACCTGAAACGAAGTCTTGCTTGTAGGAAGACACAGAGCCTGGGATTTAACTACATTTCTGAAGGGAAACACACAGCACAGTTGTCCTCCGTGAAACACAGTCTGCTGTAGAGCAAGAAGCACGCTCTTGCCTTCCAGAATCTCTAATAAATCAGGAAATATGAGTGTGCTCAGAACAAAAGAACGGTGTTTCCTACACAAAAGGACCATATCTAGTTCAACTCTGCTTCAGAAACTGATAAAATCCACAGGTCCTTTAACATCCTTTTCAGTTAAGAGCCAGAAACGTGTGAGCTACATAAATGATGTAGCTTTGTGTGAGCTGAAAAGTTACTGAGTTTACATGAAAAGAAGTCTTGCTTGTAGGAAGATACAGAGCCTGGGATTTAACTCCATTTCTGAAGGTAAACACACAGCAGAGTTCTCATCGATTAAACACAGTCTGCTTTAAAGCAAGAAGGACACTCTTGCTTTCTAGAGTCTCTAATACAGCAGGAAACGTGAGTGTGCTCAGAACAAAAGAATGGTGTTTCCTACAAATACAGACCATATCTAGGCCAACTCTGCTTCTGAAACTGATACAAACAACAGGTCCTCTAATACCCAAGGCTTTACATTTAAGAGCCAGAAACGTGTGAGCTACGTGAACGATGTAGCTTTGTTTGAGCTGAAAGGTAACTGAGTTTACCTGAAACGAAGTCTTGCTTGTAAGAAGACACAGAGCCTGGGATTTAACTCCATTTCTGAAGGGAAACACACAGCACAGTTGTGCTCCATGAAACACACTCTGCTTTAGAGCAAGAAGCACGCTCTTGTCTTCCAGAGTCTCTAATAAATCAGGAAATGTGAGTGTGCTCAGAACAAAAGAACGGTGTTTCCTACACATACAGACCATATCTAGTCCAACTCTGCTTCTGAAACTGAACAAACCAGAGTTCCTCTAATATCCAATGCTTTTCAGTTAGAGCAAGAAACGTGTGAGCTACATAAACGATGTAGCATTGTTTGAGCTGAAACTTAGGTGAGTTTACCTGAAACGAAGTCTTGCTTGTAGGAAGACACAGAGCCTGGGATTTAACTACATTTCTGAAGGGAAACACACAGCACAGTTGTCCTCCGTGAAACACAGTCTGCTGTAGAGCAAGAAGCACGCTCTTGCCTTCCAGAATCTCTAATAAATCAGGAAATATGAGTGTGCTCAGAACAAAAGAACGGTGTTTCCTACACAAAAGGACCATATCTAGTTCAACTCTGCTTCAGAAACTGATAAAATCCACAGGTCCTTTAACATCCTTTTCAGTTAAGAGCCAGAAACGTGTGAGCTACATAAATGATGTAGCTTTGTGTGAGCTGAAAAGTTACTGAGTTTACATGAAAAGAAGTCTTGCTTGTAGGAAGATACAGAGCCTGGGATTTAACTCCATTTCTGAAGGTAAACACACAGCAGAGTTCTCATCGATTAAACACAGTCTGCTTTAAAGCAAGAAGGACACTCTTGCTTTCTAGAGTCTCTAATACAGCAGGAAACGTGAGTGTGCTCAAACAAAAGAATGGTGTTTCCTATAAATACAGACCATATCTAGGCCAACTCTGCTTCTGAAACTGATACAAACCACAGTTCCTCTAATATCCAATGCTTTTCAGTTAGAGCAAGAAACATGTGAGCTACGTAAATGATGTAGCTTTGTTTGAGCTGAAACTTGAGTGAGTTTACATGAAACGAAGTCTTGCTTGTAGGAAGACACAGAGCCTGGGATTTAACTCCATTTCTGAAGGGAAACACACAGCACAGTTGTCCTCCGTGAAACACACTCTGCTTTAGAGCAAGAAGCACGCTCTTGCCTTCTAGAGTCTCTAAAAAATCAGGTAACGTGAGTGTGCTCAGAACAAAATAACGGTGTTTCCTACACATATGGACCATTGCTAGTTCAACTCTGCTTCTGAAACTGATACAAACCACAGGTCCTCTATTATCCAAGGCTTTCCAGTTATGAGCCAGAAACGTTTGAGCTTCGGGAACGATGTAGCATCATTTGAGCAGAAAGGTGACTGAGTTTACGTGAAACGAAGTTTTGCTTGTAGGAAGATACAGAGCCTGGGATTTAACTCCATTTCTAAAGGGAAACACACAGCACAGTTCTCATCCATGAAACACACTCTGCTTTAGAGCAAGAAGAACGCTCTTGATTTCTAGAGTCTCGAATAGAGCCAGAAACTTGAGTGTGCTCAGAACAAAGATTGGTGTTTCCTACACATACACAGCATATCTAGTTCAACTCTGCTTCTGAAACTGATACAAAAAACAGGTCCTCTAACATCCAATGCTTTTCAGTTAAGAGTGAGAAACGTGTGAGCTTTGTGAATGGTTTATATTCATTTGAGCTAAAAGTGACTGCGTTTACCTGAAATGATGTCTTTTTTTAGGAAGACACAGAGCTTGGGATTTAAGTCCATTTCTGAAGCGAAACAAACAGCACAGTTGTCATCCATGAAACACACCCTGCTTTTAGGAAGAAGCACGCTCTTGCCTACTAGATTCTCTAAAAAAGCAGGAAACGTGAGTGTGCTCAGAACAAAAGAACGGTGTTTCCTACATGTATGGACCATTGCTAGTTCAATTCTGCTTCTGAAACTGATACAAACAACAGGTCCGCTAATATCCAGGGCTTTACACTTAAGAGCCAGAAACGTGTGAGCTACGTGAATGTTGTAGTTATGTTTGAGCTAAAAAGTTACTGAGTTTACATGAAAAGAAGTCATGCTTGTAGGAAGACACAGAGACTGTGATTGAACTCCATTTGTGAAGGGAAGCACACAGCACAGTTCTCATCCATGAAACACACTTTGCTTATAGGAATAAGCACGCTCTTTCTTTCTAAAGTCTCTAATAGAGCAGGAAACGTGAGTGTGCTCAGAGCAAAAGAACAGTGTTTCCTACACATACCGACCATTGCTAGTTCAACTCTGCTTCTGAAACTGATACAAAACCCAGGTCATCTAAAATCCAATGCTTTTCAGTTAAGAGCGAGAAACATGTGAGCTTTGTGAATGATTTATATTTGTTTGAGCTAAAATTGACTGCGTTTATGTGAAATAATGTCTTTTTGTAGGAAGACACAGAGCCTGGGATTTAACTCCATTTCTGAAGGAAAAAACACACAGCACAGTTATCCTCCGTGAAACACACTCTGCTTTAGAGCAAGAAGCACGCTCTTGCCTTCCAGAGTCTTTAATACATCAGGAAATGTGAGTGTGCTCAGAAGAAAAGAACGGTGTTTCCTACACCTATGGACCTTATCTAGTTCAACTCTGCTTCTGAAACTGATACAAACCACAGGTCCTTTAACATCCAATGCTTTTCAGTTAAGAGCCAGTAACGTGTGAGCTATGTAAGCGCTGTAGCTTTGTTTGAGCTGAAACATGAGTGAGTTTACCTGAAACGAAATCTTGCTTGTAGGAAGACACAGAGCCTGGGATTTAACTCCATTTCTGAAGGGAAACACACAGCACAGTTGTCCTCCATGAAACACACTCTGCTATAGAGCAAGAAGCACATTCTTGATTTCTAGAGTCTTGAATAGAGCCAGAAATTTGAGTGTGCTCAGAACAAAATAACGGTGTTTCCTACACATACAGACCACATCTAGTTCAACTCTGCTTCTGAAACTGATACAAACCACATGTCCTTTAACATCCAATGCTTTTCAGTTAAGAGCCAGAAACGTGTGAGCTACGTAAATGATGTAGCTTTGTGTGAGCTGAAAAGTTACTGAGTTTAAATGAAAAGAAGTCTTGCTTGTAGGAAGATACAGAGCCTGGGATTTAACTCCATTTCTGAAGGTAAACACACAGCAGAGTTCTCATTGATTAAACACAGTCTGCTTTAGAGCAAGAAGGACACTCTTGCTTTCTAGAGTCTCTAATACAGCAGGAAACATGAGTGTGCTCAGAACAAAAGAATGGTGTTTCCTACACATATAGACCATATCTAGTCCAACTCTGCTTCTGAAACAGAAGAAACCAGAGTTCCTCTAATATCCAATGCTTTTCAGTTAGAGCAAGATACGTGTGAGCTACATAAACGATGTAGCATTGTTTGAGCTGAAACTTAGGTGAGTTTACCTGAAATGAAGTCTTGCTTGTAGGAAGACACACAGCCAGGGATTTAACTACATTTCTGAAGGGAAACACACAGCATAGTTGTCCTCCGTGAAACACACTCTCCTTTAGAGCAAGAAGCACGCTCTTAACTTGTAGATTCTCTACTAAAGCAGGAAACGTGATTGTGCTCAGAACAAAAGAACGGTGTTTCCTACACATACGGACCATATCTAGTTCCACTCTGCTTCTGAAACTGATACAAACCACAGGTCCTTTAACATCCAACGCTTTTCAGTTATGAGCCAGAAACATGTGAGCTATGTGAATGATATAGCTTTGTTTGAGCTGAAAAGTTACTGAGTTTACATGAAAAGAAGTCTTGCTTGTAGGAAGATACAGAGCCTGGGATTTAACTCCATTTCTGAAGGGAAACACACAGCACTGTTATCCTCCGTGAAACACGCTCTGCTTTAGAGCAAGAAGGACACTCTTTCTTTCTATAGTCTCTAATAAAGCAGGAAATGTGAGTGTGCTCAGAACAAAGGAACGGTGTTTCCTACACATACGGACCATATCTACTTCCACTCTGCTTCTGAAACTGATACAAACCACAGGTCCTTTAACATCCAATGCTTTTCAGTTAAGAGCCAGAAACGTGTGAGGTACGTGAACGATGTAGATATGTTTGAGCTGATAAGTTACTGTGTTTACATAAAAAGAAGTCATGCTTGTAGAAAGACACAGAGCCTGTGATTTAACTCCATTTCTGATGGGAAGCACACAGCACAGTTCTCATCCATGAAACACACTCTGCGGATAGGAAGATGCACGCTCTTTCTTTCTAAAGTCTCTAATAGAGCAGGAAAATTGTGTGTGCTCAGAATAAAAGAAAGATATTTCCTACACATACGGACCATTGCTAGTTCAACTATGCTTCTGAAACTGATACAAACCACAGGTCATCTAACATCCAATGCTTTTCAGTTAAGAGCGAGAAACGTGTGAGCTTTGTGAATGATTTATATTGGTTTGAGCTAAAATTGACTGCGTTTATGGGAAATGATGTCTTTTTGTAGGAAGACACAGAGCCTGGGATTTAAATCCATTTCTGAAGGGAAACACACAGCACAGTTGTCATCCATGAAACACACTCTGCTTTAGAGCAAGAAGCACGCTCTTGCTTTCTAAGGGTCTCTAATACAGCAGGAAACGTGACTGTGGTCAGAACAAAATAACGGTGTTTCCTACACATACGGACCATATCTAGGTCAACTGTTCTTCTGAAACTGATACCATCCAAAGTTCCTCTAACATGCAATGCTTTCCAGTTACGAACAAGAAACCTGTGAGCTTCGGGAACGGTGTAGCTTACTTTGAGCTGAAAAGTGACTGAGTATACCTGAAAAGATGTCTCGCTTGTATGAAGACACAGAGCCTGGTATTTAACTCCATGTCTGAAGGGAAACACACAGCACAGTTCTCATCCATGAAACACATTCTGCTTTAGAGCAAGAAGCACGCTCTTGCTTTCTAGAGTCTCCAATAGAGCCAGAAACTTGAAAGTGTGCTCCGAACAAAAGAATATTGTTTCCTACACATACGGACCATTGCTAGTTCAACTCTGCTTCAGAAACTGATACAAACCACAGGTCCTCTATTATCCAATGCTTTTCAGTTAGAGCAAGAAACGTGTGAGCTACGTAAAGAATGCAGCTTTGTTTGAGCTGAAACGTGAGTGAGTTTTTCTGAAACGAAGTCTTGCTTGTAGGAAGACACAGAGCCTGGGATTTAACTACATTTCTGAAGGGAAACACACAGCACATTTGTCCTCTGTGAAACACACTCTCCTTTAGAGCAAGAAGCACGCACTTGCCTTCTAGATTCTCTACTAAAGCAGGAACCGTGAGTGTGCTCAGAACAAAAGAACGGTGATTCCTACACATATGGACCATTGCTAGTTCAACTCTGCTTCTGAAACTGATACAAACCACAGGTCATCTAACATCCAATGCTTTTCAGTTAAGAGCGAGAAACATGTGAGCTTTGTGAATGATTTATATTCGTTTGAGCTAAAATTGACTGCGTTTACGTGAAATGATGTCTTTTTGTAGGAAGACACAAAGACTGGGAATTAACTCCATTACTGAAGGGAAACACACAGCACAGTTCTCATCAATTAAACACAGTCTGCTGTAGAGCAAGAAGCATGCTCTTGCTTTCTACAGTCTCTAATACACCAGGAAACGTGAGTGTGCTCAGAACAAAAGAACGATGTTTTCTACACATACAGACCATATCTAGTCCAACTCTGCTTCTGAAACTGAACAAACCAGAGTTCCTCTAATATCCAATGCTTTTCAGTTAGAGCAAGAAACGTGTGAGCTACATAACTGATGTAGCATTGTTTGAGCTGATACTTAGGTGAGTTTACCTGAAACGAAGTCTTCCTTGTAGGAAGACACAGAGCCGGGGATTTAACAACATTTCTGAAGGGAAACACACAGCACAGTTGTCCTCCATGAAACACACTCTCCTTTAGAACAAGAAGCACGCTCTTTCCTTGTAGATTCTCTACTAAAGCAGGAAACGTGAGTGTTCTCAGAACAAAAGAACGGTGTTTCCTACACATACGGACCATATCTAGTTCCACTCTGCTTCTGAAACTGATACAAACCACAGGTCCTTTAACATCCAATGCTTTTCACTTAAGAGAGAGAAACGTGTGAGCTACATGAACGATGTAGCTTTGTTTGAGCTGAAAAGTTACTGAGTTTACATGAAAAGTAATCTTGCTTGTAGGAAGATACAGAGCCTGGCATTAAACTCCATTTCTGAAGGGAAACACACAGCACAGTTATCCTCTATGAAACACACTCTGCTTTAGAGCAAGAAGCACGCTCTTGCCTTCCAGAGTCTCTAATAAATCAGGAAATGTGAGTGTGCTGAGAACAAAAGAACAGTGTTTCCTACACATAGGGACCATTGCTAGTTCAACTCTGCTTCTGAAACTGATACAAACCACAGGTCCTCTATTATCCAATGCTTTTCAGTTAGAGCTAGAAACGTGTGAGCTATGTAAAGAATGCAGCTTTGTTTGAGCTTAAACGTGAGTGAGTTTGCCTGAAACGAAATCTTGCTTGTAGGATAACACAGAGCCTAATACAGAGGGAAACGTGAGTGTGCTCAGAACAAAAGAACTGTGATTCCTACACACACGGACCATATCTAGTTCAACTCTGTTTCTGAAACTGATACAAACCACAGGTCCTCTAACATCCAATGCTTTTCAGTTAAGAGCGAGAAACGTGTTGCTTCGTGAACAATGTAGCTTCGTTTGAGCTGAAAAGTGACTGCGTTTACCTGAAACGAAGTCTTGCTTGTAGGAAGGCACAGAGCCTGGCATTTAACTCCGTTTCTGAAGGGAAACACACGGCACAGTTCTCATCCATAAAACACACTCTGCTTTAGAGCAAGAAGGATGCTCTTGCTTTCTACAGTCTCTAATACAGAGGGAAACGTGAATGTGCTCAGAACAAAAGAACTGTGATTCCTACACACACGGTCCATATCTAGTTCAACTCTGTTTCTGAAACTGATACAAACCACAGGTCCCCTAACATCCACTGCTTTTCAGTTAAGAGGGAGAAACGTGTGAGCTTTGTGAGCAATGTAGCTTCGTTTGAGATGAAATGTGACCGCGTTTACCTGAAACGATTTTTGCTTGTAGGAAGACACAGAGCCTGGCATTTAACTCCGTTTCTGAAGGGAAACACATGGCACAGTTCTCATCCATGAAACACACTCTGCTTTAGAGCAAGAAGCACGCTCTTGCTTTCTAGAATCTCTAATACAGAGGGAAACGTGAATGTGCTCAGAACAAAAGAACTGTGTTTCCTACACACACGGACCATATCTAGTTCAACTCTGTTTCTAAAATTGATACAAACCACAGGTCGTCTAACATCCAATGCTTTTCAGTTAAGAGCGAGAAACGTGTGAGCTTCGTGAACAATGTAGCTTCGTTTGAGATGAAAAGTGACTGCGTTTACCTGAAAAGAAGTCTTGATTGTAGGAAGACCCACGTCTGGCATTTAACTCCGTTTCTGAAGGGAAACACACGGCACAGTTCTCATCCATGAAACACACTCTGCTTTAGAGCAAGAAGGATGCTCTTGCTTTCTAGAGTCTCTAATACAGAGGGAAACGTGAGTGTGCTCAGAACAAAAGAACTGTGTTTCCTAAACACACGGACCATATCTAGTTCAACTCTGTTTCTGAAACTGATACAAACCACAGGTCCTCTAACATCCAATGCTTTTCAATTAAGAGCGAGAAATGTGTGGGCTTCGTGAACAATGTAGCTTCCTTTGAGGTGAAAAGTGACTGCGTTTACCTGAAACGAAGTCTTGCTTGAAGAAAGACACAGAGCCTGGCATTTAACTCCGTTTCTGAAGGGAAACACACGGCACAGTCCTCTTCCATGAAACACACTCTGCTTTAGAGCAAGAAGCACACTCTTGCTTTCTACAGTCTCTAATACAGAAGGAAACCAGAGTGTGCTCAGAACAAAAAACTGTGTTTCCTACACACGGACCATATCTAGTTCAACTCTGTTTCTGAAACTGATACAAACCACAGGTCCTCTAACATCCAATGCTTTTCAGTTAAGAGGGAGTAACGTGTGAGCTTTGTGAACAATGTAGCTTCGTTTGAGCTGAAAAGTGACTGCGTTTACTTGAAACGAAGTCTTCCTTGAAGAAAGACACAGAGCCTGGCATATAACTCCGTTTCTGAAGGGAAACACACGGC
Source organism: Onychomys leucogaster (assembly GCA_949786385.1). Taxonomy (NCBI): domain Eukaryota; kingdom Metazoa; phylum Chordata; class Mammalia; order Rodentia; family Cricetidae; genus Onychomys; species Onychomys leucogaster. The sequence goes on from CATKUP010000113.1 coordinate 1,553,686, forward strand.
CCAGTTCTCATCCATGAAACACACTCTGCATTAGAGCAAGAAGCACGCTCTTGGTTTCTAGATTCTCTACTACAGAGGGAAACGTGAGTGTGCTCAGAACAAAAGAACTGTGTTTCCTACACACACGGACCATATCTAGTTCAACTCTGTTTCTGAAACTGATACAAACCACAGGTCCTCTAACATCTAATGGTTTTCAGTTAAGAGCGAGAAACGTGTGGGCTTCGTGAACAATGTAGCTTCGTTTGAGGTGTAAAGTGTCTGAGTTTACCTGAAACCAAGTCTTGCTTGAAGAAAGACACAGAGTCTGGCATTTAACTCCGCTTCTGAAGGGAAACACACGGCACAGTCCTCTTCCATGAAACACACTCTGCTTTAGAGCAAGAAGCACGCTCTTGCTTTCTAGAGTCTCTACTACAGAGGGAAACGTGAGTGTGCTCAGAACAAAAGAACTGTGTTTCCTACACACACGGACCATATCTAGTTCAACTCTGTTTCTGAAACTGATACAAACCACAGGACCTCTAACATCCAATGCTTTTCAGTTAAGAGGGAGAAACGTGTGAGCTTTGTGAACAATGTAGCTTCGTTTGAGATGAAATGTGACTGCGTTTACCTGAAACGATTCTTGCTTGTAGGAAGACACAGAGCCTGGCATTTAACTCCGTTTCTGAAGGGAAACACATGGCACAGTTCTCATCCATGAAACACACTCTGCTTTAGAGCAAGAAGCACGCTCTTGCTTTCTAGAATCTCTAATACAGAGGGAAACGTGAATGTGCTCAGAACAAAAGAACTGTGTTTCCTACACACACGGACCATATCTAGTTCAACTCTGTTTCCAAAATTGATACAAACCACAGGTCGTCTAACATCCAATGCTTTTCAGTTAAGAGCGAGAAACGTGTGAGCTTCGAGAACAATGTAGCTTCGTTTGAGATGAAAAGTGACTGCGTTTTCCTGAAAAGAAGTCTTGATTGTAGGAAGACACACGTCTGGCATTTAACTCCGTTTCTGAAGGGAAACACACGGCACAGTTCTCATCCATGAAACACACTCTGCTTTAGAGCAAGAAGGATGCTCTTGCTTTCTAGAGTCTCTAATACAGAGGGAAACGTGAGTGTGCTCAGAACAAAAGAACTGTGTTTCCTACACACACGAACCATATCAAGTTCAACTCTGTTTCTGAAACTGATACAAACCACAGGTCCTCTAACATCCAATGCTTTTCAGTTAAGAGCGAGAAACGTGTTGCTTCGTGAACAATGTAGCTTCGTTTGAGCTGAAAAGTGACTGCGTTTACCTGAAACGAAGTCTTGCTTGAAGAAAGACACAGAGCCTGGCACTTAACTCCGTTTCTGAAGGGAAACACACGGCACAGTCCTCTTCCATGAAACACACTCTGCTTTAGAGCAAGAAGGATGCTCTTGCTTTCTACAGTCTCTAATACAGAGGGAAACGTGAATGTGCTCAGAACAAAAGAACTGTGATTCCTACACACACGGTCCATATCTAGTTCAACTCTGTTTCTGAAACTGATACAAACCACAGGTCCCCTAACATCCACTGCTTTTCAGTTAAGAGGGAGAAACGTGTGAGCTTTGTGAGCAATGTAGCTTCGTTTGAGATGAAATGTGACCGCGTTTACCTGAAACGATTTTTGCTTGTAGGAAGACACAGAGCCTGGCATTTAACTCCGTTTCTGAAGGGAAACACATGGCACAGTTCTCATCCATGAAACACACTCTGCTTTAGAGCAAGAAGCACGCTCTTGCTTTCTAGAATCTCTAATACAGAGGGAAACGTGAATGTGCTCAGAACAAAAGAACTGTGTTTCCTACACACACGGACCATATCTAGTTCAACTCTGTTTCTAAAATTGATACAAACCACAGGTCGTCTAACATCCAATGCTTTTCAGTTAAGAGCGAGAAACGTGTGAGCTTCGTGAACAATGTAGCTTCGTTTGAGATGAAAAGTGACTGCGTTTACCTGAAAAGAAGTCTTGATTGTAGGAAGACACACGTCTGGCATTTAACTCCGTTTCTGAAGGGAAACACACGGCACAGTTCTCATCCATGAAACACACTCTGCTTTAGAGCAAGAAGGATGCTCTTGCTTTCTAGAGTCTCTAATACAGAGGGAAACGTGAGTGTGCTCAGAACAAAAGAACTGTGTTTCCTAAACACACGGACCATATCTAGTTCAACTCTGTTTCTGAAACTGATACAAACCACAGGTCCTCTAACATCCAATGCTTTTCAGTTAAGAGCGAGAAATGTGTGGGCTTCGTGAACAATGTAGCTTCCTTTGAGGTGAAAAGTGACTGCGTTTACCTGAAACGAAGTCTTGCTTGAAGAAAGACACAGAGCCTGGCATTTAACTCCGTTTCTGAAGGGAAACACACGGCACAGTCCTCTTCCATGAAACACACTCTGCTTTAGAGCAAGAAGCACACTCTTGCTTTCTACAGTCTCTAATACAGAAGGAAACCAGAGTGTGCTCAGAACAAAAAACTGTGTTTCCTACACACGGACCATATCTAGTTCAACTCTGTTTCTGAAACTGATACAAACCACAGGTCCTCTAACATCCAATGCTTTTCAGTTAAGAGGGAGTAACGTGTGAGCTTTGTGAACAATGTAGCTTCGTTTGAGCTGAAAAGTGACTGCGTTTACCTGAAACGAAGTCTTCCTTGAAGAAAGACACAGAGCCTGGCATATAACTCCGTTTCTGAAGGGAAACACACGGCCCAGTTCTCATCCATGAAACACACTCTGCATTAGAGCAAGAAGCACGCTCTTGGTTTCTAGATTCTCTACTACAGAGGGAAACGTGAGTGTGCTCAGAACAAAAGAACTGTGTTTCCTACACACACGGACCATATCTAGTTCAACTCTGTTTCTGAAACTGATACAAACCACAGGTCCTCTAACATCTAATGGTTTTCAGTTAAGAGCGAGAAACGTGTGGGCTTCGTGAACAATGTAGCTTCGTTTGAGGTGTAAAGTGTCTGAGTTTACCTGAAACGAAGTCTTGCTTGAAGAAAGACACAGAGTCTGGCATTTAACTCCGCTTCTGAAGGGAAACACACGGCACAGTCCTCTTCCATGAAACACACTCTGCTTTAGAGCAAGAAGCACGCTCTTGCTTTCTAGAGTCTCTACTACAGAGGGAAACATGAGTGTGCTCAGAACAAAAGAACTGTGTTTCCTACACACACGGACCATATCTAGTTCAACTCTGTTTCTGAAACTGATACAAACCACAGGACCTCTAACATCCAATGCTTTTCAGTTAAGAGGGAGAAACGTGTGAGCTTTGTGAACAATGTAGCTTCGTTTGAGATGAAATGTGACTGCGTTTACCTGAAACGATTCTTGCTTGTAGGAAGACACAGAGCCTGGCATTTAACTCCGTTTCTGAAGGGAAACACATGGCACAGTTCTCATCCATGAAACACACTCTGCTTTAGAGCAAGAAGCACGCTCTTGCTTTCTAGAATCTCTAATACAGAGGGAAACGTGAATGTGCTCAGAACAAAAGAACTGTGTTTCCTACACACACGGACCATATCTAGTTCAACTCTGTTTCCAAAATTGATACAAACCACAGGTCGTCTAACATCCAATGCTTTTCAGTTAAGAGCGAGAAACGTGTGAGCTTCGAGAACAATGTAGCTTCGTTTGAGATGAAAAGTGACTGCGTTTTCCTGAAAAGAAGTCTTGATTGTAGGAAGACACACGTCTGGCATTTAACTCCGTTTCTGAAGGGAAACACACGGCACAGTTCTCATCCATGAAACACACTCTGCTTTAGAGCAAGAAGGATGCTCTTGCTTTCTAGAGTCTCTAATACAGAGGGAAACGTGAGTGTGATCAGAACAAAAGAACTGTGTTTCCTACACACACGAACCATATCAAGTTCAACTCTGTTTCTGAAACTGATACAAACCACAGGTCCTCTAACATCCAATGCTTTTCAGTTAAGAGCGAGAAACGTGTTGCTTCGTGAACAATGTAGCTTCGTTTGAGCTGAAAAGTGACTGCGTTTACCTGAAACGAAGTCTTGCTTGAAGAAAGACACAGAGCCTGGCACTTAACTCCGTTTCTGAAGGGAAACACACGGCACAGTCCTCTTCCATGAAACACACTCTGCTTTAGAGCAAGAAGCACACTCTTGCTTTCTACAGTCTCTAATACAGAGGGAAACCAGAGTGTGCTCAGAACAAAAAAAAATGTGTTTCCTACCCACGGACCATATCTAGTTCAACTCTGTTTCTGAAACTGATACAAACCACAGGTCCTCTAACATCCAATGCTTTTCAGTTAAGAGGGAGTAACGTGTGAGCTTTGTGAACAATGTAGCTTCGTTTGAGCTGAAAAGTGTCTGTGTTTACCTGAAACAAAGTCTTGCTTGTAGGAAGACACACGCCTGGCATTTAACTCCGTTTCTGAAGGGAAACACACGGCACAGTTCTCATCCATGAAACACACTCTGCTTTAGAGCAAGAAGCACGCTCTTGCTTTCTAGAGTCTCTAATACAGAGGGAAACGTGAGTGTGCTCAGAACAAAAGAACTGTGTTTCCTACACACACAGACCATATCTAGTTCAAGTCTGTTTCTGAAACTGATACAAACCACAGGTCCTTTAACATCCAATGCTTTTCAGGTAAGAGCGAAAAACGTGTGAGCTTCGTGAACAATGTAGCTTCGTTTGAGCTGAAAAGTGACTGCGTTTACCTGAAACGAATTCTTGCTTGTAGGAAGGCACAGAGCCTGGCATTTAACACCGTTTCTGAAGGGGAACACACGGCACTGTTCTCATCCATAAAACACACTCTGCTTTAGAGCAAGAAGGATGCTCTTGCTTTCCAGAGTCTCTAATACAGAGGGAAACGTGAGTGTGCTCAGAAAAAAAGAACTGTGATTCCTACACACACGGACCATATCTAGTTCAACTCTGTTTCTGAAACTGATACAAACCACAGGTCCTCTAAAATCCACTGCTTTTCAGTTAAGAGGGAGAAACGTGTGAGCTTTGTGAACAATGTAGCTTCGTTTGAGATGAAATGTGACTGCGTTTACCTGAAACGATTCTTGCTTGTAGGAAGACACAGAGCCTGGCATTTAACTCCGTTTCTGAAGGGAAACACATGGCACAGTTCTCATCCATGAAACACACTCTGCTTTAGAGCAAGAAGCACGCTCTTGCTTTCTAAAATATCTAATACAGAGGGAAACGTGAATGTGCTCAGAACAAAAGAACTGTGTTTCCTACACACACGGACCATATCTAGTTCAACTCTTTTTCTAAAATTGATACAAACCACAGGTCGTCTAACATCCAATGCTTTTCAGTTAAGAGCGAGAAACGTGTGAGCTTCGTGAACAATGTAGCTTCGTTTGAGATGAAAAATGACTGCGTTTTCCTGAAAAGAAGTCTTGATTGTAGGAAGACACACGTCTGGCATTTAACTCCGTTTCTGAAGGGAAACACACGGCACAGTTCTCATCCATGAAACACACTCTGCTTTAGAGCAAGAAGGATGCTCTTGCTTTCTAGAGTCTCTAATACAGAGGGAAACGTGAGTGTGCTCAGAACAAAAGAACTGTGTTTCCTACACACACGGACCATATCTAGTTCAACTCTGTTTCTGAAACTGATACAAACCACAAGTCCTCCAACATCCAATGCTTTTCATGTAAGAGCGAGAAACGTGTGGGCTTCGTGAACAATGTAGCTTCGTTTGAGCTGAAAAGTGACTGCGTTTACCTGAAACGAAGTCTTGCTTGAAGAAAGACACAGAGCCTGGCACTTAACTCCGTTTCTGAAGGGAAACACACGGCACAGTCCTCTTCCATGAAACACACTCTGCTTTAGAGCAAGAAGCACACTCTTGCTTTCTACAGTCTCTAATACAGAGGGAAACCAGAGTGTGCTCAGAACAAAAAAACTGTGTTTCCTACCCACGGACCATATCTAGTTCAACTCTGTTTCTGAAACTGATACAAACCACAGGTCCTCTACATCCAATGCTTTTCAGTTAAGAGGGAGTAACGTGTGAGCTTTGTGAACAATGTAGCTTCGTTTGAGCTGAAAAGTGACTGTGTTTACCTGAAACAAAGTCTTGCTTGTAGGAAGACACACGCCTGGCATTTAACTCCGTTTCTGAAGGGAAACACACGGCACAGTTCTCTTCCATGAAACACACTCTGCTTTAGAGCAAGAAGCATGCTCTTGCTTTCTAGAGTCTCTAATATAGAGGGAAACGTGAGTGTGTTCAGAACAAAAGAACTGTGTTTCATATACACACAGACCATATCTAGTTCAAGTCTGTTTCTGAAACTGATACAAACAACAGGTCCTCTAACATCCAATGCTTTTCACGTAAGAGCGAGAAACGTGTGAGCTTCGTGAACAATGTAGCTTCGTTTGAGCTGAAAAGTGACTGTGTTTACCTGAAATGAAGTCTTGCTTGTAGGAAGACACACGCCTGGCATTTAACTCCGTCTCTGAAGGGAAACACACGGCACAGTTCACATCCATGAAACACACTCTGCTTTAGAGCAAGAAGCACGCTCTTGCTTTCTAGAGTCTCTAATACAGAGGGAAACGTGAGTGTGCTCAGAACAAAAGAACTGTGTTTCCTACACACACGGACCATATCTAGTTCAACTCGGTTTCTAAAATTGATACAAACCACAGGTCGTCTAACATCCAATGCTTTTCAGTTGTTGAGAGAGAAACGTGTGAGCTTCGTGAACAATGTAGCTTCGTTTGAGCTGAAAAGTGACTGTGTTTACCTGAAAAGAATTCTTGATTGTAGGAAGACACAGAGTCAGGCATTTAACTCCGTTTCTAAAGGGAAACACACAGGACAGTTCTCATCCATGAAACACACTCTGCTTTACAGCAAGAAGCACTCTCTTCCTTTCTAGAGTCTCTAATACAGAGGGAAACGTGAATGTGCTCAGAAAAAAAGAACTGTGTTTCCTACACACACGGACCATATCTAGTTCAACTCTGTTTCTGAAACTGATACAAACCACAGGTCCTCTAACATCCAATGCTTTTCAGTTAAGAGCGAGAAACGTGTGAGCTTCGTGAACAATGTAGCTTCGTTTCAGCTGAAAAGTGACTGCATTTACCTGAAACGAAGTCTTCCTTGAAGAAAGACACAGAGCCTGGCATTTAACTCCGTTTCTGTAGGGAAACACACGGCCCAGTTCTCATCCATGAAACACACTCTGCATTAGAGCAAGAAGCACGCTCTTGCTTTCTAGAGTCTCTACTACAGACAGAAACGTGAGTGTGCTCAGAACAAAAGAACTGTGTTTCCTACACACACGGACCATATCTAGTTCAACTCTGTTTCTGAAACTGATACAAACCACAAGTCCTCTAACATCTAATGCTTTTCAGTTAAGAGCGAGAAACGTGTGGGCTTCGTGAACAATGTAGCTTCGTTTGAGGTGAAAAGTGACTGAGTTTACCTGAAACAAAGTCTTGCTTGAAGAAAGACACAGAGTCTGGCATTTAACTCCGCTTCTGAAGGGAAACACACGGCACAGTCCTCTTCCATGAAACACACACTGCTTTAGAGCAAGAAGCATGCTCTTGCTTTCTAGAGTCTCTAATACAGAGGGAAATGTGAGTGTGCACAGAACAAACAACTGTGTTTCCTACACACGGACCATATCAATTTCAACTCTGTTTCTGAAACTGATACAAACCACAGGTCCTCTAACATCCAATGCTTTTCAGTTAAGAGTTAGAAACGTGTGAGCTTTGTGAACAATGTAGCTTCGTTTGAGCTGAAAAGTGACTGTGTTTACCTGAAAAGAAGTCTTGCTTGTAGGAAGACACACGCCTGGCATTTAACTCTGTTTCTGAAGGGAAACACAGGGCACAGTTCTCATCCATGAAACACACTCTGCTTTAGAGCAAGAAGCACGCTCTTGCTTTCTAGAGTCTCTAATACAGAGGGAAACGTGAGTGTGCTCAGAACAAAAGAACTGTGTTTCCTACACACACGGACCATATCTAGTTCAACTCGGTTTCTAAAATTGATACAAACCACAGGTCGTCTAACATCCAATGCTTTTCAGTTGTTGAGAGAGAAACGTGTGAGCTTCGTGAACAATGTAGCTTCGTTTGAGCTGAAAAGTGACTGTGTTTACCTGAAAAGAATTCTTGATTGTAGGAAGACACACGTCTGGGATTTAACTCCGTTTCTGAAGGGAAACACACGGCACAGTTCTCATCCATGAAACACACTCTGCTTTAGAGGAAGAAGGATGCTCTTGCTTTCTAGAGTCTCTAATACAGAGGGAAACGTGAGTGTGCTCAGAAAAAAAGAACTGTGTTTCCTACACACACGGACCATATCTAGTTCAACTCTGTTTCTGAAACTGATACAAACCACAGGTCCTCTAACATCCAATGCTTTTCAGTTAAGAGCGAGAAACGTGTGAGCTTCGTGAACAATGTAGCTTCGTTTGAGATGAAAAGTGACTGCGTTTACCGGAAACGATTCTTGCTTGTAGGAAGACACAGAGTCAGGCATTTAACTCCGTTTCTAAAGGGAAACACACAGGACAGTTCTCATCCATGAAACACACTCTGCTTTACAGCAAGAAGCACACTCTTGCTTTCTAGAGTCTCTAATACAGAGGGAAACGTGAATGTGCTCAGAAAAAAAGAACTGTGTTTCCTACACACACGGACCATATCTAGTTCAACTCTGTTTCTGAAACTGATACAAACCACAGGTCCTCTAACATCCAATGCTTTTCAGTTAAGAGCGAGAAACGTGTGAGCTTCGTGAACAATGTAGCTTCGTTTCAGCTGAAAAGTGACTGCATTTACCTGAAACGAAGTCTTCCTTGAAGAAAGACACAGAGCCTGGCATTTAACTCCGTTTCTGTAGGGAAACACACGGCCCAGTTCTCATCCATGAAACACACTCTGCATTAGAGCAAGAAGCACGCTCTTGCTTTCTAGAGTCTCTACTACAGACAGAAACGTGAGTGTGCTCAGAACAAAAGAACTGTGTTTCCTACACACACGGACCATATCTAGTTCAACTCTGTTTCTGAAACTGATACAAACCACAAGTCCTCTAACATCTAATGCTTTTCAGTTAAGAGCGAGAAACGTGAGGGCTTCGTGAACAATGTAGCTTCGTTTGAGGTGAAAAGTGACTGAGTTTACCTGAAACGAAGTCTTGCTTGAAGAAAGACACAGAGTCTGGCATTTAACTCCGCTTCTGAAGGGAAACACACGGCACAGTCCTCTTCCATGAAACACACACTGCTTTAGAGCAAGAAGCAAGCTCTTGCTTTCTAGAGTCTCTAATACAGAGGGAAATGTGAGTGTGCACAGAACAAACAACTGTGTTTCCTACACACGGACCATATCAATTTCAACTCTGTTTCTGAAACTGATACAAACCACAGGTCCTCTAACATCCAATGCTTTTCAGTTAAGAGGGAGAAACGTGTGAGCTTTGTGAACAATGTAGCTTCGTTTGAGCTGAAAAGTGACTGTGTTTACCTGAAAAGAAGTCTTGCTTGTAGGAAGACACACGCCTGGCATTTAACTCCGTTTCTGAAGGGAAACACACGGCACAGTTCTCATCCATGAAACACACTCTGCTTTAGAGCAAGAAGCACGCTCTTGCTTTCTAGAGTCTCTAATACAGAGGGAAACGTGAGTGTGCTCAGAACAAAAGAACTGTGTTTCCTACACACACGGACCATATCTAGTTCAACTCTGTTTCCAAAATTGATACAAACCACAGGTCGTCTAACATCCAATGCTTTTCAGTTAAGAGCGAGAAACGTGTGAGCTTCGAGAACAATGTAGCTTCGTTTGAGATGAAAAGTAACTGCGTTTTCCTGAAAAGAAGTCTTGATTGTAGGAAGACACACGTCTGGCATTTAACTCCGTTTCTGAAGGGAAACACACGGCACAGTTCTCATCCATGAAACACACTCTGCTTTAGAGCAAGAAGGATGCTCTTGCTTTCTAGAGTCTCTAATACAGAGGGAAACGTGAGTGTGATCAGAACAAAAGAACTGTGTTTCCTACACACACGAACCATATCAAGTTCAACTCTGTTTCTGAAACTGATACAAACCACAGGTCCTCTAACATCCAATGCTTTTCAGTTAAGAGCGAGAAACGTGTTGCTTCGTGAACAATGTAGCTTCGTTTGAGCTGAAAAGTGACTGCGTTTACCTGAAACGAAGTCTTGCTTGAAGAAAGACACAGAGCCTGGCACTTAACTCCGTTTCTGAAGGGAAACACACGGCACAGTCCTCTTCCATGAAACACACTCTGCTTTAGAGCAAGAAGCACACTCTTGCTTTCTACAGTCTCTAATACAGAGGGAAACCAGAGTGTGCTCAGAACAAAAAAAAATGTGTTTCCTACCCACGGACCATATCTAGTTCAACTCTGTTTCTGAAACTGATACAAACCACACGTCCTCTAACATCCAATGCTTTTCAGTTAAGAGGGAGTAACGTGTGAGCTTTGTGAACAATGTAGCTTCGTTTGAGCTGAAAAGTGTCTGTGTTTACCTGAAACAAAGTCTTGCTTGTAGGAAGACACACGCCTGGCATTTAACTCCGTTTCTGAAGGGAAACACACGGCACAGTTCTCATCCATGAAACACACTCTGCTTTAGAGCAAGAAGCACGCTCTTGCTTTCTAGAGTCTCTAATACAGAGGGAAACGTGAGTGTGCTCAGAACAAAAGAACTGTGTTTCCTACACACACAGACCATATCTAGTTCAAGTCTGTTTCTGAAACTGATACAAACCACAGGTCCTTTAACATCCAATGCTTTTCAGGTAAGAGCGAAAAACGTGTGAGCTTCGTGAACAATGTAGCTTCGTTTGAGCTGAAAAGTGACTGCGTTTACCTGAAACGAATTCTTGCTTGTAGGAAGGCACAGAGCCTGGCATTTAACACCGTTTCTGAAGGGGAACACACGGCACTGTTCTCATCCATAAAACACACTCTGCTTTAGAGCAAGAAGGATGCTCTTGCTTTCCAGAGTCTCTAATACAGAGGGAAACGTGAGTGTGCTCAGAAAAAAAGAACTGTGATTCCTACACACACGGACCATATCTAGTTCAACTCTGTTTCTGAAACTGATACAAACCACAGGTCCTCTAAAATCCACTGCTTTTCAGTTAAGAGGGAGAAACGTGTGAGCTTTGTGAACAATGTAGCTTCGTTTGAGATGAAATGTGACTGCGTTTACCTGAAACGATTCTTGCTTGTAGGAAGACACAGAGCCTGGCATTTAACTCCGTTTCTGAAGGGAAACACATGGCACAGTTCTCATCCATGAAACACACTCTGCTTTAGAGCAAGAAGCACGCTCTTGCTTTCTAAAATATCTAATACAGAGGGAAACGTGAATGTGCTCAGAACAAAAGAACTGTGTTTCCTACACACACGGACCATATCTAGTTCAACTCTTTTTCTAAAATTGATACAAACCACAGGTCGTCTAACATCCAATGCTTTTCAGTTAAGAGCGAGAAACGTGTGAGCTTCGTGAACAATGTAGCTTCGTTTGAGATGAAAAATGACTGCGTTTTCCTGAAAAGAAGTCTTGATTGTAGGAAGACACACGTCTGGCATTTAACTCCGTTTCTGAAGGGAAACACACGGCACAGTTCTCATCCATGAAACACACTCTGCTTTAGAGCAAGAAGGATGCTCTTGCTTTCTAGAGTCTCTAATACAGAGGGAAACGTGAGTGTGCTCAGAACAAAAGAACTGTGTTTCCTACACACACGGACCATATCTAGTTCAACTCTGTTTCTGAAACTGATACAAACCACAAGTCCTCCAACATCCAATGCTTTTCATGTAAGAGCGAGAAACGTGTGGGCTTCGTGAACAATGTAGCTTCGTTTGAGCTGAAAAGTGACTGCGTTTACCTGAAACGAAGTCTTGCTTGAAGAAAGACACAGAGCCTGGCACTTAACTCCGTTTCTGAAGGGAAACACACGGCACAGTCCTCTTCCATGAAACACACTCTGCTTTAGAGCAAGAAGCACACTCTTGCTTTCTACAGTCTCTAATACAGAGGGAAACCAGAGTGTGCTCAGAACAAAAAAACTGTGTTTCCTACCCACGGACCATATCTAGTTCAACTCTGTTTCTGAAACTGATACAAACCACAGGTCCTCTACATCCAATGCTTTTCAGTTAAGAGGGAGTAACGTGTGAGCTTTGTGAACAATGTAGCTTCGTTTGAGCTGAAAAGTGACTGTGTTTACCTGAAACAAAGTCTTGCTTGTAGGAAGACACACGCCTGGCATTTAACTCCGTTTCTGAAGGGAAACACACGGCACAGTTCTCTTCCATGAAACACACTCTGCTTTAGAGCAAGAAGCATGCTCTTGCTTTCTAGAGTCTCTAATATAGAGGGAAACGTGAGTGTGTTCAGAACAAAAGAACTGTGTTTCATATACACACAGACCATATCTAGTTCAAGTCTGTTTCTGAAACTGATACAAACAACAGGTCCTCTAACATCCAATGCTTTTCACGTAAGAGCGAGAAACGTGTGAGCTTCGTGAACAATGTAGCTTCGTTTGAGCTGAAAAGTGACTGTGTTTACCTGAAATGAAGTCTTGCTTGTAGGAAGACACACGCCTGGCATTTAACTCCGTCTCTGAAGGGAAACACACGGCACAGTTCACATCCATGAAACACACTCTGCTTTAGAGCAAGAAGCACGCTCTTGCTTTCTAGAGTCTCTAATACAGAGGGAAACGTGAGTGTGCTCAGAACAAAAGAACTGTGTTTCCTACACACACGGACCATATCTAGTTCAACTCGGTTTCTAAAATTGATACAAACCACAGGTCGTCTAACATCCAATGCTTTTCAGTTGTTGAGAGAGAAACGTGTGAGCTTCGTGAACAATGTAGCTTCGTTTGAGCTGAAAAGTGACTGTGTTTACCTGAAAAGAATTCTTGATTGTAGGAAGACACAGAGTCAGGCATTTAACTCCGTTTCTAAAGGGAAACACACAGGACAGTTCTCATCCATGAAACACACTCTGCTTTACAGCAAGAAGCACTCTCTTCCTTTCTAGAGTCTCTAATACAGAGGGAAACGTGAATGTGCTCAGAAAAAAAGAACTGTGTTTCCTACACACACGGACCATATCTAGTTCAACTCTGTTTCTGAAACTGATACAAACCACAGGTCCTCTAACATCCAATGCTTTTCAGTTAAGAGCGAGAAACGTGTGAGCTTCGTGAACAATGTAGCTTCGTTTCAGCTGAAAAGTGACTGCATTTACCTGAAACGAAGTCTTCCTTGAAGAAAGACACAGAGCCTGGCATTTAACTCCGTTTCTGTAGGGAAACAGACGGCCCAGTTCTCATCCATGAAACACACTCTGCATTAGAGCAAGAAGCACGCTCTTGCTTTCTAGAGTCTCTACTACAGACAGAAACGTGAGTGTGCTCAGAACAAAAGAACTGTGTTTCCTACACACACGGACCATATCTAGTTCAACTCTGTTTCTGAAACTGATACAAACCACAAGTCCTCTAACATCTAATGCTTTTCAGTTAAGAGCGAGAAACGTGTGGGCTTCGTGAACAATGTAGCTTCGTTTGAGGTGAAAAGTGACTGAGTTTACCTGAAACAAAGTCTTGCTTGAAGAAAGACACAGAGTCTGGCATTTAACTCCGCTTCTGAAGGGAAACACACGGCACAGTCCTCTTCCATGAAACACACACTGCTTTAGAGCAAGAAGCATGCTCTTGCTTTCTAGAGTCTCTAATACAGAGGGAAATGTGTGTGTGCACAGAACAAACAACTGTGTTTCCTACACACGGACCATATCAATTTCAACTCTGTTTCTGAAACTGATACAAACCACAGGTCCTCTAACATCCAATGCTTTTCAGTTAAGAGTTAGAAACGTGTGAGCTTTGTGAACAATGTAGCTTCGTTTGAGCTGAAAAGTGACTGTGTTTACCTGAAAAGAAGTCTTGCTTGTAGGAAGACACACGCCTGGCATTTAACTCCGTTTCTGAAGGGAAACACAGGGCACAGTTCTCATCCATGAAACACACTCTGCTTTAGAGCAAGAAGCACGCTCTTGCTTTCTAGAGTCTCTAATACAGAGGGAAACGTGAGTGTGCTCAGAACAAAAGAACTGTGTTTCCTACACACACGGACCATATCTAGTTCAACTCGGTTTCTAAAATTGATACAAACCACAGGTCGTCTAACATCCAATGCTTTTCAGTTGTTGAGAGAGAAACGTGTGAGCTTCGTGAACAATGTAGCTTCGTTTGAGCTGAAAAGTGACTGTGTTTACCTGAAAAGAATTCTTGATTGTAGGAAGACACACGTCTGGGATTTAACTCCGTTTCTGAAGGGAAACACACGGCACAGTTCTCATCCATGAAACACACTCTGCTTTAGAGGAAGAAGGATGCTCTTGCTTTCTAGAGTCTCTAATACAGAGGGAAACGTGAGTGTGCTCAGAAAAAAAGAACTGTGTTTCCTACACACACGGACCATATCTAGTTCAACTCTGTTTCTGAAACTGATACAAACCACAGGTCCTCTAACATCCAATGCTTTTCAGTTAAGAGCGAGAAACGTGTGAGCTTCGTGAACAATGTAGCTTCCTTTGAGATGAAAAGTGACTGCGTTTACCTGAAACGATTCTTGCTTGTAGGAAGACACAGAGTCAGGCATTTAACTCCGTTTCTAAAGGGAAACACACAGGACAGTTCTCATCCATGAAACACACTCTGCTTTACAGCAAGAAGCACACTCTTGCTTTCTAGAGTCTCTAATACAGAGGGAAACGTGAATGTGCTCAGAAAAAAAGAACTGTGTTTCCTACACACACGGACCATATCTAGTTCAACTCTGTTTCTGAAACTGATACAAACCACAGGTCCTCTAACATCCAATGCTTTTCAGTTAAGAGCGAGAAACGTGTGAGCTTCGTGAACAATGTAGCTTCGTTTCAGCTGAAAAGTGACTGCATTTACCTGAAACGAAGTCTTCCTTGAAGAAAGACACAGAGCCTGGCATTTAACTCCGTTTCTGTAGGGAAACACACGGCCCAGTTCTCATCCATGAAACACACTCTGCATTAGAGCAAGAAGCACGCTCTTGCTTTCTAGAGTCTCTACTACAGACAGAAACGTGAGTGTGCTCAGAACAAAAGAACTGTGTTTCCTACACACACGGACCATATCTAGTTCAACTCTGTTTCTGAAACTGATACAAACCACAAGTCCTCTAACATCTAATGCTTTTCAGTTAAGAGCGAGAAACGTGTGGGCTTCGTGAACAATGTAGCTTCGTTTGAGGTGAAAAGTGACTGAGTTTACCTGAAACGAAGTCTTGCTTGAAGAAAGACACAGAGTCTGGCATTTAACTCCGCTTCTGAAGGGAAACACACGGCACAGTCCTCTTCCATGAAACACACACTGCTTTAGAGCAAGAAGCAAGCTCTTGCTTTCTACAGTCTCTAATACAGAGGGAAATGTGAGTGTGCACAGAACAAACAACTGTGTTTCCTACACACGGACCATATCAATTTCAACTCTGTTTCTGAAACTGATACAAACCACAGGTCCTCTAACATCCAATGCTTTTCAGTTAAGAGGGAGAAACGTGTGAGCTTTGTGAACAATGTAGCTTCGTTTGAGCTGAAAAGTGACTGTGTTTACCTGAAAAGAAGTCTTGCTTGTAGGAAGACACACGCCTGGCATTTAACTCCGTTTCTGAAGGGAAACACACGGCACAGTTCTCATCCATGAAACACACTCTGCTTTAGAGCAAGAAGCACGCTCTTGCTTTCTAGAGTCTCTAATACAGAGGGAAACGTGAGTGTGCTCAGAACAAAAGAACTGTGTTTCCTACACACACGGACCATATCTAGTTCAACTCGGTTTCTAAAATTGATACAAACCACAGGTCGTCTAACATCCAATGCTTTTCAGTTGTTGAGAGAGAAACGTGTGAGCTTCGTGAACAATGTAGCTTCGTTTGAGCTGAAAAATGACTGTGTTTACCTGAAAAGAATTCTTGATTGTAGGAAGACACACGTCTGGCATTTAACTCCGTTTCTGAAGGGAAACACACGGCACAGTTCTCATCCATGAAACACACTCTGCTTTAGAGGAAGAAGGATGCTCTTGCTTTCTAGAGTCTCTAATACAGAGGGAAACGTGAGTGTGCTCAGAAAAAAAGAACTGTGTTTCCTACACACACGGACCATATCTAGTTCAACTCTGTTTCTGAAACTGATACAAACCACAGGTCGTCTAACATCCAATGCTTTTCAGTTAAGAGGGAGAAACGTGTGAGCTTTGTGAACAATGTAGCTTCGTTTGAGATGAAAAGTGACTGCGTTTACCTGAAACGATTCTTGCTTGTAGGAAGACACAGAGTCAGGCATTTAACTCCGTTTCTAAAGGGAAACACACAGGACAGTTCTCATCCATGAAACACACTCTGCTTTACAGCAAGAAGCACTCTCTTGCTTTCTAGAGTCTCTAATACAGAGGGAAACGTGAATGTGCTCAGAAAAAAAGAACTGTGTTTCCTACTCACACGGACCATATCTAGTTCAACTCTGTTTCTGAAACTGATACAAACCACAGGTCCTCTAACATCCAATGCTTTTCAGTTAAGAGCGAGAAACGTGTGAGCTTCGTGAACAATGTAGCTTCGTTTCAGCTGAAAAGTGACTGCATTTACCTGAAACGAAGTCTTCCTTGAAGAAAGACACAGAGCCTGGCATTTAACTCCGTTTCTGTAGGGAAACACACGGCCCAGTTCTCATCCATGAAACACACTCTGCATTAGAGCAAGAAGCACGCTCTTGCTTTCTAGAGTCTCTACTACAGACAGAAACGTGAGTGTGCTCAGAACAAAAGAACTGTGTTTCCTACACACACGGACCATATCTAGTTCAACTCTGTTTCTGAAACTGATACAAACCACAAGTCCTCTAACATCTAATGCTTTTCAGTTAAGAGCGAGAAACGTGTGGGCTTCGTGAACAATGTAGCTTCGTTTGAGGTGAAAAGTGACTGAGTTTACCTGAAACGAAGTCTTGCTTGAAGAAAGACACAGAGTCTGGCATTTAACTCCGCTTCTGAAGGGAAACACACGGCACAGTCCTCTTCCATGAAACACACACTGCTTTAGAGCAAGAAGCATGCTCTTGCTTTCTAGAGTCTCTAATACAGAGGGAAATGTGAGTGTGCACAGAACAAACAACTGTGTTTCCTACACACGGACCATATCAATTTCAACTCTGTTTCTGAAACTGATACAAACCACAGGTCCTCTAACATCCAATGCTTTTCAGTTAAGAGGGAGAAACGTGTGAGCTTTGTGAACAATGTAGCTTCGTTTGAGCTGAAAAGTGACTGTGTTTACCTGAAAAGAAGTCTTGCTTGTAGGAAGACACACGCCTGGCATTTAACTCCGTTTCTGAAGGGAAACACACGGCACAGTTCTCATCCATGAAACACACTCTGCTTTAGAGCAAGAAGCACGCTCTTGCTTTCTAGAGTCTCTAATACAGAGGGAAACGTGAGTGTGCTCAGAACAAAAGAACTGTGTTTCCTACACACACAGACCATATCTAGTTCAAGTCTGTTTCTGACACTGATACAAACAACAGGTCCTCTAACATCCAATGCTTTTCAGTTGTTGAGAGAGAAACGTGTGAGCTTCGTGAACAATGTAGCTTCGTTTCAGCTGAAAAGTGACTGCATTTACCTGAAACGAAGTCTTCCTTGAAGAAAGACACAGAGCCTGGCATTTAACTCCGTTTCTGTAGGGAAACACACGGCCCAGTTCTCATCCATGAAACACACTCTGCATTAGAGCAAGAAGCACGCTCTTGCTTTCTAGAGTCTCTACTACAGACAGAAACGTGAGTGTGCTCAGAACAAAAGAACTGTGTTTCCTACACACACGGACCATATCTAGTTCAACTCTGTTTCTGAAACTGATACAAACCACAGGTCGTCTAACATCCAATGCTTTTCAGTTAAGAGGGAGAAACGTGTGAGCTTTGTGAACAATGTAGCTTCATTTGAGATGAAAAGTGACTGCGTTTACCTGAAACGATTCTTGCTTGTAGGAAGACACAGAGTCAGGCATTTAACTCCGTTTCTAAAGGGAAACACACAGGACAGTTCTCATCCATGAAACACACTCTGCTTTACAGCAAGAAGCACTCTCTTGCTTTCTAGAGTCTCTAATACAGAGGGAAACGTGAATGTGCTCAGAAAAAAAGAACTGTGTTTCCTACACACACGGACCATATCTAGTTCAACTCTGTTTCTGAAACTGATACAAACCACAGGTCCTCTAACATCCAATGCTTTTCAGTTAAGAGCGAGAAACGTGTGAGCTTCGTGAACAATGTAGCTTCGTTTCAGCTGAAAAGTGACTGCATTTACCTGAAACGAAGTCTTCCTTGAAGAAAGACACAGAGCCTGGCATTTAACTCCGTTTCTGTAGGGAAACACACGGCCCAGTTCTCATGCATGAAACACACTCTGCATTAGAGCAAGAAGCACGCTCTTGCTTTCTAGAGTCTCTACTACAGACAGAAACGTGAGTGTGCTCAGAACAAAAGAACTGTGTTTCCTACACACACGGACCATATCTAGTTCAACTCTGTTTCTGAAACTGATACAAACCACAAGTCCTCTAACATCTAATGCTTTTCAGTTAAGAGCGAGAAACGTGTGGGCTTCGTGAACAATGTAGCTTCGTTTGAGGTGAAAAGTGACTGAGTTTACCTGAAACGAAGTCTTGCTTGAAGAAAGACACAGAGTCTGGCATTTAACTCCGCTTCTGAAGGGAAACACACGGCACAGTCCTCTTCCATGAAACACACACTGCTTTAGAGCAAGAAGCATGCTCTTGCTTTCTAGAGTCTCTAATACAGAGGGAAATGTGAGTGTGCACAGAACAAACAACTGTGTTTCCTACACACGGACCATATCAATTTCAACTCTGTTTCTGAAACTGATACAAACCACAGGTCCTCTAACATCCAATGCTTTTCAGTTAAGAGGGAGAAACGTGTGAGCTTTGTGAACAATGTAGCTTCGTTTGAGCTGAAAAGTGACTGTGTTTACCTGAAAAGAAGTCTTGCTTGTAGGAAGACATACGCCTGGCATTTAACTCCGTTTCTGAAGGGAAACACACGGCACAGTTCTCATCCATGAAACACACTCTGCTTTAGAGCAAGAAGCACACTCTTGCTTTCTAGAGTCTCTAATACAGAGGGAAACGTGAGTGTGCTCAGAACAAAGAACTGTGTTTCCTACACACACAGACCATATCTAGTTCAAGTCTGTTTCTGACACTGATACAAACAACAGGTCCTCTAACATCCAATGCTTTTCAGGTAAGAGCGAGAAACGTGTGAGCTTCGTGAACAATGTAGCTTCGTTTGATCTGAAAAGTGACTGTGTTTACCTGAAACGAAGTCTTGCTTGGAGGAAGACACACGCCTGGCATTTAACTCCGTTTCTGAAGGGAAACACACGGCACAGTTCTCTTCCATGAAACACACTCTGCTTTAGAGCAAGAAGCACGCTCTTGCTTTCTAGAGTCTCTAATACAGAGGAAACGTGAGTGTGCTCAGAACAAAAGAAATGTGTTTCCTACACACACAGACCATATCTAATTCAACTCTGTTTCTGAAACTTATACAAACCATAGGTCCTCTAACATCCAATGCTTTTCAGTTAAGAGCGAGAAACGTGTTAGCTTCGTGAACAATGTAGCTTCGTTTGAGCTGAAAAGTGACTGCGTTTACCTGAAACGAAGTCTTGCTTGTAGGAAGGCACAGAGCCTGGCATTTAACTCTGTTTCTGAAGGGAAACACACGGCCCAGTTCTCATCCATAAAACACACTCTGCTTTAGAGCAAGAAGGATGCTCTTGCTTTCTAGAGTCTCTAATACAGAGGGAAACGTGAGTGTGCTCAGAACAAAAGAACTGTGTTTCCTACACACACGGACCATATCTAGTTCAACTCTGTTTCTGAAACTGATACAAACCACAGGTCCTCTAACATCCACTGCTTTTCAGTTAAGAGCGAGAAACATGTGAGCTTCGTGAACAATGTAGCTTCGTTTGAGATGAAAAGTGACTGCGTTTACCTGAAACGATTCTTGCTTGTAGGAAGACTCAGAGCCTGGCATTTAACTCCGTTTCTGTAGGGAAACACAGGGCACAGTTCTCTTCCATGAAACACACTCTGCTTTAGAGCAAGGAGCACGCTCTTGCTTTCTAGAGTCTCTAATACAGAGGGAAACGTGAGTGTGCTCAGAAAAAGAACTGTGTTTCCTACACACACAGACCATATCTAGTTCAAGTCTGTTTCTGACACTGATACAAACAACCGGTCCTCTAACATCCAATGCTTTTCACTTAAGAGCGAGAAACGTGTGAGCTTCGTGAACAATGTAGCTTCGTTTGATCTGAAAAGTGACTGTGTTTACCTGAAACGAAGTCTTGCTTGGAGGAAGACACACGCCTGGCATTTAACTCCGTTTCTGAAGGGAAACACACGGCACAGTTCTCATCCATGAAACACACTCTGCTTTAGAGCAAGAAGCACGCTCTTGCTTTCTAGAGTCTCTAATACAGAGGGAAACGTGAGTGTGCTCAGAACAAAAGAACTGTGTTTCCTACACACACAGACCATATCTAGTTCAAGTCTGCTTCTGACACTGATACAAACAACAGGTCCTCTAACATCCAATGCTTTTCAGGTAAGAGCGAGAAACGTGTGAGCTTCGTGAACAATGTAGCTTCGTTTGATCTGAAAAGTGACTGTGTTTACCTGAAACGAAGTCTTGCTTGGAGGAAGACACACGCCTGGCATTTAACTCCGTTTCTGAAGGGAAACACACGGCACAGTTCTCTTCCATGAAACACACTCTGCTTTAGAGCAAGAAGCACGCTCTTGCTTTCTAGAGTCTCTAATACAGAGGAAACGTGAGTGTGCTCAGAACAAAAGAAATGTGTTTCCTACACACACAGACCATATCTAATTCAACTCTGTTTCTGAAACTTATACAAACCATAGGTCCTCTAACATCCAATGCTTTTCAGTTAAGAGCGAGAAACGTGTTAGCTTCGTGAACAATGTAGCTTCGTTTGAGCTGAAAAGTGACTGCGTTTACCTGAAACGAAGTCTTGCTTGTAGGAAGGCACAGAGCCTGGCATTTAACTCTGTTTCTGAAGGGAAACACACGGCCCAGTTCTCATCCATAAAACACACTCTGCTTTAGAGCAAGAAGGATGCTCTTGCTTTCTAGAGTCTCTAATACAGAGGGAAACGTGAGTGTGCTCAGAACAAAAGAACTGTGTTTCCTACACACACGGACCATATCTAGTTCAACTCTGTTTCTGAAACTGATACAAACCACAGGTCCTCTAACATCCACTGCTTTTCAGTTAAGAGCGAGAAACATGTGAGCTTCGTGAACAATGTAGCTTCGTTTGAGATGAAAAGTGACTGCGTTTACCTGAAACGATTCTTGCTTGTAGGAAGACTCAGAGCCTGGCATTTAACTCCGTTTCTGTAGGGAAACACAAGGCACAGTTCTCTTCCATGAAACACACTCTGCTTTAGAGCAAGAAGCACGCTCTTGCTTTCTAGAGTATCTAATACAGAGGGAAACGTGAGTGTGCTCCGAACAAAAGAACTGTGTTTCCTACACACAGAGACCATATCTAATTCAACTCTGTTTCTGAAACTGATACAAACCATAGGTCCTCTAACATCCAATGCTTTTCATTTAAGAGCGAGAAACGTGTGAGCTTCGTGAACAATGTAGCTTCGTTTGAGCTGAAAAGTGACTGCGTTTACCTGAAACGAAGTCTTGCTTGTAGGATGGCACAGAGCCTGGCATTTAACTCCGTTTCTGAAGGGAAACACACGGCACAGTTCGCATCCATGAAACACACTCTGCTTTAGAGGAAGAAGGATGCTCTTTCTTTCTAGAGTCTCTAATACAGAGGGAAACGTGAGTGTGCTCAGAAAAAAAGAACTAGGTTTCCTACACACACGGACCATATCTAGTTCAACTCTGTTCCTGAAACTGGTACAAACCACAGGTCCTCTAACATCCAATGCTTTTCAGTTAAGAGCGAGAAACGTGTGAGCTTCGTGAACAATGCAGCTTCGTTTGAGATGAAAAGTGACTGCGTTTACCTGAAACGATTCTTGCTTGTAGGAAGACACAGAGCCTGGCATTTAACTCCGTTTCTGAAGGGAAACACACAGGACAGTTCTCATCCATAAAACACACTCTGCTTTAGAGCAAGAAGCTCGCTCTTGCTTTCTAGAGTCTCTAATACAGAGGGAAACCTGAATGTGCTCAGAACAAATTAACTGTGTTTCCTGCACACATGGACCATATCTAGTTCAACTCTGTTTCTAAAATTGATACAAACCACAGGTTGTCTAACATCCAATGCTTTTCAGTTAAGAGGGAGAAACATGTGAGCTTTGTGAACAATGTAGCTTCGTTTGAGGTGAAAAGTGACTGCGTTTACCTGAAACGAAGTCTTTCTTGAAGGAAGACACACGCCTGGCATTTAACTCCGTTTATGTAGGGAAACACACGGCACAGTTCTCTTCCATGAAACACACTCTGCTTTAGAGCAAGAAGCACGCTCTTGCTTTCAGAGTCTCTAATACAGAGGGAAACGTGAGTGTGATCCGAACAAAAGAACTGTGTTTCCTACGCACAGAGACCATATCTAATTCAACTCTGTTTCTGAAACTGATACAAACCATAGGTCCTCTAACATCCAATGCTTTTCAGTTAAGAGCGAGAAACGTGTGAGCTTCGTGAACAATGTAGCTTCGTTTGAGCTGAAAAGTGACTGCGTTTACCTGAAACGAAGTCTTGCTTGTAGGAAGGCACAGAGCCTGGCATTTAACTCCGTTTCTGAAGGGAAACACACGGCACAGTTCTCATCCATGAAACACACTCTGCTTTAGAGGAAGAAGGATGCTCTTGCTTTCTAGAGTCTCTAATACAGAGGGAAACGTGAGTGTGCTCAGAATAAAAGAACTGTGTTTCCTACACACGGACCATATCTAGTTCAACTCTGTTTCTGAAACTGATACAAACCACAGGTCCTCTAACATCCAATGCTTTTCAGTTAAGAGCGAGAAACGTGTGAGCTTCGTGAACAATGCAGCTTCGTTTGAGATGAAAAGTGACTGCGTTTACCTGAAACGATTCTTGCTTGTAGGAAGACACAGAGCCTGGCATTTAACTCCGTTTCTGAAGGGAAACACACGGGACAGTTCTCATCCATAAAACACACTCTGCTTTAGAGCAAGAAGCACGCTCTTGCTTTCTAGAGTCTCTAATACAGAGGGAAACCTGAATGTGCTCAGAACAAATTAACTGTGTTTCCTGCACACATGGACCATATCTAGTTCAACTCTGTTTCTAAAATTGATACAAACCACAGGTCGTCTAACATCCAATGCTTTTCAGTTAAGAGGGAGAAACGTGTGAGCTTTGTGAACAATGTAGCTTCATTTGAGGTGAAAAGTGACTACGTTTACCTGAAACGAAGTCTTTCTTGTAGGAAGACACACGCCTGGCATTTAACTCCGTTTATGTAGGGAAACACACGGCACAGTTCTCTTCTATGAAACACACTCTGCTTTAGAGCAAGAAGCACGCTCTTGCTTTCTAGAGTCTCTAATACAGAGGGAAACGTGAGTGTGATCCGAACAAAAGAACTGTGTTTCCTACACACAGAGACCATATCTAATTCAACTCTGTTTCTGAAACTGATACAAACCATAGGTCCTCTAACATCCAATGCTTTTCAGTTAAGAGCGAGAAACGTGTGAGCTTCGTGAACAATGTAGCTTCGTTTGAGCTGAAAAGTGACTGCGTTTACCTGAAACGATTCTTGCTTGTAGGAAGACACAGAGCCTGGCATTTAACTCCGTTTCTGAAGGGAAACACACGGGACAGTCCTCATCCATAAAACACACTCTGCTTTAGAGCAAGAAGCACGCTCTTGCTTTCTAGAGTCTTTAATACAGAGGGAAACCTGAATGTGCTCAGAACAAATTAACTGTGTTTCCTGCACACATGGACCATATCTAGTTCAACTCTGTTTCTAAAATTGATACAAACCACAGGTCGTCTAACATCCAATGCTTTTCAGTTAAGAGGGAGAAACGTGTGAGCTTTGTGAACAATGTAGCTTCATTTGAGGTGAAAAGTGACTACGTTTACCTGAAACGAAGTCTTTCTTGTAGGAAGACACACGCCTGGCATTTAACTCCGTTTATGTAGGGAAACACACGGCACAGTTCTCTTCTATGAAACACACTCTGCTTTAGAGCAAGAAGCACGCTCTTGCTTTCTAGAGTCTCTAATACAGAGGGAAACGTGAGTGTGATCCGAACAAAAGAACTGTGTTTCCTACACACAGAGACCATATCTAATTCAACTCTGTTTCTGAAACTGATACAAACCATAGGTCCTCTAACATCCAATGCTTTTCAGTTAAGAGCGAGAAACGTGTGAGCTTCGTGAACAATGTAGCTTCGTTTGAGCTGAAAAGTGACTGCGTTTACCTGAAACGATTCTTGCTTGTAGGAAGACACAGAGCCTGGCATTTAACTCCGTTTCTGAAGGGAAACACACGGGACAGTTCTCATCCATAAAACACACTCTGCTTTAGAGCAAGAAGCACGCTCTTGCTTTCTAGAGTCTCTAATACAGAGGGAAACCTGAATGTGCTCAGAACAAATTAACTGTGTTTCCTGCACACATGGACCATATCTAGTTCAACTCTGTTTCTAAAATTGATACAAACCACAGGTCGTCTAACATCCAATGCTTTTCAGTTAAGAGGGAGAAACGTGTGAGCTTTGTGAACAATGTAGCTTCATTTGAGGTGAAAAGTGACTACGTTTACCTGAAACGAAGTCTTTCTTGTAGGAAGACACACGCCTGGCATTTAACTCCGTTTATGTAGGGAAACACACGGCACAGTTCTCTTCTATGAAACACACTCTGCTTTAGAGCAAGAAGCACGCTCTTGCTTTCTAGAGTCTCTAATGCAGAGGGAAACGTGAGTGTGATCCGAACAAAAGAACTGTGTTTCCTACACACAGAGACCATATCTAATTCAACTCTGTTTCTGAAACTGATACAAACCATAGGTCCTCTAACATCCAATGCTTTTCAGTTAAGAGCGAGAAACGTGTGAGCTTCGTGAACAATGTAGCTTCGTTTGAGCTGAAAAGTGACTGCGTTTACCTGAAACGAAGTCTTGCTTGTAGGAAGGCACAGAGCCTGGCATTTAACTCCGTTTCTGAAGGGAAACACACGGCACAGTTCTCATCCATGAAACACACTCTGCTTTAGAGGAAGAAGGATGCTCTTGCTTTCTAGAGTCTCTAATACAGAGGGAAACGTGAGTGTGCTCAGAAAAAAAGAACTGTGTTTCCTACACACGGACCATATCTAGTTCAACTCTGTTTCTGAAACTGATACAAACCACAGGTCCTCTAACATCCAATGCTTTTCAGTTAAGAGCGAGAAACATGTGAGCTTCGTGAACAATGTAGCTTCGTTTGAGATGAAAAGTGACTGCGTTTACCTGAAACGATTCTTGCATGTAGGAAGACACAGAGCCGGGCATTTAACTCCGTTTCTGGAGGGAAACACACAGGACAGTTCTCATTAATGAAACACACTCTGCTTTAGAGCAAGAAGCACACTCTTGCTTTCTAGAGTCTCTAATACAGAGGGAAATGTGAGTGTGCTCAGAACAAACAACTGTGTTTCCTATACACGGACCATATCTAGTTCAACTCTGTTTCTGAAACTGATACAAACCACAGGTCCTCTAACATCCAATGCTTTTCAGTTAAGAGGGAGAAACGTGTGAGCTTTGTGAACAATGTAGTTTCGTTTGAGATGAAAAGTGACTGTGTTTACCTGAAATGAAGTCTTGCTTGTAGGAAGACACACGCCTGGCATTTAACTCCGTTTCTGAAGGGAAATACACGGCACAGTTCTCATCCATGAAACACACTCTGCTTTAGGGCAAGAAGCACGCTCTTGCTTTCTAGAGTCTCTAATACAGAGGGAAACGTGAGTGTGCTCAGAACAAAAGAACTGTGTTTCCTACACACACAGACCATATCTAGTTCAAGTCTGTTTCTGACACTGATACAAACAACAGGTCCTCTAACATCAAATGCTTTTCAGGTAAGAGCGAGAAACGTGTGAGCTTCGTGAACAATGTAGCTTCGTTTGAGCTGAAAAGTGACTGTGTTTACCTGAAACGAAGTCTTGCTTGTAGGAAGACACACGCCTGGCATTTAACTCCGTTTCTGAAGGGAAACACACGGCACAGTTCTCTTCCATGAAACACACTCTGCTTTAGAGCAAGAAGCACGCTCTTGCTTTCTAGAGTCTCTAATACAGAGGAAACGTGAGTGTGCTCAGAACAAAAGAACTGTGTTTCCTACACACACAGACCATATCTAATTCAACTCTGTTTCTGAAACTTATACAAACCATAGGTCCTCTAACATCCAATGCTTTTCAGTTAAGAGCGAGAAACGTGTGAGCTTCGTGAACAATGTAGCTTCGTTTGAGCTGAAATGTGACTGCGTTTACCTGAAACGAAGTCTTGCTTGTAGGAAGGCACAGAGCCTGGCATTTAACTCCGTTTCTGAAGGGAAACACACGGCACAGTTCTCATCCATAAAACACACTCTGCTTTAGAGCAAGAAGGATGCTCTTGCTTTCTAGAGTCTCTAATACAGAGGGAAACGTGAGTGTGCTCAGAACAAAAGAACAGTGTTTCCTACACAAACGAACCATATCTAGTTCAACTCTGTTTCTGAAACTGATACAAACCATAGGTCCTCTAACATCCATTGCTTTTCAGTTAAGAGCGAGAAACGTGTGAGCTTCGTGAACAA
This sequence comes from Onychomys leucogaster, assembly GCA_949786385.1. Classification (NCBI taxonomy): domain Eukaryota; kingdom Metazoa; phylum Chordata; class Mammalia; order Rodentia; family Cricetidae; genus Onychomys; species Onychomys leucogaster. Next base: position 1,580,744 of record CATKUP010000113.1, read on the forward strand.
TGTAGCTTCGTTTGAGCTGAAAAGTGAATGTGTTTACCTGAAAAGAAGTCTTGATTGTAGGAAGACACACGTCTGGCATTTAACTCCGTTTCTGAAGGGAAACACATGGCACAGTTCTCATCCATGAAACACACTCTGCTTTAGAGCATGAAGGATGCTCTTGCTTTCTAGAGTCTCTAAAACAGAGGGAAACGTCAGTGTGCTCAGAACAAAAGAACTGTGTTTCCTACACACACAGACCATATCTAGTTCAACTCTGTTTCTAAAATTGATACAAACCACAGGTCGTCTAACATCCAATGCTTTTCAGTTAAGAGAGAGAAACGTGTGAGCTTCGTGAACAATGTAGCTTCGTTTCAGCTGAAAAGTGACTGTGTTTACCTGAAAAGAAGTCTTGATTGTAGGAAGACACACGTCTGGCATTTAACTCCGTTTCTGAAGGGAAACACACGGCACAGTTCTCATCCATGAAACACACTCTGCTTTAGAGGAAGAAGGATTCTCTTGCTTTCTAGAGTCTCTAATACAGAGGGAAACGTGAGTGTGCTCAGAAAAAAAGAACTGTGTTTCCTACACACGGACCATATCTAGTTCAACTCTGTTTCTGAAACTGATACAAACTACAGGTCCTCTAACATCCAATGCTTTTCAGTTAAGAGCGAGAAACGTGTGAGCTTCGTGAACAATGTAGCTTCGTTTGAGATGAAAAGTGACTGCATTTACCTGAAACGATTCTTGCTTGTAGGAAGACACAGAGCCTGGCATTTAACTCCGTTTCTGAAGGGAAACACACGGGACAGTTCTCATCCATGAAACACACTCTGCTTTAGAACAAGAAGCACGCTCTTGCTTTCTAGAGTCTCTAATACAGAGGGAAACGTGAGTGTGCTCAGAAAAAAAGAACTGTGTTTCCTACACACGGACCATATCTAGTTCAACTCTGTTTCTGAAACTGATACAAACCACAGGTCCTCTAACATCCAATGCTTTTCAGTTAAGAGCGAGAAACGTGTGAGCTTCGTGAACAATGTAGCTTCGTTTGAGATGAAAAGTGACTGCGTTTACCTGAAACGATTCTTGCATGTAGGAAGACACAGAGCCCGGCATTTAACTCCGTTTCTGGAGGGAAACACACAGGACAGTTCTCATTAATGAAACACACTCTGCTTTAGAGCAAGAAGCACACTCTTGCTTTCTAGAGTCTCTAATACAGAGGGAAATGTGAGTGTGCTCAGAACAAACAACTGTGTTTCCTATACACGGACCATATCTAGTTCAACTCTGTTTCTGAAACTGATACAAACCACAGGTCCTCTAACATCCAATGCTTTTCAGTTAAGAGGGAGAAACGTGTGAGCTTTGTGAACAATGTAGTTTCGTTTGAGATGAAAAGTGACTGTGTTTACCTGAAATGAAGTCTTGCTTGTAGGAAGACACTCGCCTGGCATTTAACTCCGTTTCTGAAGGGAAATACACGGCACAGTTCTCATCCATGAAACACACTCTGCTTTAGGGCAAGAAGCACGCTCTTGCTTTCTAGAGTCTCTAATACAGAGGGAAACGTGAGTGTGCTCAGAACAAAAGAACTGTGTTTCCTACACACACGGACCATATCTAGTTCAAGTCTGTTTCTGACACTGATACAAACAACAGGTCCTCTAACATCAAATGCTTTTCAGGTAAGAGCGAGAAACGTGTGAGCTTCGTGAACAATGTAGCTTCGTTTGAGCTGAAAAGTGACTGTGTTTACCTGAAACGAAGTCTTGCTTGTAGGAAGACACACGCCTGGCATTTAACTCCGTTTCTGAAGGGAAACACACGGCACAGTTCTCTTCCATGAAACACACTCTGCTTTAGAGCAAGAAGCACGCTCTTGCTTTCTAGAGTCTCTAATACAGAGGAAACGTGAGTGTGCTCAGAACAAAAGAACTGTGTTTCCTACACACACAGACCATATCTAATTCAACTCTGTTTCTGAAACTTATACAAACCATAGGTCCTCTAACATCCAATGCTTTTCAGTTAAGAGCGAGAAACGTGTGAGCTTCGTGAACAATGTAGCTTCGTTTGAGCTGAAATGTGACTGCGTTTACCTGAAACGAAGTCTTGCTTGTAGGAAGGCACAGAGCCTGGCATTTAACTCCGTTTCTGAAGGGAAACACACGGCACAGTTCTCATCCATAAAACACACTCTGCTTTAGAGCAAGAAGGATGCTCTTGCTTTCTAGAGTCTATAATACAGAGGGAAACGTGAGTGAGCTCAGAACAAAAGAACAGTGTTTCCTACACAAACGAACCATATCTAGTTCAACTCTGTTTCTGAAACTGATACAAACCATAGGTCCTCTAACATCCATTGCTTTTCAGTTAAGAGCGAGAAACGTGTGAGCTTCGTGAACAATGTAGCTTCGTTTGAGCTGAAAAGTGAATGTGTTTACCTGAAAAGAAGTCTTGATTGTAGGAAGACACACGTCTGGCATTTAACTCCGTTTCTGAAGGGAAACACATGGCACAGTTCTCATCCATGAAACACACTCTGCTTTAGAGCATGAAGGATGCTCTTGCTTTCTAGAGTCTCTAAAACAGAGGGAAACGTCAGTGTGCTCAGAACAAAAGAACTGTGTTTCCTACACACACAGACCATATCTAGTTCAACTCTGTTTCTAAAATTGATACAAACCACAGGTCGTCTAACATCCAATGCTTTTCAGTTAAGAGAGAGAAACGTGTGAGCTTCGTGAACAATGTAGCTTCGTTTCAGCTGAAAAGTGACTGTGTTTACCTGAAAAGAAGTCTTGATTGTAGGAAGACACACGTCTGGCATTTAACTCCGTTTCTGAAGGGAAACACACGGGACAGTTCTCATCCATGAAACACACTCTGCTTTAGAACAAGAAGCACGCTCTTGCTTTCTAGAGTCTCTAATACAGAGGGAAACCTGAGTGTGCTCAGAACAAAAAACTGTGTTTCCTACACACGGACCATATCTAGTTCAACTCTGTTTCTGAAACTGATACAAACCACAGATCCTCTAACATCCAATGCTTTTCAGTTAAGAGGGAGAAACGTGTGAGCTTTGTGAACAATGTAACATCATTTGAGCTGAAAAGTGACTGCGTTTGCTTGAAACAAAGTCTTGCTTGTAGGAAGACAGACGCCTGGCATTTAACTCCGTTTCTGAAGGGAAACACACGGCACAGTTCTCTTCCATGAAACACACTCTGCTTTAGAGCAAGAAGCACGCACTTGCTTTCTAGAGTCTCTAATACAGAGGGAAACGTGAGTGTGATCAGAACAAAAGAACTGTGTCCTACACACACTGACCATATCTAGTTCAACTCTGTTTCTGAAACTGATACACACCATATGTCCTCTAACATCCAATGCTTCTCAATTAAGAGCGAGAAACGTGTGAGCTTCGTGAACAATGTAGCTTCGTTTGAGCTGAAAAGTGACTGTGTTTACCTGAAACGAAGTCTTGCTTGTAGGAAGACACACGCCTGGCATTTAACTCCGTTTCTGAAGGGAAACACACGGCACAGTTCTCTTCCATGAAACACACTCTGCTTTAGAGCAAGAAGCACGCTCTTGCTTTCTAGAGTCTCTAATACAGAGGAAACGTGAGTGTGCTCAGAACAAAAGAACTGTGTTTCCTACACACACAGACCATATCTAATTCAACTCTGTTTCTGAAACTTATACAAACCATAGGTCCTCTAACATCCAATGCTTTTCAGTTAAGAGCGAGAAACGTGTGAGCTTCGTGAACAATGTAGCTTCGTTTGAGCTGAAATGTGACTGCGTTTACCTGAAACGAAGTCTTGCTTGTAGGAAGACACAGAGCCTGGCATTTAACTCCGTTTCTGAAGGGAAACACACGGCACAGTTCTCATCCATAAAACACACTCTGCTTTAGAGCAAGAAGGATGCTCTTGCTTTCTAGAGTCTATAATACAGAGGGAAACGTGAGTGTGCTCAGAACAAAAGAACAGTGTTTCCTACACAAACGGACCATATCTAGTTCAACTCTGTTTCTGAAACTGATACAAACCATAGGTCCTCTAACATCCATTGCTTTTCAGTTAAGAGCGAGAAACGTGTGAGCTTCGTGAACAATGTAGCTTCGTTTGAGCTGAAAAGTGAATGTGTTTACCTGAAAAGAAGTCTTGATTGTAGGAAGACACACGTCTGGCATTTAACTCCGTTTCTGAAGGGAAACACATGGCACAGTTCTCATCCATGAAACACACTCTGCTTTAGAGCATGAAGGATGCTCTTGCTTTCTAGAGTCTCTAAAACAGAGGGAAACGTCAGTGTGCTCAGAACAAAAGAACTGTGTTTCCTACACACACAGACCATATCTAGTTCAACTCTGTTTCTAAAATTGATACAAACCACAGGTCGTCTAACATCCAATGCTTTTCAGTTAAGAGAGAGAAACGTGTGAGCTTCGTGAACAATGTAGCTTCGTTTCAGCTGAAAAGTGACTGCGTTTACCTGAAAAGAAGTCTTGATTGTAGGAAGACACACGTCTGGCATTTAACTCCGTTTCTGAAGGGAAACACACGGGACAGTTCTCATCCATGAAACACACTCTGCTTTAGAGCAAGAAGCACGCTCTTGCTTTCTAGAGTCTCTAATACAGAGGGAAACCTGAATGTGCTCAGAACAAATTAACTGTGTTTCCTGCACACACGGACCGTATCTAGTTCAACTCTGTTTCTAAAATTGATGCAAACCACAGGTCGTCTAACATCCAATGCTTTTCAGTTAAGAGCGAGAAACGTGTGAGCTTCGTGAACAATGTAGCTTCGTTTGAGCTGAAAAGTGACTGTCTTTACCTAAAAAGAAGTCTTGATTGTAGGAAGACACACGTCTGGCATTTAACTCCGTTTCTGAAGGGAAACACACGGCACAGTTCTCTTCCATGAAACACACTCTGCTTTAGAACAAGAAGCACGCTCTTGCTTTCTAGAGTCTCTAATACAGAGGGAAACCTGAGTGTGCTCAGAACAAAAAACTGTGTTTCCTACACACGGACCATATCTAGTTCAAGTCTGTTTCTGAAACTGATACAAACCACAGGTCCTCTAACATCCAATGCTTTTCAGGTAAGAGCGAGAATCGTGTGAGCTTCGTGAACAATGTAGCTTCCTTTGAGCTGAAAAGTGACTGTTTTTACCTGAAATGAAGTCTTGCTTGTAGGAAGATACACGCCTGGCATTTAACTCCGTTTCTGAAGGGAAACACACGGCACAGTTCTCATCCATGAAACACACTCTGCTTTAGAGCAAGAAGCACACTCTTGCTTTCTAGAGTCTCTAATACAGCGGGAAACGTGAATGTGCTCAGAAAAAAAAATTGTGTATCCTACACACACGGACCATATCTAGTTCATCTCTGTTTCTGAAACTGATACAAACCACAGATCCTCTAACATCCAATACTTTTCAGTTATGAGGGAGAAACGTGTGAGCTTTGTGAACAATGTAGCTTCATTTGAGCTGAAAAGTGACTGTGTTTTCCTGAAACAAAGTCTTGCTTGTAGGAAGACAGACGCTTGACATTTAACTCCGTTTCTGAAGGGAAACACACGGCACAGTTCTCTTCCATGAAACACACTCTGCTTTAGAGCAAGAAGCACGCACTTGCTTTCTAGAGTCTCTAATACAGAGGGAAACGTGAGTGTGATCAGAACAAAAGAACTGTGTTTCCTACACACACGGACCATATCTAGTTCAACTCTGTTTCTGAAACTGATACAAACCACAGGTCCTCTAACATCCACTGCTTTTCAGTTAAGAGCGAGAAACGTGTGAGCTTTGTGAACAATGTAGCATCCTTTGAGATGAAAAGTGACTCGGTTTACCTGAAACGATTCTTGCTTGTAGGAAGACACAGAGCCTGGCATTTAACTCTGTTTCTGTAGGGAAACACACGGCACAGTTCTCTTCCATGAAACACACTCTGCTTTAGAGCAAGAATCATGCTCTTGCTTTCTAGAGTCTCTAATACAGAGGGAAACGTGAGTGTGCTCCGAAAAAAAGAACTGTGTGTCCTACACACAGAGACCATATCTAATTCAACTCTGTTTCTGAAACTGATACACACCATAGGTCCTCTAACATCCAATGCTTTTCAGTTAAGAGCGAGAAACGTGTGAGCTTCGTGAACAATGTTGCTTCGTTTGAGCTGAAAAGTGACTGTGTTTACCTGAAAAGAAGTCTTGATTGTAGGAAGACACACGTCTGGCATTTAACTCCGTTTCTGAAGGGAAACACACGGGACAGTTCTCATCCATGAAACACACTCTGCTTTAGAGGGAGAAGCACGCTCTTGCTTTCTAGAGTCTCTAATACAGAGGGAAACCTGAATGTGCTCAGAACAAATTAACTGTGTTTCCTGCACACACGGACCGTATCTAGTTCAACTCTGTTTCTAAAATTGATACAAACCACAGGTCGTCTAACATCCAATGCTTTTCAGTTAAGAGCGAGAAACGTGTGAGCTTCGTGAACAATGTAGCTTCGTTTGAGCTGAAAAGTGACTGTGTTTACCTGAAAAGAAGTCTTGATTGTAGGAAGACACACGTCTGGCATTTAACTCCGTTTCTGAAGGGAAACACACGGCACAGTTCTCATCCATGAAACACACTCTGCTTTAGAGGAAGAAGGATGCTCTTGCTTTCTAGAGTCTCTAATACAGAGGGAAACGTGAGTGTGCTCAGAAAAAAAGAACTGTGTTTCCTACACACACGGACCATATCTAGTTCAACTCTGTTTCTGAAACTGATACAAACTACAGGTCCTCTAACATCCAATGCTTTTCAGTTAAGAGCGAGAAACGTGTGAGCTTCGTGAACAATGTAGCTTCGTTTGAGATGAAAAGTGACTGCATTTACCTGAAACGATTCTTGCTTGTAGGAAGACACAGAGCCTGGCATTTAATTCCGTTTCTGAAGGGAAACACACGGGACAGTTCTCATCCATGAAACACACTCTGCTTTAGAACAAGAAGCACGCTCTTGCTTTCTAGAGTCTCTAATACAGAGGGAAACCTGAGTGTGCTCAGAACAAAAAACTGTGTTTCCTACACACGGACCATATCTAGTTCAACTCTGTTTCTGAAACTGATACAAACCACAGATCCTCTAACATCCAATGCTTTTCAGTTAAGAGGGAGAAACGTGTGAGCTTTGTGAACAATGTAGCTTCATTTGAGCTGAAAAGTGACTGCATTTACCTGAAACAAAGTCTTGCTTGTAGGAAGACACACGCCTGGCATTTAACTCCGTTTCTGAAGGGAAACACACGGCACAGTTCTCTTCCATGAAACACACTCTGCTTTAGAGCAAGAAGCACGCTCTTGCTTTCTAGAGTCTCTAATACAGAGGGAAACCTGAATGTGCTCAGAACAAATTAACTGTGTTTACTGCACACACGGACCGTATCTAGTTCAACTCTGTTTCTAAAATTGATACAAACCACAGGTCGTCTAACATCCAATGCTTTTCAGTTAAGAGCGAGAAACGTGTGAGCTTCGTGAACAATGTAGCTTCGTTTGAGCTGAAAAGTGACTGTGTTTACCTGAAAAGAAGTCTTGATTGTAGGAAGACACACGTCTGGCATTTCACTCCGTTTCTGAAGGGAAACACACGGCACAGTTCTCATCCATGAAACACACTCTGCTTTAGAGCAAGAAGGATGCTCTTGCTTTCTAGAGTCACTAATCAGAGGGAAATGTGAGTGTGCTCAGAACAAAAGAACTGTGTTTCCTACACACACGGACCATATCTAGTTCAACTCTGTTTCAGAAACTGATAGAAACTACAGGTCCACTAACATCCAATGCTTTTCAGTTAAGAGCGAGAAACGTGTGAGCTTCGTGAACAATGTAGCTTCGTTTGAGATGAAAAGTGACTGCATTTACCTGAAACGATTCTTGCTTGTAGGAAGACACAGAGCCTGGCATTTAACTCCGCTTCTGAAGGGAAACACACGGCACAGTTCTCATCCATGAAACACACTCTGCTTTAGAGCAAGAAGCACGCTCTTGTTTTCTAGAGTCTCTAATACAGAGGGAAATGTGAATGTGCTCAGAACAAATTAACTGTGTTCCTACACACACGGACCATATCTAGTTCAACTCTGTTTCTAAAATTGATACAAACCACAGGTCGTCTAACATCCAATGCTTTTCAGTTAAGAGGGAGAAACGTGTGAGCTTTGTGAACAATGTAGCTTCGTTTGAGCTGAAAAGTGACTGTGTTTACCTGAAATGAAGTCTTGCTTGTAGGAAGACACACGCCTGGCATTTAACTCCGTTTCTGAAGGGAAACACACGGCACAGTTCTCATCCATGAAACACACTCTGCTTTAGAGCAAGAAGCACGCTCTTGCTTTCTAGAGTCTCTAATACAGAGGGAAACGTGAGTGTGCTCAGAACAAAAGAACTGTGTTTCCTACACACGAACCATATCTAGTTCAACTCTGTTTCTAAAATTGATACAAACCACAGGTTGTCTAACATCCAATGCTTTTCAGTTAAGAGAGAGAAACGTGTGAACTTTGTGAACAATGTAGCTTCGTTTGAACTGAAAAGTGACTGTGTTTACCTGAAAAGAAGTCTTGATTGTAGGAAGACCCACGTCTGGCATTTAACTCCGTTTCTGAAGGGAAACACACGGCACAGTTCTCATCCATGAAACACACTCTGCTTTAGAGGAAGAAGAATGCTCTTGCTTTCTAGAGTCTCTAATACAGAGGGAAACGTGAGTGTGCTCAGAAAAAAAGAACTGTGTTTCCTACACACACGGACCATATCTAGTTCAACTCTGTTTCTGAAACTGATACAAACCACAGGTCCTCTAACATCCACTGCTTTTTAGTTAAGAGCGAGAAACGTGTGAGCTTTGTGAACAATGTAGCATCGTTTGAGATGAAAAGTGACTGCGTTTACCTGAAAGGATTCTTGCTTGTAGGAAGACACAGAGCCTGGCATTTAACTCCGTTTATGTAGGGAAACACACGGCACAGTTCTCTTCCATGAAACACACTCTGCTTTAGAGCAAGAAGCATGCTCTTGCTTTCTAGAGTCTCTAATACAGAGGGAAACGTGAGTGTGCTCCGAACAAAAGAACTGTGTTTCCTACACACGGACCATATCTAATTCAACTCTGTTTCTGAAACTGATACACACCATAGGTCCTCTAACATCCAATGCTTTTCAGTTAAGAGCGAGAAACGTGTGAGCTTCGTGAACAATGTAGCTTCGTTTGAGCTGAAAAGTGACTGCGTTTACCTGAAAAGAAGTCTTGCTTGTAGGAAGGCACAGAGCCTGGCATTTAACTCCGTTTCTGAAGGGAAACACACGGCACAGTTCTCATCCATGAAACACACTCTGCTTTAGAGGAAGAAGGATGCTCTTGCTTTCTAGAGTCTCTAATACAGAGGGAAACGTGAGTGTGCTCAGAAAAAAAGAACTGTGTTTCCTACACACACGGACCATATCTAGTTCAACTCTGTTTCTGAAACTGGTACAAACCACAGGTCCTCTAACATCCAATGCTTTTCAGTTAAGAGCGAGAAACGTGTGAGCTTCGTGAACAATGTAGCTTCGTTTGAGCTGAAAAGTGACTGTGTTTACCTGAAAAGAAGTCTTGATTGTAGGAAGACGCACGTCTGGCATTTAACTCCGTTTCTGAAGGGAAACACACGGCACAGTTCTCATGCATGAAACACACTCTGCTTTAGAGCAAGAAGCACACTCTTGCTTTCTAGAGTCTCTAATACAGAGGGAAACCTAGGTGCTCAGAACAAAAAACTGTGTTTCCTACACACGGACCATATCTAGTTCAACTCTGTTTCTGAAACTGATACAAACCACAGATCCTCTAACATCCCATGCTTTTCAGTTAAGAGGGAGAAACGTGTGAGCTTTGTGAACAATGTACCTTCGTTTGAGATGAAAAGTGACTGTGTTTACCTGAAAAGAAGTCTTGATTGTAGGAAGACACACGTCTGGCATTTAACTCCGTTTCTGAAGGGAAACACACGGCACAGTTCTCATCCATGAAACACACTCTGCTTTAGAGCAAGAAGGATGCTCTTGCTTTCTAGAGCCTCTAATCAGAGGGAAATGTGAGTGTGCTCAGAACAAAAGAACTGTGTTTCCTACACACAGAGACCATATCTAGTTCAACTCTGTTTCAGAAACTGATACAAACTACAGGTCCTCTAACATCCAATGCTTTTCAGTTAAGAGCGAGAAACGTGTGAGCTTCGTGAACAATGTAGCTTCGTTTGAGATGAAAAGTGACTGCATTTACCTGAAACGATTCTTGCTTGTAGGAAGACACAGAGCCTGGCATTTAACTCCGTTTCTGAAGGGAAACACACGGGACAGTTCTCATCCATGAAACACACTCTGCTTAGAGCAAGAAGCACGCTCTTGCTTTCTAGAGTCTCTAATACAGAGGGAAACGTGAGTGTGCTCAGAACAAAAGAACTGTGTTTCCTACACACGGACCATATCTAGTTCAACTCTGTTTCTAAAATTGATACAAACCACAGGTCGTCAAACATCCAATGCTTTTCAGTTAAGAGAGAGAAACGTGTGAACTTTGTGAACAATGTAGCTTCGTTTGAGCTGAAAAGTGACTGTGTTTACCTGAAAAGAAGTCTTGATTGTAGGAAGACACACGTCTGGCATTTAACTCCGTTTCTGAAGGGAAACACACGGCACAGTTCTCTTCCATGAAACACACTCTGCTTTAGAGGAAGAAGAATGCTCTTGCTTTCTAGATTCTCTAATACAGAGGGAAACGTGAGTGTGCTCAGAAAAAAAGAACTGTGTTTCCTACACACACGGACCATATCTAGTTCAACTCTGTTTCTGAAACTGATACAAACTACAGGTCCTCTAACATCCAATGCTTTTCAGTTAAGAGCGAGAAACGTGTGAGCTTTGTGAACAATGTAGCTTCCTTTGAGATGAAAAGTGACTGCATTTACCTGAAACGATTCTTGCTTGTAGGAAGACACAGAGCCTGGCATTTAACTCCGTTTCTGAAGGGAAACACACGGGACAGTTCTCATCCATGAAACACACTCTGCTTTAGAGCAAGAAGCACGCTCTTGCTTTCTAGAGTCTCTAATACAGAGGGAAACCTGAGTGTGCCTTGAACAAAAAACTGTTTCCTACACACGGACCATATCTAGTTCAACTCTGTTTCTGAAACTGATACAAACCACAGATCCTCTAACATCCAATGCTTTTCAGTTAAGAGGGAGAAACGTGTGAGCTTTGTGAACAATGTAGCTTCATTTGAGCTGAAAAGTGACTGCGTTTACCTGAAACAAAGTCTTGCTTGTAGGAAGACACACGCCTGGCATTTAACTCCGTTTCTGAAGGGAAACACATGGCACAGTTCGCATCCATGAAACACACTCTGCTTTAGAGCAAGAAGCACGCTCTTGCTTTCTAGAGTCTCTAATACAGAGGGAAATGTGAGTGTGCTCAGAACAAACAACTGTGTTTCCTATACACGGACCATATCTAGTTCAACTCTGTTTCTGAAACTGATACAAACCACAGGTCCTCTAACATCCAATGCTTTTCAGTTAAGAGGGAGAAACGTGTGAGCTTTGTGAACAATGTAGTTTCGTTTGAGATGAAAAGTGACTGTGTTTACCTGAAATGAAGTCTTGCTTGTAGGAAGACACACGCCTGGCATTTAACTCCGTTTCTGAAGGGAAATACACGGCACAGTTCTCATCCATGAAACACACTCTGCTTTAGGGCAAGAAGCACGCTCTTGCTTTCTAGAGTCTCTAATACAGAGGGAAACGTGAGTGTGCTCAGAACAAAAGAACTGTGTTTCCTACACACACGGACCATATCTAGTTCAAGTCTGTTTCTGACACTGATACAAACAACAGGTCCTCTAACATCAAATGCTTTTCAGGTAAGAGCGAGAAACGTGTGAGCTTCGTGAACAATGTAGCTTCGTTTGAGCTGAAAAGTGACTGTGTTTACCTGAAACGAAGTCTTGCTTGTAGGAAGACACACGCCTGGCATTTAACTCCGTTTCTGAAGGGAAACACACGGCACAGTTCTCTTCCATGAAACACACTCTGCTTTAGAGCAAGAAGGATGCTCTTGCTTTCTAGAGTCACTAATCAGAGGGAAATGTGAGTGTGCTCAGAACAAAAGAACTGTGTTTCCTACACACACGGACCATATCTAGTTCAACTCTGTTTCAGAAACTGATAGAAACTACAGGTCCACTAACATCCAATGCTTTTCAGTTAAGAGCGAGAAACGTGTGAGCTTCGTGAACAATGTAGCTTCGTTTGAGATGAAAAGTGACTGCATTTACCTGAAACGATTCTTGCTTGTAGGAAGACACAGAGCCTGGCATTTAACTCCGCTTCTGAAGGAAAACACACGGCACAGTTCTCATCCATGAAACACACTCTGCTTTAGAGCAAGAAGCACGCTCTTGTTTTCTAGAGTCTCTAATACAGAGGGAAATGTGAATGTGCTCAGAACAAATTAACTGTGTTCCTACACACACGGACCATATCTAGTTCAACTCTGTTTCTAAAATTGATACAAACCACAGGTCGTCTAACATCCAATGCTTTTCAGTTAAGAGAGAGAAACGTGTGAACTTTGTGAACAATGTAGCTTCGTTTGAGCTGAAAAGTGACTGTGTTTACCTGAAAAGAAGTCTTGATTGTAGGAAGACCCACGTCTGGCATTTAACTCCGTTTCTGAAGGGAAACACACGGCACAGTTCTCATCCATGAAACACACTCTGCTTTAGAGGAAGAAGAATGCTCTTGCTTTCTAGAGTCTCTAATACAGAGGGAAACGTGAGTGTGCTCAGAAAAAAAGAACTGTGTTTCCTACACACACGGACCATATCTAGTTCAACTCTGTTTCTGAAACTGATACAAACCACAGGTCCTCTAACATCCACAGCTTTTTAGTTAAGAGCGAGAAACGTGTGAGCTTTGTGAACAATGTAGCATCGTTTGAGATGAAAAGTGACTGCGTTTACCTGAAACGATTCTTGCTCGTAGGAAGACACAGAGCCTGGCATTTAACTCCGTTTATGTAGGGAAACACACGGCACAGTTCTCTTCCATGAAACACACTCTGCTTTAGAGCAAGAAGCATGCTCTTGCTTTCTAGAGTCTCTAATACAGAGGGAAACGTGAGTGTGCTCCGAACAAAAGAACTGTGTTTCCTACACACGGACCATATCTAATTCAACTCTGTTTCTGAAACTGATACACACCATAGGTCCTCTAACATCCAATGCTTTTCAGTTAAGAGCGAGAAACGTGTGAGCTTCGTGAACAATGTAGCTTCGTTTGAGCTGAAAAGTGACTGCGTTTACCTGAAAAGAAGTCTTGCTTGTAGGAAGGCACAGAGCCTGGCATTTAACTCCGTTTCTGAAGGGAAACACACGGCACAGTTCTCATCCATGAAACACACTCTGCTTTAGAGGAAGAAGGATGCTCTTGCTTTCTAGAGTCTCTAATACAGAGGGAAACGTGAGTGTGCTCAGAAAAAAAGAACTGTGTTTCCTACACACACGGACCATATCTAGTTCAACTCTGTTTCTGAAACTGGTACAAACCACAGGTCCTCTAACATCCAATGCTTTTCAGTTAAGAGCGAGAAACGTGTGAGCTTCGTGAACAATGTAGCTTCGTTTGAGCTGAAAAGTGACTGTGTTTACCTGAAAAGAAGTCTTGATTGTAGGAAGACGCACGTCTGGCATTTAACTCCGTTTCTGAAGGGAAACACACGGCACAGTTCTCATGCATGAAACACACTCTGCTTTAGAGCAAGAAGCACACTCTTGCTTTCTAGAGTCTCTAATACAGAGGGAAACCTAGGTGCTCAGAACAAAAAACTGTGTTTCCTACACACGGACCATATCTAGTTCAACTCTGTTTCTGAAACTGATACAAACCACAGATCCTCTAACATCCCATGCTTTTCAGTTAAGAGGGAGAAACGTGTGAGCTTTGTGAACAATGTACCTTCGTTTGAGATGAAAAGTGACTGTGTTTACCTGAAAAGAAGTCTTGATTGTAGGAAGACACACGTCTGGCATTTAACTCCGTTTCTGAAGGGAAACACACGGCACAGTTCTCATCCATGAAACACACTCTGCTTTAGAGCAAGAAGGATGCTCTTGCTTTCTAGAGCCTCTAATCAGAGGGAAATGTGAGTGTGCTCAGAACAAAAGAACTGTGTTTCCTACACACAGAGACCATATCTAGTTCAACTCTGTTTCAGAAACTGATACAAACTACAGGTCCTCTAACATCCAATGCTTTTCAGTTAAGAGCGAGAAACGTGTGAGCTTCGTGAACAATGTAGCTTCGTTTGAGATGAAAAGTGACTGCATTTACCTGAAACGATTCTTGCTTGTAGGAAGACACAGAGCCTGGCATTTAACTCCGTTTCTGAAGTTAAACACACGGGACAGTTCTCATCCATGAAACACACTCTGCTTAGAGCAAGAAGCACGCTCTTGCTTTCTAGAGTCTCTAATACAGAGGGAAACGTGAGTGTGCTCAGAACAAAAGAACTGTGTTTCCTACACACGGACCATATCTAGTTCAACTCTGTTTCTAAAATTGATACAAACCACAGGTCGTCAAACATCCAATGCTTTTCAGTTAAGAGAGAGAAACGTGTGAACTTTGTGAACAATGTAGCTTCGTTTGAGCTGAAAAGTGACTGTGTTTACCTGAAAAGAAGTCTTGATTGTAGGAAGACACACGTCTGGCATTTAACTCCGTTTCTGAAGGGAAACACACGGCACAGTTCTCTTCCATGAAACACACTCTGCTTTAGAGGAAGAAGAATGCTCTTGCTTTCTAGATTCTCTAATACAGAGGGAAACGTGAGTGTGCTCAGAAAAAAAGAACTGTGTTTCCTACACACACGGACCATATCTAGTTCAACTCTGTTTCTGAAACTGATACAAACCACAGGTCCTCTAACATCCCATGCTTTTCAGTTAAGAGGGAGAAACGTGTGAGCTTTGTGAACAATGTAGCTTCGTTTGAGATGAAAAGTGACTGTGTTTACCTGAAAAGAAGTCTTGATTGTAGGAAGACACACGTCTGGCATTTAACTCCGTTTCTGAAGGGAAACACACGGCACAGTTCTCATCCATGAAACACACTCTGCTTTAGAGCAAGAAGGATGCTCTTGCTTTCTAGAGTCTCTAATACAGAGGGAAACGTGAGTGTGCTCAGAACAAAAGAACTGTGTTTCCTACACACACGGACCTTATCTAGTTCAACTCTGTTTCAGAAACTGATACAAACTACAGGTCCTCTAACATCCAATGCTTTTCAGTTAAGAGCGAGAAACGTGTGAGCTTTGTGAACAATGTAGCTTCCTTTGAGATGAAAAGTGACTGCATTTACCTGAAACGATTCTTGCTTGTAGGAAGACACAGAGCCTGGCATTTAACTCCGTTTCTGAAGGGAAACACACGGGACAGTTCTCATCCATGAAACACACTCTGCTTTAGAGCAAGAAGCACGCTCTTGCTTTCTAGAGTCTCTAATACAGAGGGAAACCTGAGTGTGCCTTGAACAAAAAACTGTTTCCTACACACGGACCATATCTAGTTCAACTCTGTTTCTGAAACTGATACAAACCACAGATCCTCTAACATCCAATGCTTTTCAGTTAAGAGGGAGAAACGTGTGAGCTTTGTGAACAATGTAGCTTCATTTGAGCTGAAAAGTGACTGCGTTTACCTGAAACAAAGTCTTGCTTGTAGGAAGACACACGCCTGGCATTTAACTCCGTTTCTGAAGGGAAACACATGGCACAGTTCGCATCCATGAAACACACTCTGCTTTAGAGCAAGAAGCACGCTCTTGCTTTCTAGAGTCTCTAATACAGAGGGAAATGTGAGTGTGCTCAGAACAAACAACTGTGTTTCCTATACACGGACCATATCTAGTTCAACTCTGTTTCTGAAACTGATACAAACCACAGGTCCTCTAACATCCAATGCTTTTCAGTTAAGAGGGAGAAACGTGTGAGCTTTGTGAACAATGTAGTTTCGTTTGAGATGAAAAGTGACTGTGTTTACCTGAAATGAAGTCTTGCTTGTAGGAAGACACACGCCTGGCATTTAACTCCGTTTCTGAAGGGAAATACACGGCACAGTTCTCATCCATGAAACACACTCTGCTTTAGGGCAAGAAGCACGCTCTTGCTTTCTAGAGTCTCTAATACAGAGGGAAACGTGAGTGTGCTCAGAACAAAAGAACTGTGTTTCCTACACACACGGACCATATCTAGTTCAAGTCTGTTTCTGACACTGATACAAACAACAGGTCCTCTAACATCAAATGCTTTTCAGGTAAGAGCGAGAAACGTGTGAGCTTCGTGAACAATGTAGCTTCGTTTGAGCTGAAAAGTGACTGTGTTTACCTGAAACGAAGTCTTGCTTGTAGGAAGACACACGCCTGGCATTTAACTCCGTTTCTGAAGGGAAACACACGGCACAGTTCTCTTCCATGAAACACACTCTGCTTTAGAGCAAGAAGCATGCTCTTGCTTTCTAGAGTCTCTAATACAGAGGAAACGTGAGTGTGCTCAGAATAAAAGAACTGTGTTTCCTACACACACAGACCATATCTAATTCAACTCTGTTTCTGAAACTTATACAAACCATAGGTCCTCTAACATCCAATGCTTTTCAGTTAAGAGCGAGAAACGTGTGAGCTTCGTGAACAATGTAGCTTCGTTTGAGCTGAAATGTGACTGCGTTTACCTGAAACGAAGTCTTGCTTGTAGGAAGGCACAGAGCCTGGCATTTAACTCCGTTTCTGAAGGGAAACACACGGCACAGTTCTCATCCATAAAACACACTCTGCTTTAGAGCAAGAAGGATGCTCTTGCTTTCTAGAGTCTCTAATACAGAGGGAAACGTGAGTGTGCTCAGAACAAAAGAACAGTGTTTCCTACACAAACGAACCATATCTAGTTCAACTCTGTTTCTGAAACTGATACAAACCATAGGTCCTCTAACATCCATTGCTTTTCAGTTAAGAGCGAGAAACGTGTGAGCTTCGTGAACAATGTAGCTTCGTTTGAGCTGAAAAGTGAATGTGTTTACCTGAAAAGAAGTCTTGATTGTAGGAAGACACACGTCTGGCATTTAACTCCGTTTCTGAAGGGAAACACATGGCATAGTTCTCATCCATGAAACACACTCTGCTTTAGAGCATGAAGGATGCTCTTGCTTTCTAGAGTCTCTAAAACAGAGGGAAACGTCAGTGTGCTCAGAACAAAAGAACTGTGTTTCCTACACACACAGACCATATCTAGTTCAACTCTGTTTCTAAAATTGATACAAACCACAGGTCGTCTAACATCCAATGCTTTTCAGTTAAGAGAGAGAAACGTGTGAGCTTCGTGAACAATGTAGCTTCGTTTCAGCTGAAAAGTGACTGTGTTTACCTGAAAAGAAGTCTTGATTGTAGGAAGACACACGTCTGGCATTTAACTCCGTTTCTGAAGGGAAACACACGGCACAGTTCTCATCCATGAAACACACTCTGCTTTAGAGGAAGAAGGATTCTCTTGCTTTCTAGAGTCTCTAATACAGAGGGAAACGTGAGTGTGCTCAGAAAAAAAGAACTGTGTTTCCTACACACACGGACCATATCTAGTTCAACTCTGTTTCTGAAACTGATACAAACTACAGGTCCTCTAACATCCAATGCTTTTCAGTTAAGAGCGAGAAACGTGTGAGCTTCGTGAACAATGTAGCTTCGTTTGAGATGAAAAGTGACTGCATTTACCTGAAACGATTCTTGCTTGTAGGAAGACACAGAGCCTGGCATTTAACTCCGTTTCTGAAGGGAAACACACGGGACAGTTCTCATCCATGAAACACACTCTGCTTTAGAACAAGAAGCACGCTCTTGCTTTCTAGAGTCTCTAATACAGAGGGAAACCTGAGTGTGCTCAGAACAAAAAACTGTGTTTCCTACACACGGACCATATCTAGTTCAACTCTGTTTCTGAAACTGATACAAACCACAGAACCTCTAACATCCAATGCTTTTCAGTTAAGAGGGAGAAACGTGTGAGCTTTGTGAACAATGTAGCATCATTTGAGCTGAAAAGTGACTGCGTTTGCCTGAAACAAAGTCTTGCTTGTAGGAAGACAGACGCCTGGCATTTAACTCCGTTTCTGAAGGGAAACACACGGCACAGTTCTCTTCCATGAAACACACTCTGCTTTAGAGCAAGAAGCACGCACTTGCTTTCTAGAGTCTCTAATACAGAGGGAAACGTGAGTGTGATCAGAACAAAAGAACTGTGTCCTACACACACTGACCATATCTAGTTCAACTCTGTTTCTGAAACTGATACAAACCACAGGTCCTCTAACATCCACTGCTTTTCAGTTAAGAGCGAGAAACGTGTGAGCCTTGTGAACAGTGTAGCATTGTTTGAGATGAAAAGTGACTGCGTTTACCTGAAACGATTCTTGCTTGTAGGAAGACACAGAGCCTGGCATTTAACTCTGTTTCTGTAGGGAAACACACGGCAGAGTTCTCTTCCATGAAACACACTCTGCTTTAGAGCAAGAAGCATGCTCTTTCTTTCTAGAGTCTCTAATACAGAGGGAAACGTGAGTGTGCACCGAACAAAAGAACTGTGTGTCCTACACACAGAGACCATATCTAATTCAACTCTGTTTCTGAAACTGATACACACCATATGTCCTCTAACATCCAATGCTTCTCAGTTAAGAGCGAGAAACGTGTGAGCTTCGTGAACAATGTAGCTTCGTTTGAGCTGAAAAGTGACTGCGTTTACCTGAAAAGAAGTCTTGATTGTAGGAAGACACACGTCTGGCATTTAACTCCGTTTCTGAAGGGAAACACACGGGACAGTTCTCATCCATGAAACACACTCTGCTTTAGAGCAAGAAGCACGCTCTTGCTTTCTAGAGTCTCTAATACAGAGGGAAACCTGAATGTGCTCAGAACAAATTAACTGTGTTTCCTGCACACACGGACCGTATCTAGTTCAACTCTGTTTCTAAAATTGATGCAAACCACAGGTCGTCTAACATCCAATGCTTTTCAGTTAAGAGCGAGAAACGTGTGAGCTTCGTGAACAATGTAGCTTCGTTTGAGCTGAAAAGTGACTGTCTTTACCTAAAAAGAAGTCTTGATTGTAGGAAGACACACGTCTGGCATTTAACTCCGTTTCTGAAGGGAAACACACGGCACAGTTCTCTTCCATGAAACACACTCTGCTTTAGAACAAGAAGCACGCTCTTGCTTTCTAGAGTCTCTAATACAGAGGGAAACCTGAGTGTGCTCAGAACAAAAAACTGTGTTTCCTACACACGGACCATATCTAGTTCAAGTCTGTTTCTGAAACTGATACAAACCACAGGTCCTCTAACATCCAATGCTTTTCAGGTAAGAGCGAGAAACGTGTGA
Organism: Onychomys leucogaster; assembly: GCA_949786385.1. Taxonomy (NCBI): domain Eukaryota; kingdom Metazoa; phylum Chordata; class Mammalia; order Rodentia; family Cricetidae; genus Onychomys; species Onychomys leucogaster. The sequence continues at coordinate 1,600,270 of CATKUP010000113.1, forward strand.
GCTTCGTGAACAATGTAGCTTCCTTTGAGCTGAAAAGTGACTGTTTTTACCTGAAATGAAGTCTTGCTTGTAGGAAGATACACGCCTGGCATTTAACTCCGTTTCTGAAGGGAAACACACGGCACAGTTCTCATCCATGAAACACACTCTGCTTTAGAGCAAGAAGCACACTCTTGCTTTCTAGAGTCTCTAATACAGCGGGAAACGTGAATGTGCTCAGAAAAAAAAAATTGTGTATCCTACACACACGGACCATATCTAGTTCATCTCTGTTTCTGAAACTGATACAAACCACAGATCCTCTAACATCCAATACTTTTCAGTTATGAGGGAGAAACGTGTGAGCTTTGTGAACAATGTAGCTTCATTTGAGCTGAAAAGTGACTGTGTTTTCCTGAAACAAAGTCTTGCTTGTAGGAAGACAGACGCCTGACATTTAACTCCGTTTCTGAAGGGAAACACACGGCACAGTTCTCTTCCATGAAACACACTCTGCTTTAGAGCAAGAAGCACGCACTTGCTTTCTAGAGTCTCTAATACAGAGGGAAACGTGAGTGTGATCAGAACAAAAGAACTGTGTTTCCTACACACACGGACCATATCTAGTTCAACTCTGTTTCTGAAACTGATACAAACCACAGGTCCTCTAACATCCACTGCTTTTCAGTTAAGAGCGAGAAACGTGTGAGCTTTGTGAACAATGTAGCATCCTTTGAGATGAAAAGTGACTCGGTTTACCTGAAACGATTCTTGCTTGTAGGAAGACACAGAGCCTGGCATTTAACTCTGTTTCTGTAGGGAAACACACGGCACAGTTCTCTTCCATGAAACACACTCTGCTTTAGAGCAAGAATCATGCTCTTGCTTTCTAGAGTCTCTAATACAGAGGGAAACGTGAGTGTGCTCCGAAAAAAAGAACTGTGTGTCCTACACACAGAGACCATATCTAATTCAACTCTGTTTCTGAAACTGATACACACCATAGGTCCTCTAACATCCAATGCTTTTCAGTTAAGAGCGAGAAACGTGTGAGCTTCGTGAACAATGTAGCTTCGTTTGAGCTGAAAAGTGACTGTGTTTACCTGAAAAGAAGTCTTGATTGTAGGAAGACACACGTCTGGCATTTAACTCCGTTTCTGAAGGGAAACACACGGGAGAGTTCTCATCCATGAAACACACTCTGCTTTAGAGGGAGAAGCACGCTCTTGCTTTCTAGAGTCTCTAATACAGAGGGAAACCTGAATGTGCTCAGAACAAATTAACTGTGTTTCCTGCACACACGGACCGTATCTAGTTCAACTCTGTTTCTAAAATTGATACAAACCACAGGTCGTCTAACATCCAATGCTTTTCAGTTAAGAGCGAGAAACGTGTGAGCTTCGTGAACAATGTAGCTTCGTTTGCGCTGAAAAGTGACTGTGTTTACCTGAAAAGAAGTCTTGATTGTAGGAAGACACACTTCTGGCATTTAACTCCGTTTCTGAAGGGAAACACACGGCACAGTTCTCATCCATGAAACACACTCTGCTTTAGAGGAAGAAGGATGCTCTTGCTTTCTAGAGTCTCTAATACAGAGGGAAACGTGAGTGTGCTCAGAAAAAAAGAACTGTGTTTCCTACACACACGGACCATATCTAGTTCAACTCTGTTTCTGAAACTGATACAAACTACAGGTCCTCTAACATCCAATGCTTTTCAGTTAAGAGCGAGAAACGTGTGAGCTTCGTGAACAATGTAGCTTCGTTTGAGATGAAAAGTGACTGCATTTACCTGAAACGATTCTTGCTTGTAGGAAGACACAGAGCCTGGCATTTAATTCCGTTTCTGAAGGGAAACACACGGGACAGTTCTCATCCATGAAACACACTCTGCTTTAGAACAAGAAGCACGCTCTTGCTTTCTAGAGTCTCTAATACAGAGGGAAACCTGAGTGTGCTCAGAACAAAAAACTGTGTTTCCTACACACGGACCATATCTAGTTCAACTCTGTTTCTGAAACTGATACAAACCACAGATCCTCTAACATCCAATGCTTTTCAGTTAAGAGGGAGAAACGTGTGAGCTTTGTGAACAATGTAGCTTCATTTGAGCTGAAAAGTGACTGCATTTACCTGAAACAAAGTCTTGCTTGTAGGAAGACACACGCCTGGCATTTAACTCCGTTTCTGAAGGGAAACACACGGCACAGTTCTCTTCCATGAAACACACTCTGCTTTAGAGCAAGAAGCACGCTCTTGCTTTCTAGAGTCTCTAATACAGAGGGAAACCTGAATGTGCTCAGAACAAATTAACTGTGTTTACTGCACACACGGACCGTATCTAGTTCAACTCTGTTTCTAAAATTGATACAAACCACAGGTCGTCTAACATCCAATGCTTTTCAGTTAAGAGCGAGAAACGTGTGAGCTTCGTGAACAATGTAGCTTCGTTTGAGCTGAAAAGTGACTGTGTTTACCTGAAAAGAAGTCTTGATTGTAGGAAGACACACGTCTGGCATTTCACTCCATTTCTGAAGGGAAACACACGGCACAGTTCTCATCCATGAAACACACTCTGCTTTAGAGCAAGAAGGATGCTCTTGCTTTCTAGAGTCACTAATCAGAGGGAAATGTGAGTGTGCTCAGAACAAAAGAACTGTGTTTCCTACACACACGGACCATATCTAGTTCAACTCTGTTTCAGAAACTGATAGAAACTACAGGTCCACTAACATCCAATGCTTTTCAGTTAAGAGCGAGAAACGTGTGAGCTTCGTGAACAATGTAGCTTCGTTTGAGATGAAAAGTGACTGCATTTACCTGAAACGATTCTTGCTTGTAGGAAGACACAGAGCCTGGCATTTAACTCCGCTTCTGAAGGGAAACACACGGCACAGTTCTCATCCATGAAACACACTCTGCTTTAGAGCAAGAAGCACGCTCTTGTTTTCTAGAGTCTCTAATACAGAGGGAAATGTGAATGTGCTCAGAACAAATTAACTGTGTTCCTACACACACGGACCATATCTAGTTCAACTCTGTTTCTAAAATTGATACAAACCACAGGTCGTCTAACATCCAATGCTTTTCAGTTAAGAGGGAGAAACGTGTGAGCTTTGTGAACAATGTAGCTTCGTTTGAGCTGAAAAGTGACTGTGTTTACCTGAAATGAAGTCTTGCTTGTAGGAAGACACACGCCTGGCATTTAACTCCGTTTCTGAAGGGAAACACACGGCACAGTTCTCATCCATGAAACACACTCTGCTTTAGAGCAAGAAGCACGCTCTTGCTTTCTAGAGTCTCTAATACAGAGGGAAACGTGAGTGTGCTCAGAACAAAAGAACTGTGTTTCCTACACACGAACCATATCTAGTTCAACTCTGTTTCTAAAATTGATACAAACCACAGGTCGTCTAACATCCAATGCTTTTCAGTTAAGAGAGAGAAACGTGTGAACTTTGTGAACAATGTAGCTTCGTTTGAGCTGAAAAGTGACTGTGTTTACCTGAAAAGAAGTCTTGATTGTAGGAAGACACACGTCTGGCATTTAACTCCGTTTCTGAAGGGAAACACACGGCACAGTTCTCATCCATGAAACACACTCTGCTTTAGAGGAAGAAGAATGCTCTTGCTTTCTAGAGTCTCTAATACAGAGGGAAACGTGAGTGTGCTCAGAAAAAAAGAACTGTGTTTCCTACACACACGGACCATATCTAGTTCAACTCTGTTTCTGAAACTGATACAAACCACAGGTCCTCTAACATCCACTGCTTTTTAGTTAAGAGCGAGAAACGTGTGAGCTTTGTGAACAATGTAGCATCGTTTGAGATGAAAAGTGACTGCATTTACCTGAAACGATTCTTGCTTGTAGGAAGACACAGAGCCTGGCATTTAACTCCGTTTATGTAGGGAAACACACGGCACAGTTCTCTTCCATGAAACACACTCTGCTTTAGAGCAAGAAGCATGCTCTTGCTTTCTAGAGTCTCTAATACAGAGGGAAACGTGAGTGTGCTCCGAACAAAAGAACTGTGTGTCCTACACACAGAGACCATATCTAATTCAACTCTGTTTCTGAAACTGATACACACCATAGGTCCTCTAACATCCAATGCTTTTCAGTTAAGAGCGAGAAACGTGTGAGCTTCGTGAACAATGTAGCTTCGTTTGAGCTGAAAAGTGACTGCGTTTACCTGAAAAGAAGTCTTGCTTGTAGGAAGGCACAGAGCCTGGCATTTAACTCCGTTTCTGAAGGGAAACACACGGCACAGTTCTCATCCATGAAACACACTCTGCTTTAGAGCAAGAAGGATGCTCTTGCTTTCTAGAGTCTCTAATACAGAGGGAAACGTGAGTGTGCTCAGAACAAAAGAACTGTGTTTCCTACACACACGGACCTTATCTAGTTCAACTCTGTTTCAGAAACTGATACAAACTACAGGTCCTCTAACATCCAATGCTTTTCAGTTAAGAGCGAGAAACGTGTGAGCTTTGTGAACAATGGAGCTTCCTTTGAGATGAAAAGTGACTGCATTTACCTGAAACGATTCTTGCTTGTAGGAAGACACAGAGCCTGGCATTTAACTCCGTTTCTGAAGTGAAACACACGGGACAGTTCTCATCCATGAAACACACTCTGCTTTAGAGCAAGAAGCACGCTCTTGCTTTCTAGAGTCTCTAATACAGAGGGAAACCTGAGTGTGCCTTGAACAAAAGAACTGTGTTTCCTACACACAGAGACCATATCTAGTTCAAGTCTGTTTCTGAAACTGATACAAAACACAGGTCCTCTAACATCCAATGCTTTTCAGGTAAGAGCGAGAAACGTGTGAGCTTTGTGAACAATGTAGTATCGTTTGAGCTGAAAAGTGACTGCGTTTACCTGAAACGATTCTTGCTTGTAGCAAGATACACGCCTGGCATTTAACTCCGTTTCTGAAGGGAAACACACGGCACACTTCTCATCCATGAAACACACTCTGCTTTAGAGCAAGAAGCACGCTCTTGCTTTCTAGAGTCTCTAATACAGCGGGAAACGTGAATGTGCTCAGAACAAAAAACTGTGTTTCCTACATACACGGACCATATCTAGTTCAACTCTGTTTCTGAAACTGATACAAACCACAGGTCCTCTAACATCCACTGCTTTTCAGTTAAGAGCGAGAAACGTGTGAGCTTTGTGAACAGTGTAGCATCGTTTGAGAAGAAAAGTGACTGCGTTTACCTGAAACGATTCTTGCTTGTAGGAAGACACAGTGCCTGGCATTTAACTCCGTTTCTGTAGGGAAACACACGGCACAGTTCTCTTCCATGAAACACACTCTGCTTTAGAGCAAGAAGCATGCTCTTGCTTTCTAGAGTCTCTAATACAGAGGGAAACGTGAGTGTGCTCCGAACAAAAGAACTGTGTGTCCTACACACAGAGACCATATCTAATTCAACTCTGTTTCTGAAACTGATACACACCATAGGTCCTCTAACATCCAATGCTTTTCAGTTAAGAGCGAGAAACGTGTGAGCTTCGTGAACAATGTAGCTTCATTTGAGCTGAAAAGTGACTGCGTTTACCTGAAACGAAGTCTTGCTTGTAGGAAGGCACAGAGCCTGGCATTTAACTCCGTTTCTGAAGGGAAACACACGGCACAGTTCTCATCCATGAAACACACTCTGCTTTAGAGGAAGAAGGATGCTCTTGCTTTCTAGAGTCTCTAATACAGAGGGAAACCTGAATGTGCTCAGAACAAATTAACTGTGTTTCCTGCACACACGGACCGTATCTAGTTCAACTCTGTTTCTAAAATAGATACAAACCACAGGTCGTCTAACATCCAATGCTTTTCAGTTAAGAGCGAGAAACGTGTGAGCTTCGTGAACAATGCAGCTTCGTTTGAGCTGAAAAGTGACTGTGTTTACCTGAAAAGAAGTCTTGATTGTAGGAAGACACACGTCTGGCATTTAACTCCGTTTCTGAAGGGAAACACACGGCACAGTTCTCATCCATGAAACACACTCTGCTTTAGAGCAAGAAGCACACTCTTGCTTTCTAGAGTCTCTAATACAGAGGGAAACCTAGGTGCTCAGAACAAAAAACTGTGTTTCCTACACACGGACCATATCTAGTTCAACTCTGTTTCAGAAACTGATACAAACTACAGGTCCTCTAACATCCAATGCTTTTCAGTTAAGAGCGAGAAACGTGTGAGCTTCGTGAACAATGTAGCTTCGTTTGAGATGAAAAGTGACTGCGTTTACCTGAAACAAAGTCTTGCTTGTAGGAAGACACAGAGCCTGGCATTTAACTCCGTTTCTGAAGGGAAACACACGGCACAGTTCTCATCCATGAAACACACTCTGCTTTAGAGCAAGAAGCACGCTCTTGCTTTCTAGAGTCTCTAATATAGAGGGAAACGTGAGTGTGCTCAGAACAAAAGAACTGTGTTTCCTACACACGGACCATATCTAGTTCAACTCTGTTTCTAAAATTGATACAAACCACAGGTCGTCTAACATCCAATGCTTTTCAGTTAAGAGAGAGAAACGTGTGAACTTTGTGAACAATGTGTAGCTTCGTTTGAGCTGGAAAGTGATTGCGTTTACCTGAAACGATTCTTGCTTGTAGGAAGATACACGCCTGGCATTTAACTCCGTTTCTGAAGGGAAACACACGGCACAGTTCTCATCCATGAAACACACTCTGCTTTAGAGCAAGAAGCACGCTCTTGCTTTCTAGAATCTCTAATACAGCGGGAAACGTGAATGTGCTCAGAACAAAAAACTGTGTTTCCTACACAGACGGACCATATCTAGTTCAACTCTGTTTCTGAAACTGATACAAACCACAGGTCCTCTAACATCCACTGCTTTTCAGTTAAGAGCGAGAAACGTGTGATCTTTGTGAGCAATGTAGCATTGTTTGAGATGAAAAGTGACTGCGTTTACCTGAAACGATTCTTGCTTGTAGGAAGACACAGAGCCTGGCATTTAACTCCGTTTCTGTAGGGAAACACACGGCACAGTTTTCTTCCATGAAACACACTCTGCTTTAGAGCAAGAAGCATGCTCTTGCTTTCTAGAGTCTCTAATACAGAGGGAAACGTGAGTGTGCTCCGAACAAAAGAACTGTGTGTCCTACACACAGAGACCATATCTAATTCAACTCTGTTTCTGAAACTGATACACACCATAGGTCCTCTAACCTCCAATGATTTCAGTTAAGAGCGAGAAACGTGTGAGCTTCGTGAACAATGTAGCTTCGTTTGAGCTGAAAAGTGACTGCGTTTACCTGAAACGAAGTCTTGCTTGTAGGAAGGCACAGAGCCTGGCATTTAACTCCGTTTCTGAAGGGAAACACACGGCACAGTTCTCATCCATGAAACACACTCTGCTTTAGAGCAAGAAGGATGCTCTTGCTTTTTAGAGTCTCTAATACAGAGGGAAACGTGAGTGTGCTCAGAACAAAAGAACTGTGTTTCCTACACACACGGACCATATCTAGTTCAACTCTGTTTCAGAAACTGATACAAACTACAGGTCCTCTAACATCCAATGCTTTTCAGTTAAGAGCGAGAAAAGTGTGAGCTTCGTGAACAATGTAGCTTCGTTTGAGATGAAAAGTGACTGCATTTACCTGAAAGGATTCTTGCTTGTAGGAAGACACAGAGCCTGGCATTTAACTCCGTTTCTGAAGGGAAACACACGGGACAGTTCTCATCCTTAAACACACTCTGCTTTAGAGCAAGAAGCATGCTCTTGCTTTCTAGAGTCTCTAATACAGAGGGAAACGTGAGTGTGCTCCGAACAAAAGAACTGTGTGTCCTACACACAGAGACCATATCTAGTTCAACTCTGTTTCTGAAACTGATACACACCATAGGTCCTCTAACATCCAATGCTTTTCAGTTAAGAGCGAGAAACGTGTGAGCTTCGTGAACAATGTAGCTTCGTTTGAGCTGAAAAGTGACTGCGTTTACCTGAAACGAAGTCTTGCTTGTAGGAAGGCACAGAGCCTGGCATTTAACTCCGTTTCTGAAGGGAAACACACGGCACAGTTCTCATCCATGAAACACACTCTGCTTTAGAGGAAGAAGGATGCTCTTGCTTTCTAGAGTCTCTAATACAGAGGGAAACGTGAGTGTGCTCAGAAAAAAAGAACTGTGTTTCCTACACACACGGACCATATCTAGTTCAACTCTGTTTCTGAAACTGGTACAAACCACAGGTCCTCTAACATCCAATGCTTTTCAGTTAAGAGCGAGAAACGTGTGAGCTTCGTGAACAAGGTAGCTTCGTTTGAGCTGAAAAGTGACTGTGTTTACGTGAAAAGGACTCTTGATTGTAGGAAGACACACGTCTGGTATTTAACTCCGTTTCTGAAGGGAAACACACGGGACAGTTCTCATCCATGAAACACACTCTGCTTTAGAGCAAGAAGCATGCTCTTGCTTTCTAGAGTCTCTAATACAGAGGGAAACCTGAATGTGCTCAGAACAAATTAACTGTGTTTCCTGCACTCACGGACCGTATCTAGTTCAACTCTGTTTCTAAAATTGATACAAACCACAGGTCGTCTAACATCCAATGCTTTTCAGTTAAGAGCGAGAAACGTGTGAGCTTCGTGAACAATGTAGCTTCGTTTGAGCTGAAAAGTGACTGTCTTTACCTAAAAAGAAGTCTTGATTGTAGGAAGACACACGTCTGGCATTTAACTCCGTTTCTGAAGGGAAACACACGGCACAGTTCGCATCCATGAAACACACTCTGCTTTAGAGCAAGAAGCACACTCTTGCTTTCTAGAGTCTCTAATACAGAGGGAAACCTAGGTGCTCAGAACAAAAAACTGTGTTTCCTACACACGGACCATATCTAGTTCAACTCTGTTTCTGAAACTGATACAAACCACAGATCCTCTAACATCCCATGCTTTTCAGTTAAGAGGGAGAAACGTGTGAGCTTTGTGAACAATGTAGCTTCATTTGAGCTGAAAAGTGACTGCGTTTACCTGAAACAAAGTCTTGCTTGTAGGAAGACACACGCCTGGCATTTAACTCCGTTTCTGAAGGGAAACACATGGCACAGTTCGCATCCATGAAACACACTCTGCTTTAGAGCAAGAAGCACGCTCTTGCTTTCTAGAGTCTCTAATACAGAGGGAAACCTGAGTGTGCTCGGAACAAAAGAACTGTGTTTCCTACACACGGACCATATCTAGTTCAAGTCTGTTTCTGAAACGGATACAAACCACAGGTCTTCTAACATCCAATGCTTTTCAGGTAAGAGCGAGAAACGTGTGAGCTTTGTGAACAATGTAGCATCGTTTGAGATGAAAAGTGACTGTGTTTACCTGAAAAGATTCTTGCTTGTAGGAAGACACACGCCTGGCATTTAACTCCGTTTCTGAAGGGAAACACACGGCACAGTTCTCATCCATGAAACACACTCTGCTTTAGAGCAAGAAGCACGCTCTTGCTTTCTAGAGTCTCTAATACAGCGGGAAACGTGAATGTGCTCAGAACAAAAAACTGTGTTTCCTACACACACGGACCGTATCTATTTCAACTCTGTTTCTGAAACTGATAGAAACCACAGATCCTCTATCATCCAATACTTTTCAGTTATGAGGGAGAAACGTGAGAGCTTTGTGAACAATGTAGCTTCATTTGAGCTGAAAAGTGACTGCGTTTTCCTGAAACAAAGTCTTGCTTGTAGGAAGACAGACGCCTGGCATTTAACTCCGTTTCTGAAGGGAAACACACGGCACAGTTCTCTTCCATGAAACACACTCTGCTTTAGAGCAAGAAGCACGCACTTGCTTTCTAGAGTCTCTAATACAGAGGGAAACGTGAGTGTGATCAGAACAAAAGAACTGTGTTTCCTACATACACGGACCATATCTAGTTCAACTCTGTTTCTGAAACTGATACAAACCACAGGTCCTCTAACATCCAATGCTTTTCAGTTAAGAGCGAGAAACGTGTGAACTTCGTGAACAATGTAGCTTCGTTTGAGATGAAAAGTGACTGCATTTGCCTGAAAGGATTCTTGCTTGTAGGAAGACACAGAGCCTGGCATTTAACTCCGTTTCTGAAGGGAAACACATGGGACAGTTCTCATCCATGAAACACACTCTGCTTTAGAGCAAGAAGCACGCTCTTGCTTTCTAGAGTCTCTAATACAGAGGGAAACCTGAATGAGCTCAGAACAAATTAACTGTGTTTCCTGCATACACGGACCGTATCTAGTTCAACTCTGTTTCTAAAATTGATACAAACCACAGGTCGTCTAACATCCAATGCTTTTCAGTTAAGAGCGAGAAACGTGTGAGCTTCGTGAACAATGTAGCTTCGTTTGAGCTGAAAAGTGACTGTGTTTACCTGAAAAGAAGTCTTGATTGTAGGAAGACACACGTCTGGCATTTCACTCCGTTTCTGAAGGGAAACACACGGCACAGTTCTCATCCATGAAACACACTCTGCTTTAGAGCAAGAAGCACACTCTTGCTTTCTAGAGTCTCTAATACAGAGGGAAACCTAGGTGCTCAGAACAAAAAACTGTGTTTCCTACACACGGACCATATCTAGTTCAACTCTGTTTCTGAAACTGATACAAACCACAGATCCTCTAACATCCCATGCTTTTCAGTTAAGAGGGAGAAACGTGTGAGCTTTGTGAACAATGTAGCTTCGTTTGAGATGAAAAGTGACTGTGTTTACCTGAAAAGAAGTCTTGATTGTAGGAAGACACACGTCTGGCATTTAACTCCGTTTCTGAAGGGAAACACACGGCACAGTTCTCATCCATGAAACACACTCTGCTTTAGAGCAAGAAGGATGCTCTTGCTTTCTACAGTCTCTAATACAGAGGGAAACGTGAGTGTGCTCAGAACAAAAGAACTGTGTTTCCTACACACAGAGACCATATCTAGTTCAAGTCTGTTTCTGAAACTGATACAAACCACAGGTCCTCTAACATCCAATGCTTTTCAGGTAAGAGCGAGAAACGTGTGAGCTTTGTGAACAATGTAGCATCGTTTGAGATGAAAAGTGACTGCGTTTACCTGAAACGATTCTTGCTTGTAGGAAGATACACGCCTGGCATTTAACTCCGTTTCTGAAGGGAAACTCACGGCACAGTTCTCATCCATGAAACACACTCTGCTTTAGAGCAAGAAGCACGCTCTTGCTTTCTAGAGTCTCTAATACAGCGGGAAACGTGAATGTGCACAGAACAAAAAACTGTGTTTCCTACACACACGGACCATATCTAGTTCAACTCTGTTTCTGAAACTGATACAAACCACAGGTCCTCTAACATCCACTGCTTTTCAGTTAAGAGGGAGAAACGTGTGAGCTTTGTGAACAATTTAGCATCGTTTGAGATGAAAAGTGACTGCGTTTACCTGAAACGATTCTTGCTTGTAGGAAGACACAGAGCCTGGCATTTAACTCCGTTTCTGTAGGGAAACACACGGCACAGTTCTCTTCCATGAAACACACTCTGCTTTAGAGCAAGAAGCATGCTCTTGCTTTCTAGAGTCTCTAATACAGAGGGAAACGTGAGTGTGCTCTGAACAAAAGAACTATGTGTCCTACACACAGAGACCATATCTAATTCAACTCTGTTTCTGAAACTGATACACACCATAGGCCCTCTAACATCCAATGCTTTTCAGTTAAGAGCGAGAAACGTGTGAGCTTCGTGAACAAGGTAGCTTCGTTTGAGCTGAAAAGTGACTGTGTTTACCTGAAAAGGACTCTTGATTGTAGGAAGACACACGTCTGGCATTTAACTCCGTTTCTGAAGGGAAACACACGGGACAGTTCTCATCCATGAAACACACTCTGCTTTAGAGCAAGAAGCACGCTCTTGCTTTCTAGAGTCTCTAATGCAGAGGGAAACCTGAATGTGCTCAGAACAAATTAACTGTGTTTCCTGCACACACGGACCGTATCTAGTTCAACTCTGTTTCTAAAATTGACACAAACCACAGGTCGTCTAACATCCAATGCTTTTCAGTTAAGAGCGAGAAACGTGTGAGCTTCGTGAACAATGTAGCTTCGTTTGAGCTGAAAAGTGACTGTCTTTAACTAAAAAGAAGTTTTGATTGTAGGAAGACACACGTCTGGCATTTAACTCCGTTTCTGAAGGGAAACACACGGCACAGTTCTCATCCATGAAACACACTCTGCTTTAGAGCAAGAAGCACACTCTTGCTTTCTAGAGTCTCTAATACAGAGGGAAACCTAGGTGCTCAGAACAAAAAACTGTGTTTCCTACACACGGACCATATCTAGTTCAACTCTGTTTCTGAAACTGATACAAACCACAGATCCTCTAACATCCCATGCTTTTCAGTTAAGAGGGAGAAACGTGTGAGCTTTGTGAACAATGTAGCTTCATTTGAGCTGAAAAGTGACTGCGTTTACCTGAAACAAAGTCTTGCTTGTAGGAAGACACACGCCTGGCATTTAACTCCGTTTCTGAAGGGAAACACTTGGCACAGTTCGCATCCATGAAACACACTCTGCTTTAGAGCAAGAAGCACGCTCTTGCTTTCTAGAGTCTCTAATACAGAGGGAAACGTGAGTGTGCTCAGAACAAAAGAACTGTGTTTCCTACACACGGACCATATCTAGTTCAAGTCTGTTTCTGAAACGGATACAAACCACAGGTCTTCTAACATCCAATGCTTTTCAGGTAAGAGCGAGAAACGTGTGAGCTTTGTGAACAATGTAGCATCGTTTGAGATGAAAAGTGACTGCGTTTACCTGAAACGATTCTTGCTTGTAGGAAGAAACACGCCTGGCATTTAACTCCGTTTCTGAAGGGAAAACCACGCGGCACAGTTCTCATCCATGAAACACACTCTGCTTTAGAGCAAGAAGCACGCTCTTGCTTTCTAGAGTCTCTAATACAGCGGGAAACGTGAATGTGCTCAAACAAAAAACTGTGTTTCCTACACACACGGACCGTATCTAGTTCAACTCTGTTTCTGAAACTGATACAAACCACAGATCCTCTATCATCCAATACTTTTCAGTTATGAGGGAGAAACGTGAGAGCTTTGTGAACAATGTAGCTTCATTTGAGCTGAAAAGTGACTGCGTTTTCGTGAAACAAAGTCTTGCTTGTAGGAAGACAGACGCCTGGCATTTAACTCCGTTTCTGAAGGGAAACACACGGCACAGTTCTCTTCCATGAAACACACTCTGCTTTAGAGCAAGAAGCACGCACTTGCTTTCTAGAGTCTCTAATACAGAGGGAAACGTGAGTGTGATCAGAACAAAAGAACTGTGTTTCCTACATACACGAACCATATCTAGTTCAACTCTGTTTCTGAAACTGATACAAACCACAGGTCCTCTAACATCCACTGCTTTTCAGTTAAGAGCGAGAAACATCTGAGCTTTGTGAACAATGTAGCATCGTTTGAGATGAAAAGTGACTGCGTTTACCTGAAAAGATTCTTGCTTGTAGGAAGACACAGAGCCGGGCATTTACCTCCGTTTCTGTAGGGAAACACACGGCACAGTTCTCTTCCATGAAACACACTCTGCTTTAGAGCAAGAAGCATGCTCTTGCTTTCTAGAGTCTCTAATACAGAAGGAAACGTGAGTGTGCTCCGAACAAAAGAACTGTGTGTCCTACACACAGAGACCATATCTAATTCAACTCTGTTTCTGAAACTGATACACACCATAGGTCCTCTAACATCCAATGCTTTTCAGTTAAGAGCGAGAAACGTGTGAGCTTCGTGAACAATTTAGCTTCGTTTGAGCTGAAAAGTGACTGCGTTTACCTGAAACGAAGTCTTGCTTGTAGGAAAGCACAGAGCCTGGCATTTAACTCCGATTCTGAAGGGAAACACACGGCACAGTTCTCATCCATGAAACACACTCTGCTTTAGAGCAAGAAGGATGCTCTTGCTTTCTAGAGTCTCTAATACAGAGGGAAACGTGAGTGAGCTCAGAACAAAAGAACTGTGTTTCCTACACACACGGACCATATCTAGTTCAACTCTGTTTCTGAAACTGATACAAACCACAGGTCCTCTAACATCCACTGCTTTTTAGTTAAGAGCGAGAAACGTGTGAGCTTTGTGAACAATGTAGCATCGTTTGAGATGAAAAGTGACTGCATTTACCTGAAACGATTCTTGCTTGTAGGAAGACACAGAGCCTGGCATTTAACTCCGTTTATGTAGGGAAACACACGGCACAGTTCTCTTCCATGAAACACACTCTGCTTTAGAGCAAGAAGCATGCTCTTGCTTTCTAGAGTCTCTAATACAGAGGGAAACGTGAGTGTGCTCCGAACAAAAGAACTGTGTGTCCTACACACAGAGACCATATCTAATTCAACTCTGTTTCTGAAACTGATACACACCATAGGTCCTCTAACATCCAATGCTTTTCAGTTAAGAGCGAGAAACGTGTGAGCTTCGTGAACAATGTAGCTTCGTTTGAGCTGAAAAGTGACTGCGTTTACCTGAAAAGAAGTCTTGCTTGTAGGAAGGCACAGAGCCTGGCATTTAACTCCGTTTCTGAAGGGAAACACACGGCACAGTTCTCATCCATGAAACACACTCTGCTTTAGAGCAAGAAGGATGCTCTTGCTTTCTAGAGTCTCTAATACAGAGGGAAACGTGAGTGTGCTCAGAACAAAAGAACTGTGTTTCCTACACACACGGACCTTATCTAGTTCAACTCTGTTTCAGAAACTGATACAAACTACAGGTCCTCTAACATCCAATGCTTTTCAGTTAAGAGCGAGAAACGTGTGAGCTTTGTGAACAATGGAGCTTCCTTTGAGATGAAAAGTGACTGCATTTACCTGAAACGATTCTTGCTTGTAGGAAGACACAGAGCCTGGCATTTAACTCCGTTTCTGAAGTGAAACACACGGGACAGTTCTCATCCATGAAACACACTCTGCTTTAGAGCAAGAAGCACGCTCTTGCTTTCTAGAGTCTCTAATACAGAGGGAAACCTGAGTGTGCCTTGAACAAAAGAACTGTGTTTCCTACACACAGAGACCATATCTAGTTCAAGTCTGTTTCTGAAACTGATACAAAACACAGGTCCTCTAACATCCAATGCTTTTCAGGTAAGAGCGAGAAACGTGTGAGCTTTGTGAACAATGTAGCATCGTTTGAGCTGAAAAGTGACTGCGTTTACCTGAAACGATTCTTGCTTGTAGCAAGATACACGCCTGGCATTTAACTCCGTTTCTGAAGGGAAACACACGGCACACTTCTCATCCATGAAACACACTCTGCTTTAGAGCAAGAAGCACGCTCTTGCTTTCTAGAGTCTCTAATACAGCGGGAAACGTGAATGTGCTCAGAACAAAAAACTGTGTTTCCTACATACACGGACCATATCTAGTTCAACTCTGTTTCTGAAACTGATACAAACCACAGGTCCTCTAACATCCACTGCTTTTCAGTTAAGAGCGAGAAACGTGTGAGCTTTGTGAACAGTGTAGCATCGTTTGAGAAGAAAAGTGACTGCGTTTACCTGAAACGATTCTTGCTTGTAGGAAGACACAGTGCCTGGCATTTAACTCCGTTTCTGTAGGGAAACACACGGCACAGTTCTCTTCCATGAAACACACTCTGCTTTAGAGCAAGAAGCATGCTCTTGCTTTCTAGAGTCTCTAATACAGAGGGAAACGTGAGTGTGCTCCGAACAAAAGAACTGTGTGTCCTACACACAGAGACCATATCTAATTCAACTCTGTTTCTGAAACTGATACACACCATAGGTCCTCTAACATCCAATGCTTTTCAGTTAAGAGCGAGAAACGTGTGAGCTTCGTGAACAATGTAGCTTCATTTGAGCTGAAAAGTGACTGCGTTTACCTGAAACGAAGTCTTGCTTGTAGGAAGGCACAGAGCCTGGCATTTAACTCCGTTTCTGAAGGGAAACACACGGCACAGTTCTCATCCATGAAACACACTCTGCTTTAGAGGAAGAAGGATGCTCTTGCTTTCTAGAGTCTCTAATACAGAGGGAAACCTGAATGTGCTCAGAACAAATTAACTGTGTTTCCTGCACACACGGACCGTATCTAGTTCAACTCTGTTTCTAAAATAGATACAAACCACAGGTCGTCTAACATCCAATGCTTTTCAGTTAAGAGCGAGAAACGTGTGAGCTTCGTGAACAATGCAGCTTCGTTTGAGCTGAAAAGTGACTGTGTTTACCTGAAAAGAAGTCTTGATTGTAGGAAGACACACGTCTGGCATTTAACTCCGTTTCTGAAGGGAAACACACGGCACAGTTCTCATCCATGAAACACACTCTGCTTTAGAGCAAGAAGCACACTCTTGCTTTCTAGAGTCTCTAATACAGAGGGAAACCTAGGTGCTCAGAACAAAAAACTGTGTTTCCTACACACGGACCATATCTAGTTCAACTCTGTTTCAGAAACTGATACAAACTACAGGTCCTCTAACATCCAATGCTTTTCAGTTAAGAGCGAGAAACGTGTGAGCTTCGTGAACAATGTAGCTTCGTTTGAGATGAAAAGTGACTGCGTTTACCTGAAACAAAGTCTTGCTTGTAGGAAGACACAGAGCCTGGCATTTAACTCCGTTTCTGAAGGGAAACACACGGCACAGTTCTCATCCATGAAACACACTCTGCTTTAGAGCAAGAAGCACGCTCTTGCTTTCTAGAGTCTCTAATATAGAGGGAAACGTGAGTGTGCTCAGAACAAAAGAACTGTGTTTCCTACACACGGACCATATCTAGTTCAACTCTGTTTCTAAAATTGATACAAACCACAGGTCGTCTAACATCCAATGCTTTTCAGTTAAGAGAGAGAAACGTGTGAACTTTGTGAACAATGTGTAGCTTCGTTTGAGCTGGAAAGTGATTGCGTTTACCTGAAACGATTCTTGCTTGTAGGAAGATACACGCCTGGCATTTAACTCCGTTTCTGAAGGGAAACACACGGCACAGTTCTCATCCATGAAACACACTCTGCTTTAGAGCAAGAAGCACGCTCTTGCTTTCTAGAATCTCTAATACAGCGGGAAACGTGAATGTGCTCAGAACAAAAAACTGTGTTTCCTACACAGACGGACCATATCTAGTTCAACTCTGTTTCTGAAACTGATACAAACCACAGGTCCTCTAACATCCACTGCTTTTCAGTTAAGAGCGAGAAACGTGTGATCTTTGTGAGCAATGTAGCATTGTTTGAGATGAAAAGTGACTGCGTTTACCTGAAACGATTCTTGCTTGTAGGAAGACACAGAGCCTGGCATTTAACTCCGTTTCTGTAGGGAAACACACGGCACAGTTTTCTTCCATGAAACACACTCTGCTTTAGAGCAAGAAGCATGCTCTTGCTTTCTAGAGTCTCTAATACAGAGGGAAACGTGAGTGTGCTCCGAACAAAAGAACTGTGTGTCCTACACACAGAGACCATATCTAATTCAACTCTGTTTCTGAAACTGATACACACCATAGGTCCTCTAACCTCCAATGATTTCAGTTAAGAGCGAGAAACGTGTGAGCTTCGTGAACAATGTAGCTTCGTTTGAGCTGAAAAGTGACTGCGTTTACCTGAAACGAAGTCTTGCTTGTAGGAAGGCACAGAGCCTGGCATTTAACTCCGTTTCTGAAGGGAAACACACGGCACAGTTCTCATCCATGAAACACACTCTGCTTTAGAGCAAGAAGGATGCTCTTGCTTTTTAGAGTCTCTAATACAGAGGGAAACGTGAGTGTGCTCAGAACAAAAGAACTGTGTTTCCTACACACACGGACCATATCTAGTTCAACTCTGTTTCAGAAACTGATACAAACTACAGGTCCTCTAACATCCAATGCTTTTCAGTTAAGAGCGAGAAAAGTGTGAGCTTCGTGAACAATGTAGCTTCGTTTGAGATGAAAAGTGACTGCATTTACCTGAAAGGATTCTTGCTTGTAGGAAGACACAGAGCCTGGCATTTAACTCCGTTTCTGAAGGGAAACACACGGGACAGTTCTCATCCTTAAACACACTCTGCTTTAGAGCAAGAAGCATGCTCTTGCTTTCTAGAGTCTCTAATACAGAGGGAAACGTGAGTGTGCTCCGAACAAAAGAACTGTGTGTCCTACACACAGAGACCATATCTAGTTCAACTCTGTTTCTGAAACTGATACACACCATAGGTCCTCTAACATCCAATGCTTTTCAGTTAAGAGCGAGAAACGTGTGAGCTTCGTGAACAATGTAGCTTCGTTTGAGCTGAAAAGTGACTGCGTTTACCTGAAACGAAGTCTTGCTTGTAGGAAGGCACAGAGCCTGGCATTTAACTCCGTTTCTGAAGGGAAACACACGGCACAGTTCTCATCCATGAAACACACTCTGCTTTAGAGGAAGAAGGATGCTCTTGCTTTCTAGAGTCTCTAATACAGAGGGAAACGTGAGTGTGCTCAGAAAAAAAGAACTGTGTTTCCTACACACACGGACCATATCTAGTTCAACTCTGTTTCTGAAACTGGTACAAACCACAGGTCCTCTAACATCCAATGCTTTTCAGTTAAGAGCGAGAAACGTGTGAGCTTCGTGAACAAGGT
The DNA here is from genome assembly GCA_949786385.1 of Onychomys leucogaster. Classification (NCBI taxonomy): domain Eukaryota; kingdom Metazoa; phylum Chordata; class Mammalia; order Rodentia; family Cricetidae; genus Onychomys; species Onychomys leucogaster. The sequence goes on from CATKUP010000113.1 coordinate 1,618,820, forward strand.
AGCTTCGTTTGAGCTGAAAAGTGACTGTGTTTACGTGAAAAGGACTCTTGATTGTAGGAAGACACACGTCTGGTATTTAACTCCGTTTCTGAAGGGAAACACACGGGACAGTTCTCATCCATGAAACACACTCTGCTTTAGAGCAAGAAGCATGCTCTTGCTTTCTAGAGTCTCTAATACAGAGGGAAACCTGAATGTGCTCAGAACAAATTAACTGTGTTTCCTGCACTCACGGACCGTATCTAGTTCAACTCTGTTTCTAAAATTGATACAAACCACAGGTCGTCTAACATCCAATGCTTTTCAGTTAAGAGCGAGAAACGTGTGAGCTTCGTGAACAATGTAGCTTCGTTTGAGCTGAAAAGTGACTGTCTTTACCTAAAAAGAAGTCTTGATTGTAGGAAGACACACGTCTGGCATTTAACTCCGTTTCTGAAGGGAAACACACGGCACAGTTCGCATCCATGAAACACACTCTGCTTTAGAGCAAGAAGCACACTCTTGCTTTCTAGAGTCTCTAATACAGAGGGAAACCTAGGTGCTCAGAACAAAAAACTGTGTTTCCTACACACGGACCATATCTAGTTCAACTCTGTTTCTGAAACTGATACAAACCACAGATCCTCTAACATCCCATGCTTTTCAGTTAAGAGGGAGAAACGTGTGAGCTTTGTGAACAATGTAGCTTCATTTGAGCTGAAAAGTGACTGCGTTTACCTGAAACAAAGTCTTGCTTGTAGGAAGACACACGCCTGGCATTTAACTCCGTTTCTGAAGGGAAACACATGGCACAGTTCGCATCCATGAAACACACTCTGCTTTAGAGCAAGAAGCACGCTCTTGCTTTCTAGAGTCTCTAATACAGAGGGAAACCTGAGTGTGCTCGGAACAAAAGAACTGTGTTTCCTACACACGGACCATATCTAGTTCAAGTCTGTTTCTGAAACGGATACAAACCACAGGTCTTCTAACATCCAATGCTTTTCAGGTAAGAGCGAGAAACGTGTGAGCTTTGTGAACAATGTAGCATCGTTTGAGATGAAAAGTGACTGTGTTTACCTGAAAAGATTCTTGCTTGTAGGAAGACACACGCCTGGCATTTAACTCCGTTTCTGAAGGGAAACACACGGCACAGTTCTCATCCATGAAACACACTCTGCTTTAGAGCAAGAAGCACGCTCTTGCTTTCTAGAGTCTCTAATACAGCGGGAAACGTGAATGTGCTCAGAACAAAAAACTGTGTTTCCTACACACACGGACCGTATCTATTTCAACTCTGTTTCTGAAACTGATAGAAACCACAGATCCTCTATCATCCAATACTTTTCAGTTATGAGGGAGAAACGTGAGAGCTTTGTGAACAATGTAGCTTCATTTGAGCTGAAAAGTGACTGCGTTTTCCTGAAACAAAGTCTTGCTTGTAGGAAGACAGACGCCTGGCATTTAACTCCGTTTCTGAAGGGAAACACACGGCACAGTTCTCTTCCATGAAACACACTCTGCTTTAGAGCAAGAAGCACGCACTTGCTTTCTAGAGTCTCTAATACAGAGGGAAACGTGAGTGTGATCAGAACAAAAGAACTGTGTTTCCTACATACACGGACCATATCTAGTTCAACTCTGTTTCTGAAACTGATACAAACCACAGGTCCTCTAACATCCAATGCTTTTCAGTTAAGAGCGAGAAACGTGTGAACTTCGTGAACAATGTAGCTTCGTTTGAGATGAAAAGTGACTGCATTTGCCTGAAAGGATTCTTGCTTGTAGGAAGACACAGAGCCTGGCATTTAACTCCGTTTCTGAAGGGAAACACATGGGACAGTTCTCATCCATGAAACACACTCTGCTTTAGAGCAAGAAGCACGCTCTTGCTTTCTAGAGTCTCTAATACAGAGGGAAACCTGAATGAGCTCAGAACAAATTAACTGTGTTTCCTGCATACACGGACCGTATCTAGTTCAACTCTGTTTCTAAAATTGATACAAACCACAGGTCGTCTAACATCCAATGCTTTTCAGTTAAGAGCGAGAAACGTGTGAGCTTCGTGAACAATGTAGCTTCGTTTGAGCTGAAAAGTGACTGTGTTTACCTGAAAAGAAGTCTTGATTGTAGGAAGACACACGTCTGGCATTTCACTCCGTTTCTGAAGGGAAACACACGGCACAGTTCTCATCCATGAAACACACTCTGCTTTAGAGCAAGAAGCACACTCTTGCTTTCTAGAGTCTCTAATACAGAGGGAAACCTAGGTGCTCAGAACAAAAAACTGTGTTTCCTACACACGGACCATATCTAGTTCAACTCTGTTTCTGAAACTGATACAAACCACAGATCCTCTAACATCCCATGCTTTTCAGTTAAGAGGGAGAAACGTGTGAGCTTTGTGAACAATGTAGCTTCGTTTGAGATGAAAAGTGACTGTGTTTACCTGAAAAGAAGTCTTGATTGTAGGAAGACACACGTCTGGCATTTAACTCCGTTTCTGAAGGGAAACACACGGCACAGTTCTCATCCATGAAACACACTCTGCTTTAGAGCAAGAAGGATGCTCTTGCTTTCTACAGTCTCTAATACAGAGGGAAACGTGAGTGTGCTCAGAACAAAAGAACTGTGTTTCCTACACACAGAGACCATATCTAGTTCAAGTCTGTTTCTGAAACTGATACAAACCACAGGTCCTCTAACATCCAATGCTTTTCAGGTAAGAGCGAGAAACGTGTGAGCTTTGTGAACAATGTAGCATCGTTTGAGATGAAAAGTGACTGCGTTTACCTGAAACGATTCTTGCTTGTAGGAAGATACACGCCTGGCATTTAACTCCGTTTCTGAAGGGAAACTCACGGCACAGTTCTCATCCATGAAACACACTCTGCTTTAGAGCAAGAAGCACGCTCTTGCTTTCTAGAGTCTCTAATACAGCGGGAAACGTGAATGTGCACAGAACAAAAAACTGTGTTTCCTACACACACGGACCATATCTAGTTCAACTCTGTTTCTGAAACTGATACAAACCACAGGTCCTCTAACATCCACTGCTTTTCAGTTATGAGGGAGAAACGTGAGAGCTTTGTGAACAATGTAGCTTCATTTGAGCTGAAAAGTGACTGCGTTTTCGTGAAACAAAGTCTTGCTTGTAGGAAGACAGACGCCTGGCATTTAACTCCGTTTCTGAAGGGAAACACACGGCACAGTTCTCTTCCATGAAACACACTCTGCTTTAGAGCAAGAAGCACGCACTTGCTTTCTAGAGTCTCTAATACAGAGGGAAACGTGAGTGTGATCAGAACAAAAGAACTGTGTTTCCTACATACACGAACCATATCTAGTTCAACTCTGTTTCTGAAACTGATACAAACCACAGGTCCTCTAACATCCACTGCTTTTCAGTTAAGAGCGAGAAACATCTGAGCTTTGTGAACAATGTAGCATCGTTTGAGATGAAAAGTGACTGCGTTTACCTGAAAAGATTCTTGCTTGTAGGAAGACACAGAGCCGGGCATTTACCTCCGTTTCTGTAGGGAAACACACGGCACAGTTCTCTTCCATGAAACACACTCTGCTTTAGAGCAAGAAGTATGCTCTTGCTTTCTAGAGTCTCTAATACAGAAGGAAACGTGAGTGTGCTCCGAACAAAAGAACTGTGTGTCCTACACACAGAGACCATATCTAATTCAACTCTGTTTCTGAAACTGATACACACCATAGGTCCTCTAACATCCAATGCTTTTCAGTTAAGAGCGAGAAACGTGTGAGCTTCGTGAACAATTTAGCTTCGTTTGAGCTGAAAAGTGACTGCGTTTACCTGAAACGAAGTCTTGCTTGTAGGAAAGCACAGAGCCTGGCATTTAACTCCGATTCTGAAGGGAAACACACGGCACAGTTCTCATCCATGAAACACACTCTGCTTTAGAGCAAGAAGGATGCTCTTGCTTTCTAGAGTCTCTAATACAGAGGGAAACGTGAGTGAGCTCAGAACAAAAGAACTGTGTTTCCTACACACACGGACCATATCTAGTTCAACTCTGTTTCTGAAACTGGTACAAACCACAGGTCCTCTAATCCAATGCTTTTCAGTTAAGAGCGAGAAACGTGTGAGCTTCGTGAACAAGGTAGCTTCGTTTGAGCTGAAAAGTGACTGTGTTTACCTGAAAAGGACTCTTGATTGTAGGAAGACACACGTCTGGCATTTAACTCCGTTTCTGAAGGGAAACACACGGGACAGTTCTCATCCATGAAACACACTCTGCTTTAGAGCAAGAAGCACGCTCTTGCTTTCTAGAGTCTCTAATGCAGAGGGAAACCTGAATGTGCTCAGAACAAATTAACTGTGTTTCCTGCACACACGGACCGTATCTAGTTCAACTCTGTTTCTAAAATTGATACAAACCACAGGTCGTCTAACATCCAATGCTTTTCAGTTAAGAGCGAGAAACGTGTGAGCTTCGTGAACAATGTAGCTTCGTTTGAGCTGAAAAGTGACTGTCTTTACCTAAAAAGAAGTTTTGATTGTAGGAAGACACACGTCTGGCATTTAACTCCGTTTCTGAAGGGAAACACACGGCACAGTTCGCATCCATGAAACACACTCTGCTTTAGAGCAAGAAGCACACTCTTGCTTTCTAGAGTCTCTAATACAGAGGGAAACCTAGGTGCTCAGAACAAAAAACTGTGTTTCCTACACACGGACCATATCTAGTTCAACTCTGTTTCTGAAACTGATACAAACCACAGATCCTCTAACATCCCATGCTTTTCAGTTAAGAGGGAGAAACGTGTGAGCTTTGTGAACAATGTAGCTTCATTTGAGCTGAAAAGTGACTGCGTTTACCTGAAACAAAGTCTTGCTTGTAGGAAGACACACGCCTGGCATTTAACTCCGTTTCTGAAGGGAAACACATGGCACAGTTCGCATCCATGAAACACACTCTGCTTTAGAGCAAGAAGCACGCTCTTGCTTTCTAGAGTCTCTAATACAGAGGGAAACGTGAGTGTGCTCAGAACAAAAGAACTGTGTTTCCTACACACGGACCATATCTAGTTCAAGTCTGTTTCTGAAACGGATACAAACCACAGGTCTTCTAACATCCAATGCTTTTCAGGTAAGAGCGAGAAACGTGTGAGCTTTGTGAACAATGTAGCATCATTTGAGATGAAAAGTGACTGCGTTTACCTGAAACGATTCTTGCTTGTAGGAAGATACACGCCTGGCATTTAACTCCGTTTCTGAAGGGAAAAACACGCGGCACAGTTCTCATCCATGAAACACACTCTGCTTTAGAGCAAGAAGCACGCTCTTGCTTTCTAGAGTCTCTAATACAGCGGGAAACGTGAATGTGCTCAAACAAAAAACTGTGTTTCCTACACACACGGACCGTATCTAGTTCAACTCTGTTTCTGAAACTGATACAAACCACAGATCCTCTATCATCCAATACTTTTCAGTTATGAGGGAGAAACGTGAGAGCTTTGTGAACAATGTAGCTTCATTTGAGCTGAAAAGTGACTGCGTTTTCCTGAAACAAAGTCTTGCTTGTAGGAAGACAGACGCCTGGCATTTAACTCCGTTTCTGAAGGGAAACACACGGCACAGTTCTCTTCCATGAAACACACTCTGCTTTAGAGCAAGAAGCACGCACTTGCTTTCTAGAGTCTCTAATACAGAGGGAAACGTGAGTGTGATCAGAACAAAAGAACTGTGTTTCCTACATACACGGACCATATCTAGTTCAACTCTGTTTCTGAAACTGATACAAACCACAGGTCCTCTAACATCCACTGCTTTTCAGTTAAGAGCGAGAAACGTCTGAGCTTTGTGAACAATGTAGCATCGTTTGAGATGAAAAGTGACTGCGTTTACCTGAAAAGATTCTTGCTTGTAGGAAGACACAGAGCCGGGCATTTACCTCCGTTTCTGTAGGGAAACACACGGCACAGTTCTCTTCCATGAAACACACTCTGCTTTAGAGCAAGAAGCATGCTCTTGCTTTCTAGAGTCTCTAATACAGAGGGAAACGTGAGTGTGCTCCGAACAAAAGAACTGTGTGTCCTACACACAGAGACCATATCTAATTCAACTCTGTTTCTGAAACTGATACACACCATAGGTCCTCTAACATCCAATGCTTTTCAGTTAGGAGCGAGAAACGTGTGAGCTTCGTGAACAATGTAGCTTCGTTTCAGCTGAAAAGTGACTGTGTTTACCTGAAAAGAAGTCTTGATTGTAGGAAGACACACGTCTGGCATTTAACTCCGTTTCTGAAGGGAAACACACGGGACAGTTCTCATCCATGAAACACTCTCTGCTTTAGAGCAAGAAGCACGCTCTTGCTTTCTAGAGTCTCTAATACAGAGGCAAACCTGAATGTGCTCAGAACAAATTAACTGTGTTTCCTGCACACACGGACCGTATCTAGTGTAACTCTGTTTCTAAAATTGATAGAAACCACAGGTCGTCAAACATCCAATGCTTTTCAGTTAAGAGGGAGAAACGTGTGAGCTTCGTGAACAATGTAGCTTCGTTTGAGCTGAAAAGTGACTGTGTTTACCTGAAAAGAAGTCTTGATTGTAGGAAGACACACGTCTTCCATTTAACTCCGTTTCTGAAGGGAAACACACGGCACAGTTCTCATCCATGAAACACATTCTGCTTTAGAGCAAGAAGCACACTCTTGCTTTCTAGAGTCTCTAATACAGAGAGAAACCTAGGTGCTCAGAACAAAAAACTGTGTTTCCTACACACGGACCATATCTAGTTCAACTCTGTTTCTGAAACTGATACAAACCACAGATCCTCTAACATCCCATGCTTTTCAGTTAAGAGGGAGAAACGTGTGAGCTTTGTGAACAATGTAGCTTCGTTTGAGCTGAAAAGTGACTGTGTTTACCTGAAAAGAACTCTTGATTGTAGGAAGACACACGTCTGGCATTTAACTCCGTTTCTGAAGGGAAACACACGGCACAGTTCTCATCCATGAAACACACTCTGCTTTAGAGCAAGAAGGATGCTCTTGCTTTCTAGAGTCTCTAATACAGAGGGAAACGTGAGTGTGCTCAGAACAAAAGAACTGTGTTTCCTACACACACGGACCATATCTAGTTCAACTCTGTTTCAGAAACTGATACAAACTACAGGTCCTCTAACATCCAATGCTTTGCAGTTAAGAGCGAGAAACGTGTGAGCTTCGTGAACAATGTAGCTTCGTTTGAGATGAAAAGTGACTGCATTTACCTGAAACGATTCTTGCTTGTAGGAAGACACAGAGCCTGGCATTTAACTCCGTTTCTGAAGGGAAACACACGGGACAGTTCTCATCCATGAAACACACTCTGCTTTAGAGCAAGAAGCACGCTCTTGCTTTCTAGAGTCTCTAATACAGAGGGAAACGTGAATGTGCTCAGAACAAATTAACTGTGTTTCCTACACACACGGACCATATCTAGTTCAACTCTGTTTCTAAAATTGATACAAACCACAGGTCGTCTAACATCCAATGCTTTTCAGTTAAGAGCGAGAAACGTGTGAGCTTCGTGAACAATGTAGCTTCGTTTGAGCTGAAAAGTGACTGTGTTTACCTGAAAAGAAGTCTTGATTGTAGGAAGACACACGTCTGGCATTTAACTCCGTTTCTGAAGGGAAACACACGGCACAGTTCTCATCCATGAAACACACTCTGCTTTAGAGCAAGAAGGATGCTCTTGCTTTCTAGAGTCTCTAATACAGAGGGAAACGTGAGTGTGCTCAGAACAAGAGAACTGTGTTTCCTACACACACGGACCATATCTAGTTCAACTCTGTTTCTGAAACTGATACAAACCACAGGTCCTCTAACATCCACTGCTTTTCAGTTAAGAGCGAGAAACGTGTGAGCTTTGTGAACAATGTAGCATCGTTTGAGATGAAAAGTGACTGCGTTTACCTGAAACGATTCTTGCTTGTAGGAAGACACAGAGCCTGGCATTTAACTCCGTTTCTGAAGGGAAACACACGGCACAGTTCTCATCCATGAAACACACTCTGCTTTAGAGGAAGAAGGATGCTCTTGCTTTCTAGAGTCTCTAATACAGAGGGAAACGTGAGTGTGCTCCGAAAAAAGAACTGTGTTTCCTACACACACGGACCATATCTAGTTCAACTCTGTTTCTGAAACTGGTACAAACCACAGGTCCTCTAACATCCAATGCTTTTCAGTTAAGAGCGAGAAACGTGTGAGCTTCGTGAACAATGTAGCTTCGTTTGAGCTGAAAAGTGACTGTGTTTACCTGAAAAGAACTCTTGATTGTAGGAAGACACACGTCTGGCATTTAACTCCGTTTCTGAAGGGAAACACACGGGACAGTTCTCATCCATGAAACACACTCTGCTTTAGAGCAAGAAGTACGCTCTTGCTTTCTAGAGTCTCTAATACAGAGGGAAACCTGAATGAGCTCAGAACAAATTAACTGTGTTTCCTGCACACACGGACCGTATCTAGTTCAACTCTGTTTCTAAAATTGATAGAAACCACAGGTCGTCTAACATCCAATGCTTTTCAGTTAAGAGGGAGAAACGTGTGAGCTTCGTGAACAATGTATCTTCGTTTGAGCTGAAAAGTGACTGTGTTTACCTGAAAAGAAGTCTTGATTGTAGGAAGACACACGTCTTGCATTTAACTCCGTTTCTGAAGGGAAACACACGGCACAGTTCTCATCCATGAAACACACTCTGCTTTAGAGCAAGAAGCACACTCTTGCTTTCTAGAGTCTCTAATACAGAGAGAAACCTAGGTGCTCAGAACAAAAAACTGTGTTTCCTACACACGGACCATATCTAGTTCAACTCTGTTTCTGAAACTGATACAAACCACAGATCCTCTAACATCCCATGCTTTTCAGTTAAGAGGGAGAAACGTGTGAGCTTTGTGAACAATGTAGCTTCGTTTGAGCTGAAAAGTGACTGTGTTTACCTGAAAAGAACTCTTGATTGTAGGAAGACACACGTCTGGCATTTAACTCCGTTTCTGAAGGGAAACACACGGCACAGTTCTCATCCATGAAACACACTCTGCTTTAGAGCAAGAAGGATGCTCTTGCTTTCTAGAGTCTCTAATACAGAGGGAAACGTGAGTGTGCTCCGAACAAAAGAACTGTGTGTCCTACACACAGAGACCATATCTAATTCAACTCTGTTTCTGAAACTGATACACACCATAGGTCCTCTAACATCCAATGCTTTTCAGTTAAGAGCGAGAAACGTGTGAGCTTCTTGAACAATGTAGCTTCGTTTGAGCTGAAAAGTGACTGCGTTTACCTGAAACGAAGTCTTGCTTGTAGGAAGGCACAGAGCCTGGCATTTAACTCCGTTTCTGAAGGGAAACACACGGCACAGTTCTCATCCATGAAACACACTCTGCTTTAGAGGAAGAAGGATGCTCTTGCTTTCTAGAGTCTCTAATACAGAGGGAAACGTGAGTGTGCTCAGAAAAAAAGAACTGTGTTTCCTACACACACGGACCATATCTAGTTCAACTCTGTTTCTGAAACTGGTACAAACCACAGGTCCTCTAATCCAATGCTTTTCAGTTAAGAGCGAGAAACGTGTGAGCTTCGTGAACAATGTAGCTTCGTTTGAGATGAAAAGTGACTGTGTTTACCTGAAAAGAACTCTTGATTGTAGGAAGACACACGTCTGGCATTTATCTCCGTTTCTGAAGGGAAACACACGGGACAGTTCTCATCCATGAAACACACTCTGCTTTAGAGCAAGAAGTACGCTCTTGCTTTCTAGAGTCTCTAATACAGAGGGAAACATGAATGAGCTCAGAACAAATTAACTGTGTTTCCTGCACACACGGACCGTATCTAGTTCAACTCTGTTTCTAAAATTGATACAAACCACAGGTCGTCTAACATCCAATGCTTTTCAGTTAAGAGGGAGAAACGTGTGAGCTTCGTGAACAATGTAGCTTCGTTTGAGCTGAAAAGTGACTGTGTTTACCTGAAAAGAAGTCTTGATTGTAGGAAGACACACGTCTGGCATTTAACTCCGTTTCTGAAGGGAAACACACGGCACAGTTCTCATCCATGAAACACACTCTGCTTTAGAGCAAGAAGCACACTCTTGCTTTCTAGAGTCTCTAATACAGAGGGAAACCTAGGTGCTCAGAACAAAAAACTGTGTTTCCTACACACGGACCATATCTAGTTCAACTCTGTTTCTGAAACTGATACAAACCACAGATCCTCTAACATCCCATGCTTTTCAGTTAAGAGGGAGAAACGTGTGAGCTTTGTGAACAATGTAGCTTCATTTGAGCTGAAAAGTGCCTGCGTTTACCTGAAACAAAGTCTTGCATGTAGGAAGACACACGCCTGGCATTTAACTCCGTTTCTGAAGGGAAACACATGGCACAGTTCGCATCCATGAAACACACTCTGCTTTAGAGCAAGAAGCACGCTCTTGCTTTCTAGAGTCTCTAATACAGAGGGAAACGTGAGTGTGCTCAGAACAAAAGAACTGTGTTTCCTACACACGGACCATATCTAGATCAAGTTTGTTTCTGAAACGGATACAAACCACAGGTCTTCTAACATCCAATGCTTTTCAGGTAAGAGCGAGAAACGTGTGAGCTTTGTGAACAATGTAGCATCGTTTGAGATGAAAAGTGACTGCGTTTACCTGTAACGATTCTTGCTTGTAGGAAGATACACGCCTGGCATTTAACTCCGTTTCTGAAGGGAAAACCACGCGGCACAGTTCTCATCCATGAAACACACTCTGCTTTAGAGCAAGAAACACGCTCTTGCTTTCTAGAGTCTCTAATACAGCGGGAAACGTGAATGTGCTCAAACAAAAAACTGTGTTTCCTACACACACGGACCGTATCTAGTTCCACTCTGTTTCTGAAACTGATACAAACCACAGATCCTCTATCATCCAATACTTTTCAGTTATGAGGGAGAAACGTGAGAGCTTTGTGAACAATGTAGCTTCATTTGAGCTGAAAAGTGACTGCGTTTTCCTGAAACAAAGTCTTGCTTGTAGGAAGACAGACGCCTGGCATTTAACTCCGTTTCTGAAGGGAAACACACGGCACAGTTCTCTTCCATGAAACACACTCTGTTTAGAGCAAGAAGCACGCAATTGCTTTCTAGAGTCTCTAATACAGAGGGAAACGTGAATGTGCTCAGAACAAAAGAACTGTGTTTCCTACATACACGGACCATATCTAGTTCAACTCTGTTTCTGAAACTGATACAAACCACAGGTCTTCTAACATCCACTGCTTTTCAGTTAAGAGCGAGAAACGTCTGAGCTTTGTGAACAATGTAGCATCGTTTGAGATGAAAAGTGACTGCGTTTACCTGAAAAGATTCTTGCTTGTAGGAAGACACAGAGCCGGGCATTTACCTCCGTTTCTGTAGGGAAACACACGGCACAGTTCTCTTCCATGAAACACACTCTGCTTTAGAGCAAGAAGCATGCTCTTGCTTTCTAGAGTCTCTAATACAGAGGGAAACGTGAGTGTGCTCCGAACAAAAGAACTGTGTGTCCTACACACAGAGACCATATCTAATTCAACTCTGTTTCTAAAACTGATACACACCATAGGTCCTCTAACATCCAATGCTTTTCAGTTAAGAGCGAGAAACGTGTGAGCTTCGTGAACAATTTAGCTTCGTTTGAGCAGAAAAGTGACTGTGTTTACCTGAAACGAAGTCTTGCTTGGAGGAAAGCACAGAGCCTGGCATTTAACTCCGTTTCTGAAGGGAAACACACGGCACAGTTCTCATCCATGAAACACACTCTGCTTTAGAGGAAGAAGGATGCTCTTGCTTTCTAGAGTCTCTAATACAGAGGGAAACGTGAGTGTGCTCAGAAAAAAAGAACTGTGTTTCCTACACACATGGACCATATCTAGTTCAACTCTGTTTCTGAAACTGGTACAAACCACAGGTCCTCTAACATCCAATGCTTTTCAGTTAAGAGCGAGAAACATGTGAGCTTCGTGAACAATGTAGCTTCGTTTGAGCTGAAAAGTGACTGTGTTTACCTGAAAAGAAGTCTTGATTGTAGGAAGACAAACGTCTGGCATTTAACTCCGTTTCTGAAGGGAAACACACGGGACAGTTCTCATCCATGAAACACTCTCTGCTTTAGAGCAAGAAGCACGCTCTTGCTTTCTAGAGTCTCTAATACAGAGAGAAACCTAGGTGCTCAGAACAAAAAACTGTGTTTCCTACACACGGACCATATCTAGTTCAACTCTGTTTCAGAAACTGATACAAACTACAGGTCCTCTAACATCCAATGCTTTTCAGTTAAGAGCGAGAAACGTGTGAGCTTCGTGAACAATGTAGCTTCGTTTGAGATGAAAAGTGACTGCATTTACCTGAAACGATTCTTGCTTGTAGGAAGACACAGAGCCTGGCATTTAACTCCGTTTCTGAAGGGAAACACACGGGACAGTTCTCATCCATGAAACACACTCTGCTTTAGAGCAAGAAGCACGCTCTTGCTTTCTAGAGTCTCTAATACAGAGGGAAACGTGAATGTGCTCAGAACAAATTAACTGTGTTTCCTACACACACGGACCATATCTAGTTCAACTCTGTTTCTAAAATTGATACAAACCACAGGTCGTCTAACATCCAATGCTTTTCAGTTAAGAGCGAGAAACGTGTTAGCTTCGTGAACAATGTAGCTTCGTTTGAGCTGAAAAGTGACTGTGTTTACCTGAAAAGAAGTCTTGATTGTAGCAAGACACACGTCTGGCATTTAACTCCGTTTCTGAAGGGAAACACACGGCACAGTTCTCATCCATGAAACACACTCTGCTTTAGAGCAAGAAGGATGCTCTTGCTTTCTAGAGTCTCTAATACAGAGGGAAACGTGAGTGTGCTCAGAACAAAAGAACTGTGTTTCCTACACACACGGACCATATCTAGTTCAACTCTGTTTCTGAAACTGATACAAACCACAGGTCCTCTAACATCCACTGCTTTTCAGTTAAGAGCGAGAAACGTGTGAGCTTTGTGAACAATGTAGCATCGTTTGAGATGAAAAGTGACTGCGTTTACCTGAAACGATTCTTGCTTGTAGGAAGACACAGAGCCTGGCATTTAACTCCGTTTCTGTAGGGAAACACACGGCACAGTTCTCTTCCATGAAACACACTCTGCTTTAGAGCAAGAAGCATGCTCTTGCTTTCTATTGTCTCTAATACAGAGGGAAACGTGAGTGTGCTCCGAACAAAAGAACTGTTTGTCCTACACACAGAGACCATATCTAATTCAACTCTGTTTCTGAAACTGATACACACCATAGGTCCTCTAACATCCAATGCTTTTCAGTTAAGAGCGAGAAACGTGTGAGCTTCGTGAACAATGTAGCTTCGTTTGAGCTGAAAAGTGACTGCGTTTACCTGAAACGAAGTCTTGCTTGTAGGAAGGCACAGAGCCTGGCATTTAACTCCGTTTCTGAAGGGAAACACACGGCACAGTTCTCATCCATGAAACACACTCTGCTTTAGAGGAAGAAGGATGCTCTTGCTTTCTAGAGTCTCTAATACAGAGGGAAACGTGAGTGTGCTCAGAAAAAAAGAACTGTGTTTCCTACACACACGGACCATATCTAGTTCAACTCTGTTCCTGAAACTGGTACAAACCACAGGTCCTCTAACATCCAATGCTTTTCAGTTAAGAGCGAGAAACGTGTGAGCTTCGTGAACAATGTAGCTTCGTTTGAGCTGAAAAGTGACTGTGTTTACCTGAAAAGAACTCTTGATTGTAGGAAGACACACGTCTGGCATTTAACTCCGTTTCTGAAGGGAAACACACGGGACAGTTCTCATCCATGAAACACACTCTGCTTTAGAGCAAGAAGCACGCTCTTGCTTTCTAGAGTCTCTAATACAGAGGGAAACCTGAATGAGCTCAGAACAAATTAACTGTGTTTCCTGCACACACGGACCGTATCTAGTTCAACTCTGTTTCTAAAATTGATACAAACCACAGGTCGTCTAACATCCAATGCTTTTCAGTTAAGAGGGAGAAACGTGTGAGCTTCGTGAACAATGTAGCTTCGTTTGAGCTGAAAAGTGATTGTGTTTACCTGAAAAGAAGTCTTGATTGTAGGAAGACACACGTCTGGCATTTAACTCCGTTTCTGAAGGGAAACACACGGCACAGTTCTCATCGATGAAACACACTCTGCTTTAGAGCAAGAAGGATGCTCTTGCTTTCTAGATCTAATCAGAGGGAAATGTGAGTGTGCTCAGAACAAAAGAACTGTGTTTCCTACACACAGAGACCATATCTAGTTCAACTCTGTTTCAGAAACTGATACAAACTACAGGTCCTCTAACATCCAATGCTTTTCAGTTAAGAGGGAGAAACGTGTGAGCTTTGTGAACAATGTAGCTTCATTTGAGCTGAAAAGTGACTGCGTTTACCTGAAACAAAGTCTTGCTTGTAGGAAGACACACGCCTGGCATTTAACTCCGTTTCTGAAGGGAAACACATGGCACAGTTCGCATCCATGAAACACACTCTGCTTTAGAGCAAGAAGCACGCTCTTGCTTTCTAGAGTCTCTAATACAGAGGGAAACGTGAGTGTGCTCAGAACAAAAGAACTGTGTTTCCTACACACGGACCATATCTAGTTCAAGTCTGTTTCTGAAACGGATACAAACCACAGGTCTTCTAACATCCAATGCTTTTCAGGTAAGAGCGAGAAACGTGTGAGCTTTGTGAACAATGTAGCTTCGTTTGAGATGAAAAGTGACTTCGTTTACCTGAAACGATTCTTGCTTGTAGGAAGATACAAATCTGGCATTTAACTCCGTTTCTGAAGGGAAACACACGGCACAGTTCTCATCCATGAAACACACTCTGCTTTAGAGCAAGAAGCACGCTATTGCTTTCTAGAGTCTCTAATACAGCGGGAAACATGAATGTGCTCAGAACAAAAAACTGTGTTTCCTACACACACGGACCGTATCTAGTTCAACTCTGTTTCTGAAACTGATACAAACCACAGATCCTCTATCATCCAATACTTTTCAGTTATGAGGGATAAACGTGAGAGCTTTGTGAACAATGTAGCTTCATTTGAGCTGAAAAGTGACTGCGTTTTCCTGAAACAAAGTCTTGCTTGTAGGAAGACAGACGCCTGGCATTTAACTCCGTTTCTGAAGGGAAACACACGGCACAGTTCTCTTCCATGAAACACACTCTGCTTTAGAGCAAGAAGCACGCACTTGCTTTCTAGAGTCTCTAATACAGAGGGAAACGTGTGTGTGATAAGAACAAAAGAACTGTGTTTCCTACATACACGGACCATATCTAGTTCAACTCTGTTTCTGAAACTGATACAAACCACAGGTCCTCTAACATCCACTGCTTTTCAGTTAAGAGCGAGAAACGTGTGAGCTTTGTGAACAATGTAGCATCGTTTGAGATGAAAAGTGACTGCGTTTACCTGAAACGATTCTTGCTTGTAGGAAGACACAGAGAATGGCATTTAACTCCGTTTCTGAAGGGAAACACACGGCACAGTTCTCTTCCATGAAACACACTCTGCTTTAGAGCAAGAAGCATGCTCTTGCTTTCTAGAGTCTCTAATACAGAGGGAAACGTGAGTGTGCTCAGAACAAAAGAACTGTGTTTCCTACACACACGGACCATATCTAGTTCAACTCTGTTTCTGAAACTGATACAAACCACAGGTCCTCTAACATCCACTGCTTTTCAGTTAAGAGCGAGAAACGTGTGAGCTTTGTGAACAATGTAGCATCGTTTGAGATGAAAAGTGACTGCGTTTACCTGAAACGATTCTTGCTTGTAGGAAGACACAGAGCCTGGCATTTAACTCCGTTTCTGTAGGGAAACACACGGCACAGTTCTCTTCCATGAAACACACTCTGCTTTAGAGCAAGAAGCATGCTCTTGCTTTCTAGTGTCTCTAATACAGAGGGAAACGTGAGTGTGCTCCGAACAAAAGAACTGTTTGTCCTACACACAGAGACCATATCTAATTCAACTCTGTTTCTGAAACTGATACACACCATAGGTCCTCTAACATCCAATGCTTTTCAGTTAAGAGCGAGAAACGTGTGAGCTTCGTGAACAATGTAGCTTCGTTTGAGCTGAAAAGTGACTGCGTTTACCTGAAACGAAGTCTTGCTTGTAGGAAGGCACAGAGCCTGGCATTTAACTCCGTTTCTGAAGGGAAACACACGGCACAGTTCTCATCCATGAAACACACTCTGCTTTAGAGGAAGAAGGATGCTCTTGCTTTCTAGAGTCTCTAATACAGAGGGAAACGTGAGTGTGCTCAGAAAAAAAGAACTGTGTTTCCTACACACACGGACCATATCTAGTTCAACTCTGTTCCTGAAACTGGTACAAACCACAGGTCCTCTAACATCCAATGCTTTTCAGTTAAGAGCGAGAAACGTGTGAGCTTCGTGAACAATGTAGCTTCGTTTGAGCTGAAAAGTGACTGTGTTTACCTGAAAAGAACTCTTGATTGTAGGAAGACACACGTCTGGCATTTAACTCCGTTTCTGAAGGGAAACACACGGGACAGTTCTCATCCATGAAACACACTCTGCTTTAGAGCAAGAAGCACGCTCTTGCTTTCTAGAGTCTCTAATACAGAGGGAAACCTGAATGAGCTCAGAACAAATTAACTGTGTTTCCTGCACACACGGACCGTATCTAGTTCAACTCTGTTTCTAAAATTGATACAAACCACAGGTCGTCTAACATCCAATGCTTTTCAGTTAAGAGGGAGAAACGTGTGAGCTTCGTGAACAATGTAGCTTCGTTTGAGCTGAAAAGTGATTGTGTTTACCTGAAAAGAAGTCTTGATTGTAGGAAGACACACGTCTGGCATTTAACTCCGTTTCTGAAGGGAAACACACGGCACAGTTCTCATCGATGAAACACACTCTGCTTTAGAGCAAGAAGGATGCTCTTGCTTTCTAGATCTAATCAGAGGGAAATGTGAGTGTGCTCAGAACAAAAGAACTGTGTTTCCTACACACAGAGACCATATCTAGTTCAACTCTGTTTCAGAAACTGATACAAACTACAGGTCCTCTAACATCCAATGCTTTTCAGTTAAGAGGGAGAAACGTGTGAGCTTTGTGAACAATGTAGCTTCATTTGAGCTGAAAAGTGACTGCGTTTACCTGAAACAAAGTCTTGCTTGTAGGAAGACACACGCCTGGCATTTAACTCCGTTTCTGAAGGGAAACACATGGCACAGTTCGCATCCATGAAACACACTCTGCTTTAGAGCAAGAAGCACGCTCTTGCTTTCTAGAGTCTCTAATACAGAGGGAAACGTGAGTGTGCTCAGAACAAAAGAACTGTGTTTCCTACACACGGACCATATCTAGTTCAAGTCTGTTTCTGAAACGGATACAAACCACAGGTCTTCTAACATCCAATGCTTTTCAGGTAAGAGCGAGAAACGTGTGAGCTTTGTGAACAATGTAGCTTCGTTTGAGATGAAAAGTGACTGCGTTTACCTGAAACGATTCTTGCTTGTAGGAAGATACAAATCTGGCATTTAACTCCGTTTCTGAAGGGAAACACACGGCACAGTTCTCATCCATGAAACACACTCTGCTTTAGAGCAAGAAGCACGCTATTGCTTTCTAGAGTCTCTAATACAGCGGGAAACATGAATGTGCTCAGAACAAAAAACTGTGTTTCCTACACACACGGACCGTATCTAGTTCAACTCTGTTTCTGAAACTGATACAAACCACAGATCCTCTATCATCCAATACTTTTCAGTTATGAGGGAGAAACGTGAGAGCTTTGTGAACAATGTAGCTTCATTTGAGCTGAAAAGTGACTGCGTTTTCCTGAAACAAAGTCTTGCTTGTAGGAAGACAGACGCCTGGCATTTAACTCCGTTTCTGAAGGGAAACACACGGCACAGTTCTCTTCCATGAAACACACTCTGCTTTAGAGCAAGAAGCACGCACTTGCTTTCTAGAGTCTCTAATACAGAGGGAAACGTGTGTGTGATAAGAACAAAAGAACTGTGTTTCCTACATACACGGACCATATCTAGTTCAACTCTGTTTCTGAAACTGATACAAACCACAGGTCCTCTAACATCCAATGCTTTTCAGTTAAGAGCGAGAAACGTGTGAGCTTCGTGAATAATTTAGCTTCGTTTGAGTTGAAAAGTGACTGCGTTTACAAGAAACAAAGTCTTGCTTGTAGGAAGGCACAGAGCCTGGCATTTAACTCCGTTTCTGAAGGGAAACACACGGCACAGTTCTCTTCCATGAAACACACTCTGCTTTAGAGCAAGAAGCATGCTCTTGCTTTCTAGAGTCTCTAATACAGAGGGAAACGTGAGTGTGCTCCGAACAAAAGAACTGTGTGTCCTACACACAGAGACCATATCTAATTCAACTCTGTTTCTGAAACTGATACACACCATAGGTCCTCTAACATCCAATGCTTTTCAGTTAAGAGCGAGAAACGTGTGAGCTTCGTGAATAATTTAGCTTCGTTTGAGTTGAAAAGTGACTGCGTTTACAAGAAACAAAGTCTTGCTTGTAGGAAGGCACAGAGCCTGGCATTTAACTCCGTTTCTGAAGGGAAACACACGGCACAGTTCTCATCCATGAAACACACTCTGCTTTAGAGCAAGAAGGATGCTCTTGCTTTCTAGAGTCTCTAATACAGAGGGAAACGTGAGTGTGCTCAGAAAAAAAGAACTGTGTTTCCTACACACATGGACCATATCTAGTTCAACTCTGTTTCTGAAACTGGTACAAACCACAGGTCCTCTAACATCCAATGCTTTTCAGTTAAGAGCGAGAAACATGTGAGCTTTGTGAACAATGTAGCTTCGTTTGAGCTGAAAATTGACTGTGTTTACCTGAAAAGAAGTCTTGATTGTAGGAAGACACACGTCTGGCATTTAACTCCGTTTCTGTAGGGAAACACACGGGACAGTTCTCATTCATGAAACACTCTCTGCTTTAGAGCAAGAAGCACGCTATTGCTTTCTAGAGTCTCTAATACAGAGGGAAACCTGAATGTGCTCAGAACAAATTAACTGTGTTTCCTGCACACACGGACCGTATCTAGTTCAACTCTGTTTCTAAAATTGATACAAACCACAGGTCATCTAACATCCAATGCTTTTCAGTTAAGAGGGAGAAACGTGTGAGCTTCGTGAACAATGTAGCTGCGTTTGAGCTGAAAAGTGACTGTGTTTACCTGAAAAGAAGTCTTGATTGTAGGAAGACACACGTCTTGCATTTAACTCCGTTTCTGAAGGGAAACACACGGCACAGTTCTCATCCATGAAACACACTCTGCTTTAGAGCAAGAAGCACACTCTTGCTTTCTAGAGTCTCTAATACAGAGAGAAACCTAGGTGCTCAGAACAAAAAACTGTGTTTCCTACACACGGACCATATCTAGTTCAACTCTGTTTCTGAAACTGATACAAACCACAGATCCTCTAACATCCCATGCTTTTCAGTTAAGAGGGAGAAACGTGTGAGCTTTGTGAACAATGTAGCTTCGTTTGAGCTGAAAAGTGACTGTGTTTACCTGAAAAGAAGTCTTGATTGTAGGAAGACACACGTCTGGCATTTAACTCCGTTTCTGAAGGGAAACACACGGCACAGTTCTCATCCATGAAACACACTCTGCTTTAGAGCAAGAAGGATGCTCTTGCTTTCTAGAGTCTCTAATACAGAGGGAAACATGAATGTGCTCAGAACAAATTAACTGTGTTTCCTACACACACGGACCATATCTAGTTCAACTCTGTTCCTGAAACTGGTACAAACCACAGGTCCTCTAACATCCAATGCTTTTCAGTTAAGAGCGAGAAACGTGTGAGCTTCGTGAACAATGTAGCTTCGTTTGAGCTGAAAAGTGACTGTGTTTACCTGAAAAGAACTCTTGATTGTAGGAAGACACACGTCTGGCATTTAACTCCGTTTCTGAAGGGAAACACACGGGACAGTTCTCATCCATGAAACACACTCTGCTTTAGAGCAAGAAGCACGCTCTTGCTTTCTAGAGTCTCTAATACAGAGGGAAACCTGAATGAGCTCAGAACAAATTAACTGTGTTTCCTGCACACACGGACCGTATCTAGTTCAACTCTGTTTCTAAAATTGATACAAACAACAGGTCGTCTAACATCCAATGCTTTTCAGTTAAGAGCGAGAAACGTGTGAGCTTCGTGAACAATTTAGCTTCGTTTGAGCTGAAAAGTGACTGCGTTTACCTGAAACGAAGTCTTGCTTGTAGGAAAGCACAGAGCCTGGCATTTAACTCCGTTTCTGAAGGGAAACACACGGCACAGTTCTCATCCATGAAACACACTCTGCTTTAGAGGAAGAAGGATGCTCTTGCTTTCTAGAGTCTCTAATACAGAGGGAAACGTGAGTGTGCTCAGAAAAAAAGAACTGTGTTTCCTACACACATGGACCATATCTAGTTCAACTCTGTTTCTGAAACTGGTACAAACCACAGGTCCTCTAACATCCAATGCTTTTCAGTTAAGAGCGAGAAACATGTGAGCTTCGTGAACAATGTAGCTTCGTTTGAGCTGAAAAGTGACTGTGTTTACCTGAAAAGAAGTCTTGATTTTAGGAAGACAAACGTCTGGCATTTAACTCCGTTTCTGAAGGGAAACACACGGCACAGTTCTCATCCATGAAACACTCTCTGCTTTAGAGCAAGAAGCACGCTCTTGCTTTCTAGATTCTCTAATACAGAGAGAAACCTAGGTGCTCAGAACAAAAAACTGTGTTTCCTACACACGGACCATATCTAGTTCAACTCTGTTTCAGAAACTGATACAAACTACAGGTCCTCTAACATCCAATGCTTTTCAGTTAAGAGCGAGAAACGTGTGAGCTTCGTGAACAATGTAGCTTCGTTTGAGATGAAAAGTGACTGTATTTACCTGAAACGATTCTTGCTTGTAGGAAGACACAGAGCCTGGCATTTAACTCCGTTTCTGAAGGGAAACACACGGGACAGTTCTCATCCATGAAACACACTCTGCTTTAGAGCAAGAAGCACGCTCTTGCTTTCTAGAGTCTCTAATACAGAGGGAAACGTGAATGTGCTCAGAACAAATTAACTGTATTTCCTACACACACGGACCATATCTAGTTCAACTCTGTTTCTAAAATTGATACAAACCACAGGTCGTCTAACATCCAATGCTTTTCAGTTAAGAGCGAGAAACGTGTGAGCTTCGTGAACAATGTAGCTTCGTTTGAGCTGAAAAGTGACTGTGTTTACCTGAAAAGAAGTCTTGATTGTAGCAAGACACACGTCTGGCATTTAACTCCGTTTCTGAAGGGAAACACACGGCACAGTTCTCATCCATGAAACACACTCTGCTTTAGAGCAAGAAGGATGCTCTTGCTTTCTAGAGTCTCTAATACAGAGGGAAACGTGAGTGTGCTCAGAACAAAAGAACTGTGTTTCCTACACACACGGACCATATCTAGTTCAACTCTGTTTCTGAAACTGATACAAACCACAGGTCCTCTAACATCCACTGCTTTTCAGTTAAGAGTGAGAAACGTGTGAGCTTTGTGAACAATGTAGCATCGTTTGAGATGAAAAGTGACTGCGTTTACCTGAAACGATTCTTGCTTGTAGGAAGACACAGAGCCTGGCATTTAACTCCGTTTCTGTAGGGAAACACACGGCACAGTTCTCTTCCATGAAACACACTCTGCTTTAGAGCAAGAAGCATGCTCTTGCTTTCTAGAGTCTCTAATACAGAGGGAAACGTGAGTGTGCTCCGAACAAAAGAACTGTTTGTCCTACACACAGAGACCATATCTAATTCAACTCTGTTTCTGAAACTGATACACACCATAGGTCCTCTAACATCCAATGCTTTTCAGTTAAGAGCGAGAAACGTGTGAGCTTCGTGAACAATGTAGCTTCGTTTGAGCTGAAAACTGACTGCGTTTACCTGAAACGAAGTCTTGCTTGTAGGAAGGCACAGAGCCTGGCATTTAACTCCGTTTCTGAAGGGAAACACACGGCACAGTTCTCATCCATGAAACACACTCTGCTTTAGAGGAAGAAGGATGCTCTTGCTTTCTAGAGTCTCTAATACAGAGGGAAACGTGAGTGTGCACAGAAAAAAAGAACTGTGTTTCCTACACACACGGACCATATCTAGTTCAACTCTGTTCCTGAAACTGGTACAAACCACAGGTCCTCTAACATCCAATGCTTTTCAGTTAAGAGCGAGAAACGTGTGAGCTTCGTGAACAATGTAGCTTCGTTTGAGCTGAAAAGTGACTGTGTTTACCTGAAAAGAACTCTTGATTGTAGGAAGACACACGTCTGGCATTTAACTCCGTTTCTGAAGGGAAACACACGGGACAGTTCTCATCCATGAAACACACTCTGCTTTAGAGCAAGAAGCACGCTCTTGCTTTCTAGAGTCTCTAATACAGAGGGAAACCTGAATGAGCTCAGAACAAATTAACTGTGTTTCCTGCACACACGGACCGTATCTAGTTCAACTCTGTTTCTAAAATGGATACAAACCACAGGTCGTCTAACATCCAATGCTTTTCAGTTAAGAGGGAGAAACGTGTGAGCTTCGTGAACAATGTAGCTTCGTTTGAGCTGAAAAGTGACTGTGTTTACCTGAAAAGAAGTCTTGATTGTAGGAAGACACACGTCTGGCATTTAACTCCGTTTCTGAAGGGAAACACACGGCACAGTTCTCATCCATGAAACACACTCTGCTTTAGAGCAAGAAGGATGCTCTTGCTTTCTAGATCTAATCAGAGGGAAATGTGAGTGTGCTCAGAACAAAAGAACTGTGTTTCCTACACACAGAGACCATATCTAGTTCAACTCTGTTTCAGAAACTGATACAAACTACAGGTCCTCTAACATCCAATGCTCCTCAGTTAAGAGGGAGAAACGTGTGAGCTTTGTGAACAATGTAGCTTCATTTGAGCTGAAAAGTGACTGCGTTTACCTGAAACAAAGTCTTGCTTGTAGGAAGACACATGCCTGGCATTTAACTCCGTTTCTGAAGGGAAACACATGGCACAGTTCGCATCCATGAAACACACTCTGCTTTAGAGCAAGAAGCACGCTCTTGCTTTGTAGAGTCTCTAATACAGAGGGAAACGTGAGTGTGCTCAGAACAAAAGAACTGTGTTTCCTACACACGGACCATATCTAGTTCAAGTCTGTTTCTGAAACGGATACAAACCACAGGTCTTCTAACATCCAATGCTTTTCAGGTAAGAGCGAGAAACGTGTGAGCTTTGTGAACAATGTAGCTTCGTTTGAGATGAAAAGTGACTGCGTTTACCTGAAACGATTCTTGCTTGTAGGAAGATACAAATCTGGCATTTAACTCCGTTTCTGAAGGGAAACACACGGCACAGTTCTCATCCATGAAACACACTCTGCTTTAGAGCAAGAAGCACGCTATTGCTTTCTAGAGTCTCTAATACAGCGGGAAACATGAATGTGCTCAGAACAAAAAACTGTGTTTCCTACACACACGGACCGTATCTAGTTCAACTCTGTTTCTGAAACTGATACAAACCACAGATCCTCTATCATCCAATACTTTTCAGTTATGAGGGAGAAACGTGAGAGCTTTGTGAACAATGTAGCTTCATTTGAGCTGAAAAGTGACTGCGTTTTCCTGAAACAAAGTCTTGCTTGTAGGAAGACAGACGCCTGGCATTTAACTCTGTTTCTGAAGGGAAACACACGGCACAGTTCTCTTCCATGAAACACACTCTGCTTTAGAGCAAGAAGCATGCACTTGCTTTCTAGAGTCTCTAATACAGAGGGAAACGTGTGTGTGATAAGAACAAAAGAACTGTGTTTCCTACATACACGGACCATATCTAGTTCAACTCTGTTTCTGAAACTGATACAAACCACAGGTTCTCTAACATCCACTGCTTTTCAGTTAAGAGCGAGAAACGTGTGAGCTTTGTGAACAATGTAGCATCGTTTGAGATGAAAAGTGACTGCGTTTACCTGAAACGATTCTTGCTTGTAGGAAGACACAGAGCCTGGCATTTAACTCCGTTTCTGAAGGGAAACACACGGCACAGTTCTCTTCCATGAAACACACTCTGCTTTAGAGCAAGAAGCATGCTCTTGCTTTCTAGAGTCACTAATACAGAGGGAAACGTGAGTGTGCTCCGAACAAAAGAACTGTGTGTCCTACACACAGAGACCATATCTAATTCAACTCTGTTTCTGAAACTGATACACACCATAGGTCCTCTAACATCCAATGCTTTTCAGTTAAGAGCGAGAAACGTGTGAGCTTCGTGAACAATTTAGCTTCGTTTGAGTTGAAAAGTGACTGCGTTTACAAGAAACAAAGTCTTGCTTGTAGGAAGGCACAGAGCCTGGCATTTAACTCCGTTTCTGAAGGGAAACACACGGCACAGTTCTCATCCATGAAACACACTCTGCTTTAGAGCAAGAAGGATGCTCTTGCTTTCTAGAGTCTCTAATACAGAGGGAAACGTGAGTGTGCTCAGAAAAAAAGAACTGTGTTTCCTACACACATGGACCATATCTAGTTCAACTCTGTTTCTGAAACTGGTACAAACCACAGGTCCTCTAACATCCAATGCTTTTCAGTTAAGAGCGAGAAACATGTGAGCTTCGTGAACAATGTAGCTTCGTTTGAGCTGAAAATTGACTGTTTTTACCTGAAAAGAAGTCTTGATTGTAGGAAGACACACATCTGGCATTTAACTCCGTTTCTGTAGGGAAACACACGGGACAGTTCTCATTCATGAAACACTCTCTGCTTTAGAGCAAGAAGCACGCTATTGCTTTCTAGAGTCTCTAATACAGAGGGAAACCTGAATGTGCTCAGAACAAATTAACTGTGTTTCCTGCACACACGGACCGTATCTAGTTGAACTCTGTTTCTAAAATTGATACAAACCACAGGTCATCTAACATCCAATGCTTTTCAGTTAAGAGGGAGAAACGTGTGAGCTTCGTGAACAATGTAGCTTCGTTTGAGCTGAAAAGTGACTGTGTTTACCTGAAAAGAAGTCTTGATTGTAGGAAGACACACGTCTTGCATTTAACTCCGTTTCTGAAGGGAAACACACGGCACAGTTCTCATCCATGAAACACACTCTGCTTTAGAGCAAGAAGCACACTCTTGCTTTCTAGAGTCTCTAATACAGAGAGAAACCTAGGTGCTCAGAACAAAAAACTGTGTTTCCTACACACGGACCATATCTAGTTCAACTCTGTTTCTGAAACTGATACAAACCACAGATCCTCTAACATCCCATGCTTTTCAGTTAAGAGGGAGAAACGTGTGAGCTTTGTGAACAATGTAGCTTCGTTTGAGCTGAAAAGTGACTGTGTTTACCTGAAAAGAAGTCTTGATTGTAGGAAGACACACGCCTGGCATTTAACTCCGTTTCTGAAGGGAAACACACGGCACAGTTCTCATCCATGAAACACACTCTGCTTTAGAGCAAGAAGGATGCTCTTGCTTTCTAGAGTCTCTAATACAGAGGGAAACGTGAGTGTGCTCAGAACAAATTAACTGTGTTTCCTACACACACGGACCATATCTAGTTCAATTCTGTTTCTAAAATTGATACAAACCACAGGTCGTCTAACATCCAATGCTTTTCAGTTAAGAGCGAGAAACGTGTGAGCTTCGTGAACAATGTAGCTTCGTTTGAGCTGAAAAGTGACTGTGTTTACCTGAAAAGAAGTCTTGATTGTAGGAAGACACACGTCTGGCATTTAACTCCGTTTCTGAAGGGAAACACACGGCACAGTTCTCATCCATGAAACACACTCTGCTTTAGAGCAAGAAGGATGCTCTTGCTTTCTAGAGTCTCTAATACAGAGGGAAACGTGAGTGTGCTCAGAACAAAAGAACTGTGTTTCCTACACACACGGACCATATCTAGTTCAACTCTGTTTCTGAAACTGATACAAACCATAGGTCCTCTAACATCCAATGCTTTTCAGTTAAGAGCGAGAAACGTGTGGGCTTCGTGAACAATGTAGCTTCGTTTGAGGTGAAAAGTGACTGCGTTTACCTGAAACGAAGTCTTGCTTGAAGAAAGACACAGAGCCTGGCATTTAACTCCGTTTCTGAAGGGAAACACACGGGACAGTTCTCATCCATGAAACACTCTCTGCTTTAGAGCAAGAAGCACGCTATTGCTTTCTAGAGTCTCTAATACAGAGGGAAACCTGAATGTGCTCAGAACAAATTAACTGTGTTTCCTGCACACACGGACCGTATCTAGTTCAACTCTGTTTCTAAAATTGATACAAACCACAGGTCGTCTAACATCCAATGCTTTTCAGTTAAGAGGGAGAAACGTGTGAGCTTCGTGAACAATGTAGCTTCGTTTGAGCTGAAAAGTGACTGTGTTTACCTGAAAAGAAGTCTTGATTGTAGGAAGACACACGTCTTGCATTTAACTCCGTTTCTGAAGGGAAACACACGGCACAGTTCTCATCCATGAAACACACTCTGCTTTAGAGCAAGAAGCACACTCTTGCTTTCTAGAGTCTCTAATACAGAGAGAAACCTAGGTGCTCAGAACAAAAAACTGTGTTTCCTACACACACGGACCATATCTAGTTCAACTCTGTTTCTAAAATTGATACAAACCACAGGTCGTCTAACATCCAATGCTTTTCAGTTAAGAGAGAGAAACGTGTGAGCTTCGTGAACAATGTAGCTTCGTTTGAGCTGAAAAGTGACTGTGTTTACCTGAAAAGAAGTCTTGATTGTAGGAAGACACACGCCTGGCATTTAACTCCGTTTCTGAAGGGAAACACACGGCACAGTTCTCATCCATGAAACACACTCTGCTTTAGAAGAAGAAGAA
Organism: Onychomys leucogaster; assembly: GCA_949786385.1. Lineage (NCBI taxonomy): Eukaryota > Metazoa > Chordata > Mammalia > Rodentia > Cricetidae > Onychomys > Onychomys leucogaster. The sequence goes on from CATKUP010000113.1 coordinate 1,645,720, forward strand.
TGCTCTTGCTTTCTAGAGTCTCTAATACAGAGGGAAACGTGAGTGTGCTCAGAAAAAAAGAACTGTGTTTCTTACACACACGGACCATATCTAGTTCAACTCTGTTTCTGAAACTGATACAAACCACAGGTCCTCTAACATCCAATGCTTTTCAGTTAAGAGCGAGAAACGTGTGAGCTTCGTGAACAATGTAGCTTCCTTTGAGATGAAAAGTGACTGCGTTTACCTGAAACGATTTTTGCTTGTAGGAAGACACAGATCCTGGCATTTAACTCCGTTTCTGAAGGGAAACACACGGGACAGTTCTCATCCATGAAACACACTCTGCTTTAAAGCAAGAAGCACGCTCTTGCTTTCTAGTGTCTCTAATACAGAGGGAAACCTGAGTGTGCTCAGAACAAAAAACTGTGTTTCCTACACACGGACCATATCTAGTTCAACTCTGTTTCTGAAACTGATACAAACCACAGATCCTCTAACATCCAATGCTTTTCAGTTATGAGGGAGAAACGTGTGAGCTTTGTGAACCATGTATCTTCATTTGAGCTGAAAAGTGACTGCGTTTTCCTGAAACAAACTCTTGCTTGTACGAAGACACACGCCTGGCATTTAACTCCGTTTCTGAAGGGAAACACATGGCACAGTTCGCATCCATGAAACACACTCTGCTTTAGAGCAAGAAGCACGCTCTTGCTTTCTAGAGTCTCTAATACAGAGGGAAACCTGAATGTGCTCAGAACAAATTAACTGTGTTTCCTACACACAGAGACCATATCTAATTCAACTCTCTTTCTGAAACTGATACAAACCATAGGTCCTCTAACATCCAATGCTTTTCAGTTAGGAGCGAGAAACGTGTGAGCTTCGTGAACAATGTAGCTTCGTTTCAGCTGAAAAGTGACTGTGTTTACCTGAAAAGAAGTCTTGATTGTAGGAAGACACACGTCTGGCATTTAACTCCGTTTCTGAAGGGAAACACACGGCACAGTTCTCATCCATGAAACACACTCTGCTTTAGAGCAAGAAGGATGCTCTTGCTTTCTAGAGTCTCTAATACAGGGGGAAACGTGAGTGTGCTCAGAACAAAAGAACTGTGTTTTCTACACACACGGACCATATCTAGTTCAACTCTGTTTCTGAAACTGATACAAACCACAGGTCCTCTAACATCCACTGCTTTTCAGTTAAGAGCGAGAAACGTGTGAGCTTTGTGAACAATGTAGCATCATTTGAGATGAAAAGTGACTGCGTTTACCTGAAACGATTCTTGCTTGTAGGAAGACACAGAGCCTGGCATTTAACTCCGTTTCTGTAGGGAAACACACGGCACAGTTCTCCTCCATGAAACACACTCTGCTTTAGAGCAAGAAGCATGCTCTTGCTTTCTGGAGTCTCTAATACAGAGGGAAACGTGAGTGTGCTCCGAACAAAAGAACTGTGTTTCCTACACACAGAGACCATATCTAATTCAACTCTGTTTCTGAAACTGATACACACCATAGGTCCTCTAACATCCAATGCTTTTCAGTTAAGAGCGAGAAACGTGTGAGCTTCGTGAACAATGTAGCTTCGTTTGAGCTGAAAAGTGACTGCGTTTACCTGAAACGAAGTCTTGCTTGTAGGGAGGCACAGAGCCTGGCATTTAACTCCGTTTCTGAAGGGAAACACACGGCACAGTTCTCATCCATGAAACACACTCTGCTTTAGAGGAAGAAGGATGCTCTTGCTTTCAAGAGTCTCTAATACAGAGGGAAACGTGACTGTGCTCAGAAAAAAAGAACTGTGTTTCCTACACACACGGATCATATCTAGTTCAACTCTGTTTCTGAAACTGGTACAAACCACAGGTCCTCTAACATCCAATGCTTTTCAGTTAAGAGCGAGAAACGTGTGAGCTTCGTGAACAATGCAGCTTCGTTTGAGATGAAAAGTGATTGCGTTTACCTGAAACGATTCCTGCTTGTAGGAAGACACAGAGCCTGGCATTTAACTCCGTTTCTGAAGGGAAACACACGGGACAGTTCTCATCCATGAAACACACTCTGCTTTAGAACAAGAAGCACGCTCTTGCTTTCTAGAGTCTCTAATACAGAGGGAAACCTGAGTGTGCTCAGAACAAAAAACTGTGTTTCCTACACACGGACCATATCTAGTTCAACTCTGTTTCTGAAACTGATACAAACCACAGGTCCTCTAACATCCAATGCTTTTCAGTTAAGACGGAGAAACGTTTGAGCTTTGTGAACAATGTAGCTTCGTTTGAGGTGAAAAGTGACTGCGTTTACCTGAAACAAAGTCTTGCTTGTAGGAAGACACACGCCTGGCATTTAACTCCGTTTCTAAAGGGAAACACACGGCCCAGTTCTCATCCATGAAACACACTCTGCTTTAGAGCAAGAAGCACGCTCTTGCTTTCTAGAGTCTCTAATACAGAGGGAAACGTGAGTGTGCTCAGAACAAAAGAACTGTGTTTCCTACACACACGGACCATATCTAGTTCAAGTCTGTTTCTGAAACTGATACAAACCACAGATCCTCTAACATCCATTGCTTTTCAGTTATGAGGGAGAAACGTGTGAGCTTTGTGAACCATGTAGCTTCATTTGAGCTGAAAAGTGACTGCGTTTTCCTGAAACAAACTCTTGCTTGTACGAAGACACAAGCCTGGCATTTAACTCCGTTTCTGAAGGGAAACACACGGCACAGTTCTCTTCCATGAAACACACTCTGCTTTAGAGCAAGAAGCACGCACTTGCTTTCTAGAGTCTCTAATACAGAGGGAAACGTGAGTGTGCTCAGAACAAAAGAACTGTGTTTCCTACACACACGGACCATATCTAGTTCAACTCTGTTTCTGAAACTGATACAAACCACAGGACCTCTAACATCCACTGCTTTTCAGTTAAGAGCGAGAAACGTGTGAGCTTCGTGAACAATGTAGCTTCGTTTGAGCTGAAAAGTGACTGCGTTTACCTGAAACGAAGTCTTGCTTGTAGGAAGGCACAGAGCCTGGCATTTAACTCCGTTTCTGAAGGGAAACACACGGCACAGTTCTCATCCATGAAACACACTCTGCTTTAGAGGAAGAAGGATGCTCTTGCTTTCTGGATTCTCTAATACAGAGGGAAACGTGAGTGTGCTCAGAAAAAAAGAACTGTGTTTCCTACACACACGGACCATATCTAGTTCAACTCTGTTTCTGAAACTGGTACAAACCACAGGTCCTCTAACATCCAATGCTTTTCAGTTAAGAGCGAGAAACGTGTGAGCTTCGTGAACAATGTAGCATCGTTTCAGCTGAAAAGTGACTGTGTTTACCTGAAAAGAAGTCTTGATTGTAGGAAGACACACGTCTGGCATTTAACTCCGTTTCTGAAGGGAAACACACGGCACAGTTCTCATCCATGAAACACTCTGCTTTAGAGCAAGACGGATGCTCTTGCTTTCTAGAGTCTCTAATACAGGGGGAAACGTGAGTGTGCTCAGAACAAAAGAACTGTGTTTCCTACACACACGGACCATATCTAGTTCAACTCTGTTTCTGAAACTGATACAAACCACAGGTCCTCTAACATCCACTGCTTTTCAGTTAAGAGCGAGAAACGTGTGAGCTTTGTGAACAATGTAGCATCGTTTGAGATGAAAAGTGACTGCGTTTACCTGAAACGATTCTTGTTTGTAGGAAGACACAGAGCCTGGCATTTAACTCCGTTTCTGTAGGGAAACACACGGCACAGTTCTCCTCCATGAAACACACTCTGCTTTAGAGCAAGAAGCATGCTCTTGCTTTCTAGAGTCTCTAATACAGAGGGAAACTTGAGTATGCTCCGAACAAAAGAACTGTGTTTCCTACACACAGAGACCATATCTAATTCAACTCTGTTTCTGAAACTGATACACACCATAGGTCCTCTAACATCCAATGCTTTTCAGTTAAGAGCGAGAAACGTGTGAGCTTCGTGAACAATGTAGCTTCGTTTGAGCTGAAAAGTCACTGCGTTTACCTGAAACGAAGTCTTGCTTGTAGGAAGGCACAGAGCCTGGCATTTAACTCCGTTTCTGAAGGGACACACACGGCACAGTTCTCATCCATGAAACACACTCTGCTTTAGAGGAAGAAGGATGCTCTTGCTTTCTAGAGTCTCTAATACAGAGGGAAACGTGAGTGTGCTCAAAAAAAAGAACTGTGATTCCTACACACACGTATCATATCTAGTTCAACTCTGTTTCTGAAACTGGTACAAACCACAGGTCCTCTAACATCCAATGCTTTTCAGTTAAGAGCGAGAAACGTGTGAGCTTCGTGAACAATGCAGCTTCGTTTGAGATGAAAAGTGATTGCGTTTACCTGAAACGATTCCTGCTTGTAGGACGACACAGAGCCTGGCATTTAACTCCGTTTCTGAAGGGAAACACACGGGACAGTTCTCATCCATGAAACACACTCTGCTTTAGAGCAAGAAGCACGCACTTGCTTTCTAGAGTCTCTAATACAGAGGGAAACCTGAAAGTGCTCAGAACAAATTAACTGTGTTTCCTGCACACACGGACCGTATCTAGTTCAACTCTGTTTCTAAAATTGATACAAACCACAGGTTGTCTAACATCCAATGCTTTTCAGTTAAGAGCGAGAAACGTGTGAGCTTTGTGAACAATGTAGCTTCGTTTGGGATGAAAAGTGACTGCGTTTACCTGAAACGATTCTTGCTTGTAGGAAGACACAGAGCCTGGCATTAAACTCCGTTTCTGAAGGGAAACACACGGGACAGTTCTCATCCATGAAACACACTCTGCTTTAGAGCAAGAAGCACGCTCTTGCTTTCTAGAGTCTCTAATACAGAGGGAAACCTGAGTGTGCTCAGAACAAAAAACTGTGTTTCCTAAACACGGACCATATCTAGTTCAACTCTGTTTCTGAAACTGATACAAACCACAGGTCCTCTAACATCCAATGCTTTTCAGTTAAGAGGGAGAAACGTGTGAGCTTTGTGAACAATGTAGCTTCGTTTGAGCTGAAAAGTGACTGCGTTTACCTGAAACAAAGTCTTGCTTGTAGGAAGACACACGCCTGGCATTTAACTCCGTTTCTGAAGGGAAACACACGGCACAGTTCTCATCCATGAAACACACTCTGCTTTAGAGCAAGAAGCACGCTCTTGCTTTCTAGAGTCTCTAATACAGAGGGAAACCTGAGTGTGCTCAGAACAAAAAACTGTGTTTCCTACACACGGACCATATCTAGTTCAACTCTGTTTCTGAAACTGATACAAACCACAGGTCCTCTAACATCCAATGCTTTTCAGTTAAGAGGGAGAAACGTGTGAGCTTTGTGAACAATGTAGCTTCCTTTGAGCTGAAAAGTGACTGCGTTTACCTGAAACAAAGTCTTGCTTGTAGGAAGACACACGCCTGGCATTTAACTCCGTTTCTGAAGGGAAACACACGGCACAGTTCTCATCCATGAAACACACTCTGCTTTAGAGCAAGAAGCACGCTCTTGCTTTCTAGAGTCTCTAATACAGAGGGAAACGTGAGTGTGCTCAGAACAAAAGAACTGTGTTTCCTACACACACGGACCATATCTAGTTCAAGTCTGTTTCTAAAATTGATACAAACCACAGGTCATCTAACATCCAATGCTTTTCAGTTAAGAGAGAGAAACGTGTGAGCTTCGTGAACAATGTAGCTTCGTTTGAGCTGAAAAGTGACTGTGTTTACCTGAAAAGAAGTCTTGATTGTAGGAAGACACACGTCTGGCATTTAACTCCGTTTCTGAAGGGAAACACACGGCACAGTTCGCATCCATGAAACACACTCTGCTTTAGAGCAAGAAGCACGCTCTTGCTTTCTAGAGTCTCTAATACAGAGGGAAACTTGAGTGTGCTCAGAACAAAAGAACTGTGTTTCCTACACACAGAGACCCTATCTAGTTCAAGTCTGTTTCTGAAACTGATACAAACCACAGGTCCTCTAACATCCAATGCTTTTCAGGTAAGAGCGAGAAACGTGTGAGCTTCGTGAACAATGTAGCTTCGTTTGAGCTGAAAAGTGACTGCGTTTACCTGAAATGAAGTCTTGCTTGTAGGAAGATACACGCCTGGCATTTAACTCCGTTTCTGAAGGGAAACACACGGGACAGTTCTCATCCATGAAACACACTCTGCTTTAGAGCAAGAAGCACGCTCTTGCTTTCTAGAGTCTCTAATACAGAGGGAAACCTGAATGTGCTCAGAACAAATTAACTGTGTTTCCTACACACAGAGACCCTATCTAATTCAACTCTGTTTCTGAAACTGATACAAACCATAGGTCCTCTAACATCCAATGCTTTTCAGTTAGGAGCGAGAAACGTGTGAGCTTCGTGAACAATGTAGCTTCGTTTCAGCTGAAAAGTGACTGTGTTTACCTGAAAAGAAGTCTTATTGTAGGAAGACACACGTCTGGCATTTAACTCCGTTTCTGAAGGGAAACACACGGGACAGTTCTCATCCATGAAACACACTCTGCTTTAGAGCAAGAAGCACGCACTTGCTTTCTAGAGTCTCTAATACAGAGGGAAACCTGAATGTGCTCAGAACAAATTAACTGTGTTTCCTGCACACACGGACCGTATCTAGTTCAACTCTGTTTCTAAAATTGATACAAACCACAGGTCGTCTAACATCCAATGCTTTTCAGTTAAGAGCGAGAAACGTGTGAGCTTTGTGAACAATGTAGCTTCGTTTGGGATGAAAAGTGACTGCGTTTACCTGAAACGATTCTTGCTTGTAGGAAGACACAGAGCCTGGCATTATACTCCGTTTCTGAAGGGAAACACACGGCACAGTTCTCATCCATGAAACACTCTGCTTTAGAGCAAGACGGATGCTCTTGCTTTCTAGAGTCTCTAATACAGGGGGAAACGTGAGTGTGCTCAGAACAAAAGAACTGTGTTTCCTACACACACGGACCATATCTAGTTCAACTCTGTTTCTGAAACTGATACAAACCACAGGTCCTCTAACATCCACTGCTTTTCAGTTAAGAGCGAGAAACGTGTGAGCTTTGTGAACAATGTAGCATCGTTTGAGATGAAAAGTGACTGTGTTTACCTGAAACGATTCTTGCTTGTAGGAAGACACAGAGCCTTGCATTTAACTCCGTTTCTGTAGGGAAACACACGGCACAGTTCTCCTCCATGAAACACACTCTGCTTTAGAGCAAGAAGCATGCTCTTGCTTTCTAGAGTCTCTAATACAGAGGGAAACTTGACTATGCTCCGAACAAAAGAACTGTGTTTCCTACACACAGAGACCATATCTAATTCAACTCTGTTTCTGAAACTGATACACACCATAGGTCCTCTAACATCCAATGCTTTTCAGTTAAGAGCGAGAAACGTGTGAGCTTCGTGAACAATGTAGCTTCGTTTGAGCTGAAAAGTCACTGCGTTTACCTGAAACGAAGTCTTGCTTGTAGGAAGGCACAGAGCCTGGCATTTAACTCCGTTTCTGAAGGGACACACACGGCACAGTTCTCATCCATGAAACACACTCTGCTTTAGAGGAAGAAGGATGCTCTTGCTTTCTAGAGTCTCTAATACAGAGGGAAACGTGAGTGTGCTCAAATAAAAGAACTGTGTTTCCTACACACACGGATCATATCTAGTTCAACTCTGTTTCTGAAACTGGTACAAACCACAGGTCCTCTAACATCCAATGCTTTTCAGTTAAGAGCGAGAAACGTGTGAGCTTCGTGAACAATGCAGCTTCGTTTGAGATGAAAAGTGATTGCGTTTACCTGAAACGATTCCTGCTTGTAGGACGACACAGAGCCTGGCATTTAACTCCGTTTCTGAAGGGAAACACACGGGACAGTTCTCATCCATGAAACACACTCTGCTTTAGAGCAAGAAGCACGCACTTGCTTTCTAGAGTCTCTAATACAGAGGGAAACCTGAATGTGCTCAGAACAAATAAACTGTGTTTCCTGCACACACGGACCATATCTAGTTCAACTCTGTTTCTAAAATTGATACAAACCACAGGTCGTCTAACATCCAATGCTTTTCAGTTAAGAGCGAGAAACGTGTGAGCTTTGTGAACAATGTAGCTTCGTTTGAGCTGAAAAGTGACTGCGTTTACCTGAAACAAAGTCTTGCTTGTAGGAAGACACACGCCTGGCATTTAACTCCGTTTCTGAAGGGAAACACACGGCACAGTTCTCATCCATGAAACACACTCTGCTTTAGAGCAAGAAGCACGCTCTTGCTTTCTAGAGTCTCTAATACAGAGGGAAACCTGAGTGTGCTCAGAACAAAAAACTGTGTTTCCTACACACGGACCATATCTAGTTCAACTCTGTTTCTGAAACTGATACAAACCACAGGTCCTCTAACATCCAATGCTTTTCAGTTAAGAGGGAGAAACGTGTGAGCTTTGTGAACAATGTAGCTTCGTTTGAGCTGAAAAGTGACTGCGTTTACCTGAAACAAAGTCTTGCTTGTAGGAAGACACACGCCTGGCATTTAACTCCGTTTCTGAAGGGAAACACACGGCACAGTTCTCATCCATGAAACACACTCTGCTTTAGAGCAAGAAGCACGCTCTTGCTTTCTAGAGTCTCTAATACAGAGGGAAACGTGAGTGTGCTCAGAACAAAAGAACTGTGTTTCCTACACACACGGACCATATCTAGTTCAAGTCTGTTTCTAAAATTGATACAAACCACAGGTCATCTAACATCCAATGCTTTTCAGTTAAGAGAGAGAAACGTGTGAGCTTCGTGAACAATGTAGCTTCGTTTGAGCTGAAAAGTGACTGTGTTTACCTGAAAAGAAGTCTTGATTGTAGGAAGACACACGTCTGGCATTTAACTCCGTTTCTGAAGGGAAACACACGGGACAGTTCGCATCCATGAAACACACTCTGCTTTAGAGCAAGAAGCACGCTCTTGCTTTCTAGAGTCTCTAATACAGAGGGAAACTTGAGTGTGCTCAGAACAAAAGAACTGTGTTTCCTACACACAGAGACCCTATCTAGTTCAAGTCTGTTTCTGAAACTGATACAAACCACAGGTCCTCTAACATCCAATGCTTTTCAGGTAAGAGCGAGAAACGTGTGAGCTTCGTGAACAATGTAGCTTCGTTTGAGCTGAAAAGTGACTGCGTTTACCTGAAATGAAGTCTTGCTTGTAGGAAGATACACGCCTGGCATTTAACTCCGTTTCTGAAGGGAAACACACGGGACAGTTCTCATCCATGAAACACACTCTGCTTTAGAGCAAGAAGCACGCTCTTGCTTTCTAGAGTCTCTAATACAGAGGGAAACCTGAATGTGCTCAGAACAAATTAACTGTGTTTCCTACACACAGAGACCCTATCTAATTCAACTCTGTTTCTGAAACTGATACAAACCATAGGTCCTCTAACATCCAATGCTTTTCAGTTAGGAGCGAGAAACGTGTGAGCTTCGTGAACAATGTAGCTTCGTTTCAGCTGAAAAGTGACTGTGTTTACCTGAAAAGAAGTCTTATTGTAGGAAGACACACGTCTGGCATTTAACTCCGTTTCTGAAGGGAAACACACGGGACAGTTCTCATCCATGAAACACACTCTGCTTTAGAGCAAGAAGCACGCACTTGCTTTCTAGAGTCTCTAATACAGAGGGAAACCTGAATGTGCTCAGAACAAATTAACTGTGTTTCCTGCACACACAGACCGTATCTAGTTCAACTCTGTTTCTAAAATTGATACAAACCACAGGTCGTCTAACATCCAATGCTTTTCAGTTAAGAGCGAGAAACGTGTGAGCTTTGTGAACAATGTAGCTTCGTTTGGGATGAAAAGTGACTGCGTTTACCTGAAACGATTCTTGCTTGTAGGAAGACACAGAGCCTGGCATTAAACTCCGTTTCTGAAGGGAAACACACGGGACAGTTCTCATCCATGAAACACACTCTGCTTTAGAGCAAGAAGCACGCTCTTGCTTTCTAGAGTCTCTAATACAGAGGGAAACCTGAGTGTGCTCAGAACAAAAAACTGTGTTTCCTACACACGGACCATATCTAGTTCAACTCTGTTTCTGAAACTGATACAAACCACAGGTCCTCTAACATCCAATGCTTTTCAGTTAAGAGGGAGAAACGTGTGAGCTTTGTGAACAATGTAGCTTCGTTTGAGCTGAAAAGTGACTGCGTTTACCTGAAACAAAGTCTTGCTTGTAGGAAGACACACGCCTGGCATTTAACTCCGTTTCTGAAGGGAAACACACGGCACAGTTCTCATTCATGAAACACACTCTGCTTTAGAGCAAGAAGCACGCTCTTGCTTTCTAGAGTCTCTAATACAGAGGGAAACGTGAGTGTGCTCAGAACAAAAGAACTGTGTTTCCTACACACACGGACCATATCTAGTTCAACTCTGTTTCTGAAACTGATACAAACCACAGGTCCTCTAACATCCACTGCTTTTCAGTTAAGAGCGAGAAACGTGTGAGGTTTGTGAACAATGTAGCATCGTTTGAGATGAAAAGTGACTGCGTTTACCTGAAACGATTCTTGCTTGTAGGAAGACACAGAGCCTTGCATTTAACTCCGTTTCTGTAGGGAAACACACGGCACAGTTCTCCTCCATGAAACACACTCTGCTTTAGAGCAAGAAGCATGCTCTTGCTTTCTAGAGTCTCTAATACAGAGGGAAACTTGAGTATGCTCCGAACAAAAGAACTGTGTTTCCTACACACAGAGACCATATCTAATTCAACTCTGTTTCTGAAACTGATACACACCATAGGTCCTCTAACATCCAATGCTTTTCAGTTAAGAGCGAGAAACGTGTGAGCTTCGTGAACAATGTAGCTTCGTTTGAGCTGAAAAGTCACTGCGTTTACCTGAAACGAAGTCTTGCTTGTAGGAAGGCACAGAGCCTGGCATTTAACTCCGTTTCTGAAGGGACACACACGGCACAGTTCTCATCCATGAAACACACTCTGCTTTAGAGGAAGAAGGATGCTCTTGCTTTCTAGAGTCTCTAATACAGAGGGAAACGTGAGTGTGCTCAAAAAAAAGAACTGTGTTTCCTACACACACGGATCATATCTAGTTCAACTCTGTTTCTGAAACTGGTACAAACCACAGGTCCTCTAACATCCAATGCTTTTCAGTTAAGAGCGAGAAACGTGTGAGCTTCGTGAACAATGCAGCTTCGTGTGAGATGAAAAGTGATTGCGTTTACCTGAAACGATTCCTGCTTGTAGGACGACACAGAGCCTGGCATTTAACTCCGTTTCTGAAGGGAAACACACGGGACAGTTCTCATCCATGAAACACACTCTGCTTTAGAGCAAGAAGCACGCACTTGCTTTCTAGAGTCTCTAATACAGAGGGAAACCTGAATGTGCTCAGAACAAATTAACTGTGTTTCCTGCACACACGGACCGTATCTAGTTCAACTCTGTTTCTAAAATTGATACAAACCACAGGTCGTCTAACATCCAATGCTTTTCAGTTAAGAGCGAGAAACGTGTGAGCTTTGTGAACAATGTAGCTTCGTTTGAGCTGAAAAGTGACTGCGTTTACCTGAAACAAAGTCTTGCTTGTAGGAAGACACACGCCTGGCATTTAACTCCGTTTCTGAAGGGAAACACACGGCACAGTTCTCATCCATGAAACACACTCTGCTTTAGAGCAAGAAGCACGCTCTTGCTTTCTAGAGTCTCTAATACAGAGGGAAACCTGAGTGTGCTCAGAACAAAAAACTGTGTTTCCTACACACGGACCATATCTAGTTCAACTCTGTTTCTGAAACTGATACAAACCACAGGTCCTCTAACATCCAATGCTTTTCAGTTAAGAGGGAGAAACGTGTGAGCTTTGTGAACAATGTAGCTTCGTTTGAGCTGAAAAGTGACTGCGTTTACCTGAAACAAAGTCTTGCTTGTAGGAAGACACACGCCTGGCATTTAACTCCGTTTCTGAAGGGAAACACACGGCACAGTTCTCATCCATGAAACACACTCTGCTTTAGAGCAAGAAGCACGCTCTTGCTTTCTAGAGTCTCTAATACAGAGGGAAACGTGAGTGTGCTCAGAACAAAAGAACTGTGTTTCCTACACACACGGACCATATCTAGTTCAAGTCTGTTTCTAAAATTGATACAAACCACAGGTCATCTAACATCCAATGCTTTTCAGTTAAGAGAGAGAAACGTGTGAGCTTCGTGAACAATGTAGCTTCGTTTGAGCTGAAAAGTGACTGTGTTTACCTGAAAAGAAGTCTTGATTGTAGGAAGACACACGTCTGGCATTTAACTCCGTTTCTGAAGGGAAACACACGGGACAGTTCGCATCCATGAAACACACTCTGCTTTAGAGCAAGAAGCACGCTCTTGCTTTCTAGAGTCTCTAATACAGAGGGAAACTTGAGTGTGCTCAGAACAAAAGAACTGTGTTTCCTACACACAGAGACCCTATCTAGTTCAAGTCTGTTTCTGAAACTGATACAAACCACAGGTCCTCTAACATCCAATGCTTTTCAGGTAAGAGCGAGAAACGTGTGAGCTTCGTGAACAATGTAGCTTCGTTTGAGCTGAAAAGTGACTGCGTTTACCTGAAATGAAGTCTTGCTTGTAGGAAGATACACGCCTGGCATTTAACTCCGTTTCTGAAGGGAAACACACGGGACAGTTCTCATCCATGAAACACACTCTGCTTTAGAGCAAGAAGCACGCTCTTGCTTTCTAGAGTCTCTAATACAGAGGGAAACCTGAATGTGCTCAGAACAAATTAACTGTGTTTCCTACACACAGAGACCCTATCTAATTCAACTCTGTTTCTGAAACTGATACAAACCATAGGTCCTCTAACATCCAATGCTTTTCAGTTAGGAGCGAGAAACGTGTGAGCTTCGTGAACAATGTAGCTTCGTTTCAGCTGAAAAGTGACTGTGTTTACCTGAAAAGAAGTCTTATTGTAGGAAGACACACGTCTGGCATTTAACTCCGTTTCTGAAGGGAAACACACGGGACAGTTCTCATCCATGAAACACACTCTGCTTTAGAGCAAGAAGCACGCACTTGCTTTCTAGAGTCTCTAATACAGAGGGAAACCTGAATGTGCTCAGAACAAATTAACTGTGTTTCCTGCACACACAGACCGTATCTAGTTCAACTCTGTTTCTAAAATTGATACAAACCACAGGTCGTCTAACATCCAATGCTTTTCAGTTAAGAGCGAGAAACGTGTGAGCTTTGTGAACAATGTAGCTTCGTTTGGGATGAAAAGTGACTGCGTTTACCTGAAACGATTCTTGCTTGTAGGAAGACACAGAGCCTGGCATTAAACTCCGTTTCTGAAGGGAAACACACGGGACAGTTCTCATCCATGAAACACACTCTGCTTTAGAGCAAGAAGCACGCTCTTGCTTTCTAGAGTCTCTAATACAGAGGGAAACCTGAGTGTGCTCAGAACAAAAAACTGTGTTTCCTACACACGGACCATATCTAGTTCAACTCTGTTTCTGAAACTGATACAAACCACAGGTCCTCTAACATCCAATGCTTTTCAGTTAAGAGGGAGAAACGTGTGAGCTTTGTGAACAATGTAGCTTCGTTTGAGCTGAAAAGTGACTGCGTTTACCTGAAACAAAGTCTTGCTTGTAGGAAGACACACGCCTGGCATTTAACTCCGTTTCTGAAGGGAAACACACGGCACAGTTCTCATTCATGAAACACACTCTGCTTTAGAGCAAGAAGCACGCTCTTGCTTTCTAGAGTCTCTAATACAGAGGGAAACGTGAGTGTGCTCAGAACAAAAGAACTGTGTTTCCTACACACACGGACCATATCTAGTTCAACTCTGTTTCTGAAACTGATACAAACCACAGGTCCTCTAACATCCACTGCTTTTCAGTTAAGAGCGAGAAACGTGTGAGGTTTGTGAACAATGTAGCATCGTTTGAGATGAAAAGTGACTGCGTTTACCTGAAACGATTCTTGCTTGTAGGAAGACACAGAGCCTTGCATTTAACTCCGTTTCTGTAGGGAAACACACGGCACAGTTCTCCTCCATGAAACACACTCTGCTTTAGAGCAAGAAGCATGCTCTTGCTTTCTAGAGTCTCTAATACAGAGGGAAACTTGAGTATGCTCCGAACAAAAGAACTGTGTTTCCTACACACAGAGACCATATCTAATTCAACTCTGTTTCTGAAACTGATACACACCATAGGTCCTCTAACATCCAATGCTTTTCAGTTAAGAGCGAGAAACGTGTGAGCTTCGTGAACAATGTAGCTTCGTTTGAGCTGAAAAGTCACTGCGTTTACCTGAAACGAAGTCTTGCTTGTAGGAAGGCACAGAGCCTGGCATTTAACTCCGTTTCTGAAGGGACACACACGGCACAGTTCTCATCCATGAAACACACTCTGCTTTAGAGGAAGAAGGATGCTCTTGCTTTCTAGAGTCTCTAATACAGAGGGAAACGTGAGTGTGCTCAAAAAAAAGAACTGTGTTTCCTACACACACGGATCATATCTAGTTCAACTCTGTTTCTGAAACTGGTACAAACCACAGGTCCTCTAACATCCAATGCTTTTCAGTTAAGAGCGAGAAACGTGTGAGCTTCGTGAACAATGCAGCTTCGTGTGAGATGAAAAGTGATTGCGTTTACCTGAAACGATTCCTGCTTGTAGGACGACACAGAGCCTGGCATTTAACTCCGTTTCTGAAGGGAAACACACGGGACAGTTCTCATCCATGAAACACACTCTGCTTTAGAGCAAGAAGCACGCACTTGCTTTCTAGAGTCTCTAATACAGAGGGAAACCTGAATGTGCTCAGAACAAATTAACTGTGTTTCCTGCACACACGGACCGTATCTAGTTCAACTCTGTTTCTAAAATTGATACAAACCACAGGTCGTCTAACATCCAATGCTTTTCAGTTAAGAGCGAGAAACGTGTGAGCTTTGTGAACAATGTAGCTTCGTTTGAGCTGAAAAGTGACTGCGTTTACCTGAAACAAAGTCTTGCTTGTAGGAAGACACACGCCTGGCATTTAACTCCGTTTCTGAAGGGAAACACACGGCACAGTTCTCATCCATGAAACACACTCTGCTTTAGAGCAAGAAGCACGCTCTTGCTTTCTAGAGTCTCTAATACAGAGGGAAACCTGAGTGTGCTCAGAACAAAAAACTGTGTTTCCTACACACGGACCATATCTAGTTCAACTCTGTTTCTGAAACTGATACAAACCACAGGTCCTCTAACATCCAATGCTTTTCAGTTAAGAGGGAGAAACGTGTGAGCTTTGTGAACAATGTAGCTTCGTTTGAGCTGAAAAGTGACTGCGTTTACCTGAAACAAAGTCTTGCTTGTAGGAAGACACACGCCTGGCATTTAACTCCGTTTCTGAAGGGAAACACACGGCACAGTTCTCATCCATGAAACACACTCTGCTTTAGAGCAAGAAGCACGCTCTTGCTTTCTAGAGTCTCTAATACAGAGGGAAACGTGAGTGTGCTCAGAACAAAAGAACTGTGTTTCCTACACACACGGACCATATCTAGTTCAAGTCTGTTTCTAAAATTGATACAAACCACAGGTCATCTAACATCCAATGCTTTTCAGTTAAGAGAGAGAAACGTGTGAGCTTCGTGAACAATGTAGCTTCGTTTGAGCTGAAAAGTGACTGTGTTTACCTGAAAAGAAGTCTTGATTGTAGGAAGACACACGTCTGGCATTTAACTCCGTTTCTGAAGGGAAACACACGGGACAGTTCGCATCCATGAAACACACTCTGCTTTAGAGCAAGAAGCACGCTCTTGCTTTCTAGAGTCTCTAATACAGAGGGAAACTTGAGTGTGCTCAGAACAAAAGAACTGTGTTTCCTACACACAGAGACCCTATCTAGTTCAAGTCTGTTTCTGAAACTGATACAAACCACAGGTCCTCTAACATCCAATGCTTTTCAGGTAAGAGCGAGAAACGTGTGAGCTTCGTGAACAATGTAGCTTCGTTTGAGCTGAAAAGTGACTGCGTTTACCTGAAATGAAGTCTTGCTTGTAGGAAGATACACGCCTGGCATTTAACTCCGTTTCTGAAGGGAAACACACGGGACAGTTCTCATCCATGAAACACACTCTGCTTTAGAGCAAGAAGCACGCTCTTGCTTTCTAGAGTCTCTAATACAGAGGGAAACCTGAATGTGCTCAGAACAAATTAACTGTGTTTCCTACACACAGAGACCCTATCTAATTCAACTCTGTTTCTGAAACTGATACAAACCATAGGTCCTCTAACATCCAATGCTTTTCAGTTAGGAGCGAGAAACGTGTGAGCTTCGTGAACAATGTAGCTTCGTTTCAGCTGAAAAGTGACTGTGTTTACCTGAAAAGAAGTCTTATTGTAGGAAGACACACGTCTGGCATTTAACTCCGTTTCTGAAGGGAAACACACGGGACAGTTCTCATCCATGAAACACACTCTGCTTTAGAGCAAGAAGCACGCACTTGCTTTCTAGAGTCTCTAATACAGAGGGAAACCTGAATGTGCTCAGAACAAATTAACTGTGTTTCCTGCACACACGGACCGTATCTAGTTCAACTCTGTTTCTAAAATTGATACAAACCACAGGTCGTCTAACATCCAATGCTTTTCAGTTAAGAGCGAGAAACGTGTGAGCTTTGTGAACAATGTAGCTTCGTTTGGGATGAAAAGTGACTGCGTTTACCTGAAACGATTCTTGCTTGTAGGAAGACACAGAGCCTGGCATTAAACTCCGTTTCTGAAGGGAAACACACGGGACAGTTCTCATCCATGAAACACACTCTGCTTTAGAGCAAGAAGCACGCTCTTGCTTTCTAGAGTCTCTAATACAGAGGGAAACCTGAGTGTGCTCAGAACAAAAAACTGTGTTTCCTACACACGGACCATATCTAGTTCAACTCTGTTTCTGAAACTGATACAAACCACAGGTCCTCTAACATCCAATGCTTTTCAGTTAAGAGGGAGAACCGTGTGAGCTTTGTGAACAATGTAGCTTCGTTTGAGCTGAAAAGTGACTGCGTTTACCTGAAACAAAGTCTTGCTTGTAGGAAGACACACGCCTGGCATTTAACTCCGTTTCTGAAGGGAAACACACGGCACAGTTCTCATCCATGAAACACACTCTGCTTTAGAGCAAGAAGCACGCTCTTGCTTTCTAGAGTCTCTAATACAGAGGGAAACGTGAGTGTGCTCAGAACAAAAGAACTGTGTTTCCTACACACACGGACCATATCTAGTTCAAGTCTGTTTCTAAAATTGATACAAACCACAGGTCATCTAACATCCAATGCTTTTCAGTTAAGAGAGAGAAACGTGTGAGCTTCGTGAACAATGTAGCTTCGTTTGAGCTGAAAAGTGACTGTGTTTACCTGAAAAGAAGTCTTGATTGTAGGAAGACACACGTCTGGCATTTACTCCGTTTCTGAAGGGAAACACACGGGACAGTTCGCATCCATGAAACACACTCTGCTTTAGAGCAAGAAGCATGCTCTTGCTTTCTAGAGTCTCTAATACAGAGGGAAACTTGAGTGTGCTCAGAACAAAAGAACTGTGTTTCCTACACACAGAGACCCTATCTAGTTCAAGTCTGTTTCTGAAACTGATACAAACCACAGGTCCTCTAACATCCAATGCTTTTCAGGTAAGAGCGAGAAACGTGTGAGCTTCGTGAACAATGTAGCTTCGTTTGAGCTGAAAAGTGACTGCGTTTACCTGAAATGAAGTCTTGCTTGTAGGAAGATACACGCCTGGCATTTAACTCCGTTTCTGAAGGGAAACACACGGGACAGTTCTCATCCATGAAACACACTCTGCTTTAGAGCAAGAAGCACGCTCTTGCTTTCTAGAGTCTCTAATACAGAGGGAAACCTGAATGTGCTCAGAACAAATTAACTGTGTTTCCTACACACAGAGACCATATCTAATTCAACTCTGTTTCTGAAACTGATACAAAACATAGGTCCTCTAACAACCAATGCTTTTCAGTTAGGAGCGAGAAACGTGTGAGCTTCGTGAACAATGTAGCTTCGTTTCAGCTAAAAAGTGACTGTGTTTACCTGAAAAGAAGTCTTATTGTAGGAAGACACACGTCTGGCATTTAACTCCGTTTCTGAAGGGAAACACACGGCACAGTTCTCATCCATGAAACACACTCTGCTTTAGAGCAAGAAGGATGCTCTTGCTTTCTAGAGTCTCTAATACAGGGGGAAACGTGAGTGTGCTCAGAACAAAAGAACTGTGTTTCCTACACACACGGACCATATCTAGTTCAACTCTGTTTCTGAAACTGATACAAACCACAGGTCCTCTAACATCCACTGCTTTTCAGTTAAGAGGGAGAAACGTGTGAGCTTTGTGAACAATGTAGCATCGTTTGAGATGAAAAGTGACTGCGTTTAACTGAAACGATTCTTGCTTGTAGGAAGACACAGAGCCTGGCATTTAACTCCGTTTCTGTAGGGAAACACACGGCACAGTTCTCCTCCATGAAACACACTCTGATTTAGAGCAAGAAGCATGCTCTTGCTTTCTAGAGTCTCTAATACAGAGGGAAACGTGAGTGTGCTCCGAACAAAAGAACTGTGTTTCCTACACACAGAGACCATATCTAATTCAACTCTGTTTCTGAAACTGATACACACCATAGGTCCTCTAACATCCAATGCTTTTCAGTTAAGAGCGAGAAACGTGTGAGCCTCGTGATCAATGTAGCTTCGTTTGAGCTGAAAAGTGACTGCGTTTACCTGAAACGAAGTCTTGCTTGTAGGAAGGCACAGAGCCTGGCATTTAACTCCGTTTCTGAAGGGAAACACACGGCACAGTTCTCGTCCATGAAACACACTCTGCTTTAGAGGAAGAAGGATGCTCTTGCTTTCTAGAGTCTCTAATACAGAGGGAAACGTGAGTGTGCTCAGAAAAAAAGAACTGTGTTTCCTACACACACGGATCATATCTAGTTCAACTCTGTTTCTGAAACTGGTACAAACCACAGGTCCTCTAACATCCAATGCTTTTCAGTTAAGAGCGAGAAACGTGTGAGCTTCGTGAACAATGCAGCTTCGTTTGAGATGAAAAGTGATTGCGTTTACCTGAAACGATTCCTGCTTGTAGGAAGACACAGAGCCTGGCATTTAACTTCGTTTCTGAAGGGAAACACACGGGACAGTTCTCATCCATGAAACACACTCTGCTTTAGAGCAAGAGGCACGCTCTTGCTTTCTAGAGTCTCTAATACAGAGGGAAACCTGAGTGTGCTCAGAACAAAAAACTGTGTTTCCTACACACGGACCATATCTAGTTCAACTCTGTTTCTGAAACTGATACAAACCACAGGTCCTCTAACATCCAATGCTTTTCAGTTAAGAGGGAGAAACGTGTGAGCTTTGTGAACAATGTAGCTTCGTTTGAGCTGAAAAGTGACTGCGTTTACCTGAAACAAAGTCTTGCTTGTAGGAAGACACACGCCTGGCATTTAACTCCGTTTCTTAAGGGAAACACACGGCACAGTTCTCATCCATGAAACACACTCTGCTTTAGAGCAAGAAGCACGCTCTTGCTTTCTAGAGTCTCTAATACAGAGGGAAACCTGAGTGTGCTCAGAACAAAAAACTGTGTTTCCTACACACGGACCATATCTAGTTCAACTCTGTTTCTGAAACTGATACAAACCACAGGTCCTCTAACATCCAATGCTTTTCAGTTAAGAGGGAGAAACGTGTGAGCTTTGTGAACAATGTAGCTTCGTTTGAGCTGAAAAGTGACTGCGTTTACCTGAAACAAAGTCTTGCTTGTAGGAAGACACACGCCTGGCATTTAACTCCGTTTCTGAAGGGAAACACACGGCACAGTTCTCATCCATGAAACACACTCTGCTTTAGAGCAAGAAGCACGCTCTTGCTTTCTAGAGTCTCTAATACAGAGGGAAACGTGAGTGTGCTCAGAACAAAAGAACTGTGTTTCCTACACACACGGACCATATCTAGTTCAAGTCTGTTTCTAAAATTGATACAAACCACAGGTCATCTAACATCCAATGCTTTTCAGTTAAGAGAGAGAAACGTGTGAGCTTCGTGAACAATGTAGCTTCGTTTGAGCTGAAAAGTGACTGTGTTTACCTGAAAAGAAGTCTTGATTGTAGGAAGACACACGTCTGGCATTTAACTCCGTTTCTGAAGGGAAACACACGGGACAGTTCGCATCCATGAAACACACTCTGCTTTAGAGCAAGAAGCATGCTCTTGCTTTCTAGAGTCTCTAATACAGAGGGAAACCTGAGTGTGCTCAGAACAAAAAACTGTGTTTCCTACACACGGACCATATCTAGTTCAACTCTGTTTCTGAAACTGATACAAACCACAGGTCCTCTAACATCCAATGCTTTTCAGTTAAGAGGGAGAAACGTGTGAGCTTTGTGAACAATGTAGCTTCGTTTGAGCTGAAAAGTGACTGCGTTTACCTGAAACAAAGTCTTGCTTGTAGGAAGACACACGCCTGGCATTTAACTCCGTTTCTGAAGGGAAACACACGGCACAGTTCTCATCCATGAAACACACTCTGCTTTAGAGCAAGAAGCACGCTCTTGCTTTCTAGAGTCTCTAATACAGAGGGAAACGTGAGTGTGCTCAGAACAAAAGAACTGTGTTTCCTACACACACGGACCATATCTAGTTCAAGTCTGTTTCTAAAATTGATACAAACCACAGGTCATCTAACATCCAATGCTTTTCAGTTAAGAGAGAGAAACGTGTGAGCTTCGTGAACAATGTAGCTTCGTTTGAGCTGAAAAGTGACTGTGTTTACCTGAAAAGAAGTCTTGATTGTAGGAAGACACACGTCTGGCATTTAACTCCGTTTCTGAAGGGAAACACACGGGACAGTTCGCATCCATGAAACACACTCTGCTTTAGAGCAAGAAGCACGCTCTTGCTTTCTAGAGTCTCTAATACAGAGGGAAACTTGAGTGTGCTCAGAACAAAAGAACTGTGTTTCCTACACACAGAGACCGAATCTAGTTCAAGTCTGTTTCTGAAACTGATACAAACCACAGGTCCTCTAACATCCAATGCTTTTCAGGTAAGAGCGAGAAACGTGTGAGCTTCGTGAACAATGTAGCTTCGTTTGAGCTGAAAAGTGACTGCGTTTACCTGAAATGAAGTCTTGCTTGTAGGAAGACACACGCCTGGCATTTAACTCCGTTTCTGAAGGGAAACACACGGCACAGTTCTCATCCATGAAACACACTCTGCTTTAGAGCAAGAAGCACGCTCTTGCTTTCTAGAGTCTCTAATACAGAGGGAAACCTGAGTGTGCTCAGAACAAAAAACTGTGTTTCCTACACACGGACCATATCTAGTTCAACTCTGTTTCTGAAACTGATACAAACCACAGGTCCTCTAACATCCAATGCTTTTCAGTTAAGAGGGAGAAACGTGTGAGCTTTGTGAACAATGTAGCTTCGTTTGAGCTGAAAAGTGACTGCGTTTACCTGAAACAAAGTCTTGCTTGTAGGAAGACACACGCCTGGCATTTAACTCCGTTTCTGAAGGGAAACACACGGCACAGTTCTCATCCATGAAACACACTCTGCTTTAGAGCAAGAAGCACGCTCTTGCTTTCTAGAGTCTCTAATACAGAGGGAAACGTGAGTGTGCTCAGAACAAAAGAACTGTGTTTCCTACACACACGGACCATATCTAGTTCAAGTCTGTTTCTAAAATTGATACAAACCACAGGTCATCTAACATCCAATGCTTTTCAGTTAAGAGAGAGAAACGTGTGAGCTTCGTGAACAATGTAGCTTCGTTTGAGCTGAAAAGTGACTGTGTTTACCTGAAAAGAAGTCTTGATTGTAGGAAGACACACGTCTGGCATTTAACTCCGTTTCTGAAGGGAAACACACGGGACAGTTCGCATCCATGAAACACACTCTGCTTTAGAGCAAGAAGCACGCTCTTGCTTTCTAGAGTCTCTAATACAGAGGGAAACTTGAGTGTGCTCAGAACAAAAGAACTGTGTTTCCTACACACAGAGACACTATCTAGTTCAAGTCTGTTTCTGAAACTGATACAAACTACAGGTCCTCTAACATCCAATGCTTTTCAGGTAAGAGCGAGAAACGTGTGAGCTTCGTGAACAATGTAGCTTCGTTTGAGCTGAAAAGTGACTGCGTTTACCTGAAATGAAGTCTTGCTTGTAGGAAGATACACGCCTGGCATTTAACTCCGTTTCTGAAGGGAAACACACGGGACAGTTCTCATCCATGAAACACACTCTGCTTTAGAGCAAGAAGCACGCTCTTGCTTTCTAGAGTCTCTAATACAGAGGGAAACCTGAGTGTGCTCAGAACAAAAAACTGTGTTTCCTACACACGGACCATATCTAGTTCAACTCTGTTTCTGAAACTGATACAAACCACAGGTCCTCTAACATCCAATGCTTTTCAGTTAAGAGGGAGAAACGTGTGAGCTTTGTGAACAATGTAGCTTCGTTTGAGCTGAAAAGTGACTGCGTTTACCTGAAACAAAGTCTTGCTTGTAGGAAGACACACGCCTGGCATTTAACTCCGTTTCTGAAGGGAAACACACGACACAGTTCTCATCCATGAAACACACTCTGCTTTAGAGCAAGAAGCACGCTCTTGCTTTCTAGAGTCTCTAATACAGAGGGAAACGTGAGTGTGCTCAGAACAAAAGAACTGTGTTTCCTACACACACGGACCATATCTAGTTCAAGTCTGTTTCTAAAATTGATACAAACCACAGGTCATCTAACATCCAATGCTTTTCAGTTAAGAGAGAGAAACGTGTGAGCTTCGTGAACAATGTAGCTTCGTTTGAGCTGAAAAGTGACTGTGTTTACCTGAAAAGAAGTCTTGATTGTAGGAAGACACACGTCTGGCATTTAACTCCGTTTCTGAAGGGAAACACACGGGACAGTTCGCATCCATGAAACACACTCTGCTTTAGAGCAAGAAGCACGCTCTTGCTTTCTAGAGTCTCTAATACAGAGGGAAACTTGAGTGTGCTCAGAACAAAAGAACTGTGTTTCCTACACACAGAGACCCTATCTAGTTCAAGTCTGTTTCTGAAACTGATACAAACCACAGGTCCTCTAACATCCAATGCTTTTCAGGTAAGAGCGAGAAACGTGTGAGCTTCGTGAACAATGTAGCTTCGTTTGAGCTGAAAAGTGACTGCGTTTACCTGAAATGAAGTCTTGCTTGTAGGAAGATACACGCCTGGCATTTAACTCCGTTTCTGAAGGGAAACACACGGGACAGTTCTCATCCATGAAACACACTCTGCTTTAGAGCAAGAAGCACGCTCTTGCTTTCTAGAGTCTCTAATACAGAGGGAAACCTGAATGTGCTCAGAACTAATTAACTGTGTTTCCTACACACAGAGACCATATCTAATTCAACTCTGTTTCTGAAACTGATACAAAACATAGGTCCTCTAACATCCAATGCTTTTCAGTTAGGAGCGAGAAACGTGTGAGCTTCGTGAACAATGTAGCTTCGTTTCAGCTAAAAAGTGACTGTGTTTACCTGAAAAGAAGTCTTATTGTAGGAAGACACACGTCTGGCATTTAACTCCGTTTCTGAAGGGAAACACACGGCACAGTTCTCATCCATGAAACACACTCTGCTTTAGAGCAAGAAGGATGCTCTTGCTTTCTAGAGTCTCTAATACAGGGGGAAACGTGAGTGTGCTCAGAACAAAAGAACTGTGTTTCCTACACACACGGACCATATCTAGTTCAACTCTGTTTCTGAAACTGATACAAACCACAGGTCCTCTAACATCCACTGCTTTTCAGTTAAGAGGGAGAAACGTGTGAGCTTTGTGAACAATGTAGCATCGTTTGAGATGAAAAGTGACTGCGTTTAACTGAAACGATTCTTGCTTGTAGGAAGACACAGAGCCTGGCATTTAACTCCGTTTCTGTAGGGAAACACACGGCACAGTTCTCCTCCATGAAACACACTCTGCTTTAGAGCAAGAAGCATGCTCTTGCTTTCTAGAGTCTCTAATACAGAGGGAAACGTGAGTGTGCTCCGAACAAAAGAACTGTGTTTCCTACACACAGAGACCATATCTAATTCAACTCTGTTTCTGAAACTGATACACACCATAGGTCCTCTAACATCCAATGCTTTTCAGTTAAGAGCGAGAAACGTGTGAGCCTCGTGATCAATGTAGCTTCGTTTGAGCTGAAAAGTGACTGCGTTTACCTGAAACGAAGTCTTGCTTGTAGGAAGGCACAGAGCCTGGCATTTAACTCCGTTTCTGAAGGGAAACACACGGCACAGTTCTCGTCCATGAAACACACTCTGCTTTAGAGGAAGAAGGATGCTCTTGCTTTCTAGAGTCTCTAATACAGAGGGAAACGTGAGTGTGCTCAGAAAAAAAGAACTGTGTTTCCTACACACACGGATCATATCTAGTTCAACTCTGTTTCTGAAACTGGTACAAACCACAGGTCCTCTAACATCCAATGCTTTTCAGTTAAGAGCGAGAAACGTGTGAGCTTCGTGAACAATGCAGCTTCGTTTGAGATGAAAAGTGATTGCGTTTACCTGAAACGATTCCTGCTTGTAGGAAGACACAGAGCCTGGCATTTAACTTCGTTTCTGAAGGGAAACACACGGGACAGTTCTCATCCATGAAACACACTCTGCTTTAGAGCAAGAGGCACGCTCTTGCTTTCTAGAGTCTCTAATACAGAGGGAAACCTGAGTGTGCTCAGAACAAAAAACTGTGTTTCCTACACACGGACCATATCTAGTTCAACTCTGTTTCTGAAACTGATACAAACCACAGGTCCTCTAACATCCAATGCTTTTCAGTTAAGAGGGAGAAACGTGTGAGCTTTGTGAACAATGTAGCTTCGTTTGAGCTGAAAAGTGACTGCGTTTACCTGAAACAAAGTCTTGCTTGTAGGAAGACACACGCCTGGCATTTAACTCCGTTTCTGAAGGGAAACACACGGCACAGTTCTCATCCATGAAACACACTCTGCTTTAGAGCAAGAAGCACGCTCTTGCTTTCTAGAGTCTCTAATACAGAGGGAAACGTGAGTGTGCTCAGAACAAAAGAACTGTGTTTCCTACACACACGGACCATATCTAGTTCAAGTCTGTTTCTAAAATTGATACAAACCACAGGTCATCTAACATCCAATGCTTTTCAGTTAAGAGCGAGAAACGTGTGGGCTTCGTGAACAATGTAGCTTCGTTTGGGATGAAAAGTGACTGTGTTTACCTGAAAAGAAGTCTTGATTGTAGGAAGACACACGTCTGGCATTTAACTCCGTTTCTGAAGGGAAACACACGGCACAGTTCGCATCCATGAAACACACTCTGCTTTAGAGCAAGAAGCACGCTCTTGCTTTCTAGATTCTCTAATACAGAAGGAAACTTGAGTGTGCTCAGAACAAAAGAACTGTGTTTCCTACACACAGAGACCCTGTCTAGTTCAAGTCTGTTTCTGAAACTGATACAAACCACAGGTCGTCTAACATCCAATGCTTTTCAGTTAAGAGCGAGAAACGTGTGAGCTTCGTGAACAATGCAGCTTCGTTTGAGATGAAAAGTGATTGCGTTTACCTGAAACGATTCCTGCTTGTAGGAAGACACAGAGCCTGGCATTTAACTCCGTTTCTGAAGGGAAACACACGGGACAGTTCTCATCCATGAAACACACTCTGCTTTAGAGCAAGAAGCACGCACTTGCTTTCTAGAGTCTCTAATACAGAGGGAAACCTGAATGTGCTCAGAACAAATTAACTGTGTTTCCTGCACACACGGACCGTATCTAGTTCAACTCTGTTTCTAAAATTGATACAAACAACAGGTCGTCTAACATCCAATGCTTTTCAGTTAAGAGGGAGAAACGTGTGAGCTTTGTGAACAATGTAGCTTCGTTTGAGATGAAAATTGACTGTGTTTACCTGAAACGAATTCTTGCTTGTAGGAAGACACACGCCTGGCATTTAACTCCGTTTATGTAGGGAAACACATGGCACAGTTCTCTTCCATGAAACACACTCTGCTTTAGAGCAAGAAGCACGCTCTTGCTTTCTAGAGTCTCTAATACAGAGGGAAACGTGAGTGTGCTCCGAACAAAAGAACTGTGTTTCCTACACACACGGACCATATCTAGTTCAACTCTGTTTCTGAAACTGATACAAACCACAGGTCCTCTAACATCCACTGCTTTTCAGTTAAGAGCGAGAAACGTGTGAGCTTCGTGAACAATGTAGCTTCGTTTGAGCTGAAAAGTGACTGCGTTTACCCGAAACGAAGACTTGCTTGTAGGAAGGCACAGAGCCTGGCATTTAACTCCGTTTCTGAAGGGAAACACACGGCACAGTTCTCATCCATGAAACACACTCTGCTTTAGAGGAAGAAGGATGCTCTTGCTTTCTGGATTCTCTAATACAGAGGGAAACGTGAGTGTGCTCAGAAAAAAAGAACTGTGTTTCCTACACACACGGACCATATCTAGTTCAACTCTGTTTCTGAAACTGGTACAAACCACAGGTCCTCTAACATCCAATGCTTTTCAGTTAAGAGCGAGAAACGTGTGAGCTTCGTGAACAATGCAGCTTCGTTTGAGATGAAAAGTGATTGCGTTTACCTGAAACGATTCCTGCTTGTAGGAAGACACAGAGCCTGGCATTTAACTCCGTTTCTGAAGGGAAACACACGGGACAGTTCTCATCCATGAAACACACTCTGCTTTAGAGCACGAAGCACGCTCTTGCTTTCTAGAGTCTCTAATACAGAGGGAAACCTGAATGTGCTCAGAACAAATTAACTGTGTTTCCTACACACAGAGACCATATCTAATTCAACTCTGTTTCTGAAACTGATACAAACCATAGGTCCTCTAACATCCAATGCTTTTCAGTTAGGAGCGAGAAACGTGTGAGCTTCGTGAACAATGTAGCTTCGTTTCAGCTGAAAAGTGACTGTGTTTACCTGAAAAGAGGTCTTGATTGTAGGAAGACACACGTCTGGCATTTAACTCCGTTTCTGAAGGGAAACACACGGCACAGTTCTCATCCATGAAACACACTCTGCTTTAGAGCAAGAAGGATGCTCTTGCTTTCTAGAGTCTCTAATACAGGGGGAAACGTGAGTGTGCTCAGAACAAAAGAACTGTGTTTCCTACACACAGAGACCATATCTAATTCAACTCTGTTTCTGAAACTGATACACACCATAGGTCCTCTAACATCCAATGCTTTTCAGTTAA